>SJYX01024736.1:0-10280 GCA_006410675.1 Oreotragus oreotragus | reverse complement strand
TCATACTTCGTGTCTTGATAGCTCACTTCCTTTTAGTACTGTGTAATATTCCATGGGCTTCCCTGATAGCTGAGTGGGTAAAGAATCCGCCTGCCCTGCAGAAGACCCTAGTTCGATTCCTGGGTCGGGAAGATCCCCTGGAGAAGGGAACGGCTACCCGCTCCAGGATTCTTGGGCTTCCCTGATGGCTCAGCTGGTAAAGAATCCACCCACAGTGCGGGAGACCTGGGTTCGATCCCTGGGTTGGGAAGATCCCCTGGGGAAGGAAAAGGCCACCCACTCCAGGATTCTGGCCTGGAGAATTCCATGGACTGTCTAGTCCACGAGGTCTCAAAGAGTCAGACACCACTGAGACGTTTTCACTTTCAGTTTCAACATTCCACTGTCTGAGGGAACCACAGGTTATGCAGCCATTCGTCCACTGAAGGACGTCTCGGTTATTTCCACGTTTTGGCAGTTATGAAGAAAGCTGCTATAAACAGCTGTGTGTCGGTTTTTCTGTGGACATAATTTTTCAGCTGCTTGGGATAAACGCCAAGCAGTGTAGTCAATCCGAAAGATCTCTCTCTCTCATCTGTATCTGCCATCTAACTCTCATCCATCCATCTATCTATCCACCCATCTACGTATGGTCTATCATCTTTATCCATCTCTGTCGCCTCTCATTTATCCGTGCAAGTAGCGTTTATCATCTGTCATCTCTCTCACTTTTCTAACCATCCATCTATCCATCTAAGTAAAGGTTATCACCTCTCCCTCTATCATTGATGCATCTCGCATCTAAGTATCGTTTATCATCTCTATCTCTACCCCATCTCTATTCCTATCTGCCTATCATCTATAACTGTCATCTGTCATGCCTTCCCAGGTGGCTCAGTGGTGAAGAAGCCGCCTACAATGCGGGAGACCTGGGCTCCATCCCTGGGTCAGGAAGATTCCCCTGGAGGAGGGCATGACGACCCGCTCCGGTCTCCTTGCCTGGAGAATCCCATGGACAGAGGAGCCTGGTGGGCTGCAGTCCCTGGGGTTGAACTGGACACGGCTGAGTAGCTAACACTTGCACTTTCGTATCCATCCAGCTAGCGTAGTATAGTTGATCACCTCTGTCATCTAAGTCTGTCGTCGATTTCTCCATCTGTCCATCCATCTGTCTAAGAACAGCCTGTCATCTCTCTCTGCCTGTCGTCTAATTATCCTCTGTCTATCTGTCCATGCATCCATCTGTCCACGCACGTAAGCATATCCTATCGTCCATAGGTACGCATCTATCATCTACTCAGATCACTCTGCCCACCCACCCATTCTATCCATCCACCTATCTGGTCTGCCATCTGCATCTATTTGTCTCTCCACCCATCCATCCATCCATTTGGCGGTTCTCTTCCTCCAAAGGACCGTGACGNCATAGGTACGCATCTATCATCTACTCAGATCACTCTGCCCACCCACCCATTCTATCCATCCACCTATCTGGTCTGCCATCTGCATCTATTTGTCTCTCCACCCATCCATCCATCCATTTGGCGGTTCTCTTCCTCCAAAGGACCGTGACGGCTACACCAGCTATGTGGTTTTGGAGGCACTGCGTTTTATACCGTTTCTGAGCCTCACTGGATGCATTTTTAAAAATAAGGACAAGCATGTCTACCTCCTCGTGTTGCTCTGAAAATTAAGGGTGGTGGTTTTTGTGACACAGTGGGTGTATTTCTTCCAACATGGTGTGTGATTTAAAAAAAAATGATTATGACTGCATTGATAAAGCAGTCTACCACTGAAGACTCTTTTGTTAATCTGTAACTGTCCCTTCCCCTCAAGGACACTTGAAGATGAAGGGAGGGGTTGACACCATCTCTGGGGATTTGCTCTGAGGGGAGCTTAAGGCTCTTTGCTGTTGTTTTCTTTTCATCACTGAGTCATGTCTGACTCTTTTGAGACCCCCCATGGACCACTGCCTGCCAGTCTCCTCTGTCCNTTTGTTAATCTGTAACTGTCCCTTCCCCCCAAGGACACTTGAAGATGAAGGGAGGGGTTGACACCATCTCTGGGGATTTGCTCTGAGGGGAGCTTAAGGCTCTTTGCTGTTGTTTTCTTTTCATCACTGAGTCATGTCTGACTCTTTTGAGACCCCCCATGGACCACTGCCTGCCAGTCTCCTCTGTCCATAAAATTTCCCAGGCAAGAATACTGGAGTGGGATGCCGTTTCCTCCTTCAGGGAAGAGGTCCAACCTGCATCTCCTGCGCTGCAGGGGAATTCTTTACCACTGAGCCACCAGGGAAGCCCTTCAAGGCCCTTCTTAGCACGTGGCTGATTATTGGGTGGAGCGTTCTCGCTCTACCTGAGAGGGATGGAGGGTCTGTGAAGACAAGCAGCTAAGCTTCTAGCTGTCGCCGCTCTGTGTGTCCAAGNAACCTGCATCTCCTGCGCTGCAGGGGGATTCTTTACCACTGAGCCACCAGGGAAGCCCTTCAAGGCCCTTCTTAGCACGTGGTTGATTATTGGGTGGAGCGTTCTCGCTCTACTTGAGAGGGATGGAGGGTCTGTGAAGACAAGCAGCTAAGCTTCTAGCTGTCGCCGCTCTGTGTGTCCAAGGACCACCAACTTGGGGTGAGGGCAAGGGTGGCATCTGGGCATCCAGCCGCTGTAGGGGCTCAAACACATTCCTGGACTGTGACGGGATTTTGGAGAGCAGAGTATAGAAGTCACAGCACGTGGGCTTTGTAAGAAGACAGACTAGAGTATTGACACCCTTTTAGCTCTCATCCTCACCAGATTTGCCAGATTGTCTTGGCTAGAAGCGTGTCACAGTTTCTACTGCAGAAGAGAGGAGGGGGGAGATCTGATGACTCTTTGGGAGGGAGTGTCAGCGTGGTGTGGGGGTGTGTGCCCCCGATTTCCTCTGTGTGGCTTTTCTCCGTGGATTTCTGGTCAAATGGCATTGTTCAACCAACATAGGCTCATTGAAAATGAAAGTGGAACTCACTCAGTCATGTCTGACTCTTTGTGACCCCATGGGCTGCTGGAGTGGGTAGCCTATCCCTTCTCCAGGGAATCTTCCCAACCCAGGGATTGAACCCAGGTCTCCTGCATTGCAGGCAGATTCTTCACCAGGTGAGCCTCCAGGGAAGCCCAAGAATCCTGGAGCGGGTAGCCTACCCCTCCTCCAGGGGATCTTCCGGACGCAGGGATTGAACCCAGGTCTCCTGCATTACAGGCGGATTCTTTACCAACTGAGCTATCAGGGAAGCCTCATTGGGACTGAATTAAAGCGAATATACAAAACTACCCGCCCACCATAACTGTAAGTCACGTTCTTCTCTCCATTTACATTAGAGTTTTTTTTTTTTTTTCTTTTTCCTCAAGATTCTCTACTTAGGCAGTTAGGGAGAATATACCAAATGTTGCTAGGAAATAGAAAACTGATGTAGCTTCTCATATGCATTCCTTTCCCCATAGCTAATAAAGCTTGGAATAAGAGCACTGAAGCAAACTTCAGCTTTAAGTGGGGAGAGAAATCTGCCCGCTTAAAGTGAAGTATCTGCCTATAAAGTGGGAGACGTACATTCGATCCCTAGGTGGGGAAGATCCCTTGGAGGAGGAAATGGCAACCCACTCCAGTGTTCTTGCCTGGAGCATCCCATGGGCAGAGGAGCCTGGCGGGCTGCAGTCCATGGGGTCGCAAAGAGCAGAGGGGGACCCAGCTGAGGGGCTGAGCATTTCACTTCACTTTCCAATATCCTTCTGTTGCATTTAAGCTCAGCCCCGGGTAATGACGTACTGTTCCATTTTGTGTGTGTGTCCTCTCTGTTAGGTCACGCATGCTTACCTCTGACGTGTTAGGCTCTCGATTGCTGGATCTCTGCGTCACATCAGGGTGCTTTGAATAAATCTTATTTTTTGACGTGTGTGCCTGATACATGATGTTTATTGAATCGCTGCAGAAAAGAGAGGTGGGAATATATGTGTTCATGCAATGCCATTCCTAAAAGCTAGCGTTACTTATCTTCCCTCAAATGAATGTCCTGGCTAGCAGACAGGTTCCCCTCTCCCCCCGCCCCCACCCAAATCCTGCGTCTTACCTTCTCAGTTAAAAAAAGAAAAAGGTCATTTCAATCTGCACCATCAGTGACCTTGCGCTCCTTTGATGAATTAAGTTATTTTCCATTTTGTGTGTGTGTCCTCTCTGTTAGGTCACGCATGCTTACCTCTGACGTGTTAGGCTCTCGATTGCTGGATCTCTGCGTCACATCAGGGTGCTATGAATAAATCTTATTTTTTGACGTGTGTGCCTGATACATGATGTTTATTGAATCGCTGCAGAAAAGAGAGGTGGGAATATATGTGTTCATGCAATGCCATTCCTAAAAGCTAGCGTTACTTATCTTCCCTCAAATGAATGTCCTGGCTAGCAGACAGGTTCCCCTCTCCCCCCGCCCCCACCCAAATCCTGCGTCTTACCTTCTCAGTTAAAAAAAGAAAAAGGTCATTTCAATCTGCACCATCAGTGACCTTGCGCTCCTTTGATGAATTAAGTTATTAGATTTATTCTGCCGCTGAAACCCAACTGGATCAGAGTCAAGGACAAGCCGCTCTTTCATTGAACACAGGCTGCTGGAACGGCAGAGTCGATTTGGGGAACTACAGGAGCGTCGCATGTCGGGCAGCTCGTAATTAGGCAGACTCTCTCCGACTGTGTTACCCTCGCAGTTTGTTCCTGACGATTTTACGTTCTAATGAGTGGAGCGTGGCTGAGAGACTCTACCCCCACCTATGTAAATGTGACTGTCGGTGACGGGCTGGTGGGGGGACGCTTCAGTGCTCAGCTGTCTAAGGACCGAGTTAGAAGGTTTAAATAGAGAAGAGGATTTGCAAGACCTACGTGTCCAAGATTATTCAACATGCATCCAAAACCCTCGTTAGTGTGCTGAGGCCGAGAACATGGCGTACTTGTCAGTCAAGGGCGCGTTTCCATGTCTGCTCTGCCAGCTTACCACCAAGTCAGTTGGTTGCTCAAGGAGCGAATTCTTCCAGTTAATTGCACCCGGGGTTTCCCAGGCGTTACCCGTAGGACCTTAATATGCATTCCTGTGTTGTTCAGTTGCCAGGTCGTGTCCAGCTGTCTCTGACCTCATGGACTGCAGCATGCCAGGCCTCCCTGTCCATCACCAACTCCATCAGCTTGCTCAAACTCACGTTCATCGAGTCGGTGATGCCACCCAACCATCTCATCCTCTGCCGCCCCCCTGTCTCTTCCTGCCTTCAATCTTTCCCAGCATCAGGGTCTTTTCTAATGAGTCCGTTTTTCACATCAGGTGGCCAGAGGATTGGAGTTTCAGCTTTAGCATCAGTCCTTCTAATGAATATTCAGGACTGATCTCCTTTTAGGATGGACTGGTTAGATCTCCGTGCAGTCCAAGGGACTCTCAAGAGTCTTCTCCAACACCACAGTTTGAAAAGCATCTGTTGTTTATTACTCAGCCATCTTTGTGGTCCAACTCTCACATCTGTACATGACCCCGCTGGGAAAAGCATAGCTTTGACCCTACGGACCTTTGTCGGCCAAGTGATGTCTCTGCTTTTTAAAATGCTGACTTGGGCAACTCTTTCCCTGCTCCACATGTTGAGTTGCTTGTGGGTGTCCTTGCTTTTGGAACCTGAAGGTGAGCTGGCTTTTTCTGGTCCCTGCTACGAACAGGGACCACCTTAGCACCCAGTGGCACCTTAGCACCACCTTCAGAAGAAATCTAATTATACTGAGTTTTCCCAGAAGCTTCAGTTTGCCCAAACAATACAGAACTGACGAAGCTTACTTTTCTGAGCTATACTTTACTGATATGAGCACCGTAACAGCTTGGTAAAAATACCTAAGTCTTGTAGATTGTTGATGAGGATGAATGCTCTGCTGTTTTCCAGCTAAGTGGTGTCCAACTGTTTGTGACCCCCATGGACTGTAGGCTCCTCTGACCATGGGATTCTCCAGGCAAAAATACTGGAGTGGGTTGCAGTTTCTTTCTTCAGGGGATCTTCCCAACCGAGAGATTGAACTCACATTTCCTGAGTTGGCAGGCGGATTCTTTATCCCTGGGAAGCCCTTGGTGGTTTTCATGGACGGAGAAGGGAATGGATACCCAGGTCAGTATTCTTGCCTGGAGAATCCCGTGCACAGAGGAGCCTGGCGGGCTGCAGTCCAGGGGGTCGCATTGAGTCAGACACAACTGATGGGGTAGCACCTGCCCATTTGGGCGCCCTGCTCCAGCCTGAAGCTCCCTGAGAGAGTCAGTTAGATAACTCTGGATGCGCAGCTCGTGAACAAAACAAGGCTGAGACCTCTCACTCCAGACAGAACTGACCTCCAGGATTGAAGCGTGAAAGCTGCTAGGTAAGTCAACCTGTCTCTAAGGGCCCCTTGCCTGGTCAGTTTTGCAGACTCATCTTGTGTCTCAGACGCTTTCCCGGAATTGCCTTCGGACACGCCTAGGGCCGAAGGGCACAGCCTCGTGAACTGAAAGGTCGACAGCATTATCTAATTTTCCGGTTTGCTTGTCTGGGAGGCTCCGTCATGCCCAGGTGAACGTCCTGGACACCAGTCATCTCACTGCGGATCAACAGTGGTGAACGTGAGGAGGGGATGCTTGCTGGATTGTGCGGGTAGGCACTCACAGAAAAACATTTTGATGGAACCCAAACTGTGCTCCGTTTGTGTTATGAGCAGATATGCTAAGGCTGCACTTCAAATCAAAAACGGATAACAAATGAGAAAATGTTCCTGGCGTTCAAGGGGGATGGTGGTGGCTACCCAGGGGAGGAGTGAACCCTCTTGCTACGCTTTCTTCTTAAACGTCGTCGAGTGAGTTCAAGGTCTTGTTTGCCATGCACATGACACAGGGGTAATGGTTAATTGGAGAGAATAAATTACAGGAATTAGATCTACATTTTGGTCCCAGAAGGTCCCAGTTTTTCTTCCATCGAAGCATCTGACCTCCTGCTCCCTTAATTATCTCCTTGGCCTCGGTGAGTTAATTGGTGGACGGTGTCGGAAGCGCTTAAGACTGAAATATGATTCCTAGCTTGGTTTTTTCTCACCCTCATTAATTTTTCGAAGCCTGCTTCAAAGTCAGAAATACGATCATCTCCGTACTTTTGTAACACGGCGGAAGAGACGCCTTGGGGCTTAGACTCTCCCTTGGAAATGCAAACAGGGGCCCTTAAAAACGCAAGGGTTTGAAATGTCTGTGCATTTCAAAGTGGAATCTTTTCCCTGAATGGTGGGGAGAGCATATTGGATTTGACTGTAGTCTACTTTTCTTGAGGGCGAAGTCATTTTTCTTGAGTTTTGTAGGAGTTGCTGCAGCTTTAAATCAGAGGTTCCGTGGCAGAGCTGGGCACATATGGGCCATAAAACACCCAGATTGGAGCTGATTGGGATATCAAATGGTGGCAAGACGACGCAGGGTGACAAGCCAATAGGTTTCCCTTGCCTGAGAAGAGGCGACGTTGTTTCTCTTCCATGTAGGATGACTTATTAATGAGAACGCCTGCAAATCGGTGGCTTGTGGAAGATAATGAATGGAGGAGACTTTACCTTCAAGGACAAGTCAGAAGTTTCTTTCCTTTTTTTTTCAGAGAAAGCAGGTAAATTAGACCTTCTGTAGTTGTTCAGTCATAAGTCGTGTCTGACTGCACCCCCCATGGACTGCAGCACGCCAGGCCTCCCTGTCCATCACCTAGAGTTAACCCGAACTCATGTCCATTGAGTCAGTGATGCCATCCAACCATCTCATCCTCTGTCGTCCCCTTCTCCTCCTGCCTTCAATCTTTCCCAGCATCAGGGTCTTTTCCAGTGAGTCGACCGTTTGTAGCAGGTGGCCAAAATATCAGAGCTTTAGCTTCAGTATCCGTCCTTCCAATCAACTTTCAGGACTGATCTCCTTTAGGATGGACTGGTTGGATCTCCTTGCAGTCCAAGGGACTCTCAAGAGTCTTCTCCAACACCACAGTTCAAAAGCATCCATTCTTCAGCACTCAGCTTTCTTTATAGTCCAACTCTCACATCCGTACATGACCACTGGAAAAACCATAGCCTTGGCTAGACGGACCTTTGTCGGCAAAGTGATGTCGCTGCTTTTTAATACACTAAGTTTCTCATAGCTTTCCTTCCAAGGAGCGAGTGTCTTTTCATTTCATGGCTGCAGTCAGCGTCTGCAGTGATTTTGGAGCCCAAGAAAATAAAATCTGTCTCTGCTTCCAATTTGTCCCTGTGCCAAGTTACATGACAGTTTGCAGGGCATTTGATTATAAACTGAAAGGGAGGGCAGAGTGTCAGGATCCAATGTAGACTGGGATGGGATGACACTGAGCCTCCAGCTCTCCACCATTGTGACTTGTCTAGAAAATGCAGTTTGCGAGAAAGAATGGACGAGGTGGTTTTTTCCCCTTCTGTTTCACACACTTTGGGCGAGGCAGGCACAGCTGGGGTATAAGCAAGAACAAATATTTGTGCTTTGCTGTGATTTACGGCCATCTGATCCCATAATGATATTTTAGAGCGGGTTTCTTCTACTTCCATCCCCAGNCAGTGTTCTTGCCTGGAGCATCCCATGGGCAGAGGAGCCTGGCGGGCTGCAGTCCATGGGGTCGCAAAGAGCAGAGGGGGACACAGCTGAGGGGCTGAGCATTTCACTTCACTTTCCAATATCCTTCTGTTGCATTTAAGCTCAGCCCCGGGTAATGACGTACTGTTCCATTTTGTGTGTGTGTCCTCTCTGTTAGGTCTGTCTCTTATACACATCTAGATGTGTATAAGAGACAGGCCATGGTTATATTGGTTCTGAATTGTTGTTAAGGGAATCCTGTCTTTTTTTTTTTTTTTCTTGGTGGAAGAGAGAAGAGGATTTCTTCATTTCTCTTTGTGAATACTCTACTTGTAAAATATTTTCAGCTTATCAGTATATATGATTACACAATTTAACTTGTATCCTGTGTTCCATCTCCAGGGTGATTTTAACCATGCTCAAATTGATCACAGACCAGGAGGCATTTGTATACCAAAGTCCAGTTTTGTTGACAGTGTGTTGCAAAGTGGGTCATTTAAACTCTTGGACTACTAATTTCTCTACCTATAAATAGATGCTGTTCAGCCGCTCAGCTGTGTCCGACTTTGTGATCCCATGGNTGTGTTCATGCAATGCCATTCCTAAAAGCTAGCGTTACTTATCTTCCCTCAAATGAATGTCCTGGCTAGCAGACAGGTTCCCCTCTCCCCCCGCCCCCACCCAAATCCTGCGTCTTACCTTCTCAGTTAAAAAAAGAAAAAGGTCATTTCAATCTGCACCATCAGTGACCTTGCGCTCCTTTGATGAATTAAGTTATCAGATTTATTCTGCCGCTGAAACCCAACTGGATCAGAGTCAAGGACAAGCCGCTCTTTCGTTGAACACAGGCTGCTGGAACGGCAGAGTCGATTTGGGGAACTACAGGAGCGTCGCATGTCGGGCAGCTCGTAATTAGGCAGACTCTCTCCGACTGTGTTACCCTCGCAGTTTGTTCCTGACGATTTTACGTTCTAATGAGTGGAGCGTGGCTGAGAGACTCTACCCCCACCTATGTAAATGTGACTGTCGGTGACGGGCTGGTGGGGGGACGCTTCAGTGCTCAGCTGTCTAAGGACCGAGTTAGAAGGTTTAAATAGAGAAGAGGATTTGCAAGACCTACGTGTCCAAGATTATTCAACATGCATCCAAAACCCTCGTTAGTGTGCTGAGGCCGAGAACATGGCGTACTTGTCAGTCAAGGGCGCGTTTCCATGTCTGCTCTGCCAGCTTACCACCAAGTCAGTTGGTTGCTCAAGGAGCGAATTCTTCCAGTTAATTGCACCCGGGGTTTCCCAGGCGTTACCCGTAGGACCTTAATATGCATTCCTGTGTTGTTCAGTTGCCAGGTCGTGTCCAGCTGTCTCTGACCTCATGGACTGCAGCATGCCAGGCCTCCCTGTCCATCACCAACTCCATCAGCTTGCTCAAACTCACGTTCATCGAGTCGGTGATGCCACCCAACCATCTCATCCTCTGCCGCCCCCCTGTCTCTTCCTGCCTTCAATCTTTCCCAGCATCAGGGTCTTTTCTAATGAGTCCGTTTTTCACATCAGGTGGCCAGAGGATTGGAGTTTCAGCTTTAGCATCAGTCCTTCTAATGAATATTCAGGACTGATCTCCTTTTAGGATGGACTGGTTAGATCTCCGTGCAGTCCAAGGGACTCTCAAGAGTCTTCTCCAACACCACAGT
>SJYX01024735.1:180161-234840 GCA_006410675.1 Oreotragus oreotragus | reverse complement strand
CGTTACCTTCATTATTTCAGCATTCATGAATACCTAAGCTTTAATTTCTGAAAAACCTCGTAAAAAATAAAAATGCAAATAGTTTATTTCATACTAAGAAGCCGTTCGAAAACAGAAAGCAGAGTTACATTTCATCTAATCCCAAAATAATCTTATCACAGTTTTCTTACCAGTTAACGACTCTTTCGCGTCATCTTCTTTTAACTCATCTTTGGAATCATCTGTCTCTGTGCTATCATAATCGAATGACTGATTAACTAGTTCAGAGGAGTGAACTGGCTGGTCATCCATCACTTTAAGTAGCAAGAGGAGAAATATGTTCAAATGAGCAAAAATTAGATCCATAAATATTAACGTTTCTTGGAAAATTGAAATATAAACTCAAGGAAATTTCCCATTCACAAATAAGCACCGATTGGCAGTGAACTCTGTTAAGTATTAATACTAGAGACTATAAAAGAAAATATTTTAAAATCTCAAAACTATATTTTTAGCAGAAGAGAAAAATTTAATCTAAGAACTTCGAGAATGAAAGACAAGTCCAACTACAAGTTACAATTCGTAAAAGGTTTCTGAATATTATTCAAAGTTAAGTTTTAGTCGATTACCACAAATTCTAAGTACACATATTACAGGAATACAGAAAAACTAAAATAGAGGTGGAACTTTTATAAAAACTCTTAAAAAAGCAACATAAACATTTAAGAGATAAATGTTAAGAAAATATTTTCAAAGTAGTTTATAGGCTTGATTTTCTTTTAAGAATTTAACAGATTCTAGTTAAAAATTTTAATTTCAGAAATATGATTTAAAAGTAATTTGTAATTTTAACATTTTCAGTGTACTTTATCTCTGAAATTATTTTAATGTGTGTCTAGTCTGACCAATGGGCTTCCCAGTTGGAGCTAGTGGTAAAGAATCTGCCTGCCAATGCAGGAGACTCAAGAGTTGTGGGTTCAATCCCTGGCGGAGGGTGCGGGGGCAAGATCCCGTGGAGTAGGAAATGGCACCCCACTCCAGTATTCTTGCCTGGAAAATTCCATGGGCAGAGAAGCCTGGTGGGCTACAGCCCACGGGGCTGTAAAGTCAGACACGACTGAGCACGCAGTCTGACCAATATGAAAATTCTCTTGTGCTTGCAATAAGAATGTTGCCAACTTCAGAAGCTGCTTCTGTTAACGTGTACCTTTTCCGGCCTCCTCAATGACTTGCCTCACTGCTTTCTTTAAACTGTTTGCCCGCAGCATTATTTCCCTTGGTTTGACAGCTTTCTGGGAAGAGGGTTTTGTAGTGTCATCCAAGAGATGTTCCTTGCTCTCACACAAGGATTCTTCGCTGGAAGATTCCACAGCATCTTCTTCTACCATGAGAGGGCTGCTGCCTGGGAGAACTGGACCTGCCTGGGACTCTGTGTGCAAAGCCTGGAGCAGTTGTTCAAGCTTCTCATTTAGGATGGAACACTAAGAAAACAAAAACATAGTGATGAACCTTCATTTAGTGGAGATGGAAAGTGATAGTTTAAATGAGTGGTTTTCAGTTTTTTAGAGGAAAGATGCCTACGTTGATGTTTATCATTAATTTTGTTGCTGTTTAGTCCCTAAGTCATGTCCGACTCTTTGTGACCTCATGGACTGTAGCCCACCAGGCTCCTCTGTCCATGGGATTTCCCAGGCAAGAATACTGGAGTGGGTTGCCATTTCCTTCTCCAGGAGATTTTCCTGATCCAGGGATTGAACCCGAGTCTCCTTCATTGGCAGGTGGATTCTTTATCACTGAGCCACCTGGGAAGCCGTTATCATTAATTGGCTATCTATGATAAATTATACTTTAGATACCTATGAACTAAATAACTTTAAATTTTTTTTTAACTGCACAATTATTTTGTAAATTTACTGATTTATACTTTCAGAACTATTTAAACTCCATTGCATGGGTGAAAAATCTTTACACTCCTCCTAAAGTTATTTTTCCTTAAAAGAAAACAAAGAAAGTTTCATGATAAAGTGACAAAGTACATAAACAATTTACACATTATACAAAATTTGCTATACATTAGACTAAACATGGACTTCCCAGGTGGTGTGAATAGTTAGAAAAAAACAAAAACAAACAAACAAAAAAAAACCCAACCCTGCTTGCCAATCCAGGAGACATAAGGGTTCAGCCCCTGGGTTGGGAAGATCCCCTGGCTGCTGCTGCTGCTAAGTCCCTTCAGTCGTGTCCGACTCTGCGCGACCCTATAGACGGCAGCCCACCAGGCAAGAACACTGGAGTGGATTGCCATTTCCTTCTCCAATGCGTGAAAGTGAAAAGTGAAAATAAAGTCGCTCAGTCGTGTCCGACCCTGTGACCCCATGGACTGCAGCCCCCCAGGCTCCTCCATCCATGGGATTTTCCAGGCAGGAGTACTAGAGTGGGGTGCCATTGCCTTATCCGAGATCCCCTGGAGGAGGGCATAGAACTCACTCCAGTATTTTTACCTGGAGAATCCCATGGACAGAGGAGCCTGGCAGACTACAGTCCATGGGGTCACAAAGAGCTGGACACGAATGAGGAGGCTTGGCACGCATGCATTCACGCAAAACACTGAATAAACATTTCTTAAGTGATCAACTTATGGCACTGTTTGGAGCATCATAAATTGCCAAGTCTGGCTGAGTCTTGTAAACATACCTTCAAAGCTTTGGTTTTGCAAAGGAGTGTGAGTACTTAAGGGATTATTGGCTCAAAGAAAGAGAAAAGGAATGTGCCCAGGATAGGAAATAATGATGTGAAAGAGAAACAGGTGCTGGGCCCTTGTTTCCTTCTGCTTTTCTGAATCCCTAAGGGTAAAGAAGCATTTAGGACTGAAGGTATGGATCACGCTGCTTAGTTGCTTCAGTCGTGCCTGACTCTATGAGAACCTAAAGACCACAGCCCGCCAGGCTCCTCTGTCCACAGCAATCTCCAGGCAAAATTACCGGAGTGGGGTGCCAGTTCCTTCTCCAGGGATCTTCCTGACTCCAGGATTGAACCCACGTCTCTTATGTCTCCTACTGGCAGGCGAGTTCTTTACCACTAGCTCCATCTGGGAAGCCCAAAGCTACTGATGCTGCTGGCTAATGTACCTGTTATTTCCACACAAATTTCCAGTCCTCTCTGCCTTTTTTTGATCACAGGCCAGGACAAAGTCACAGCAGAAGCAGTCAGGAGAAAAGCGTGTGATGGCACAGGGTCTCTGTTTTCTGAAGCTCTCCGCAGAGAATAAAAATATGAGAAAGAGGCCGAAAACTTCAGATGTATTACTTCTACTTTCTTTCCCTTCCACTCAATCCAACCACCATCCATAGCTGGGTAAGATCATGCCTTTGCAAAGCCCCAGAGAGCCAAACCTTCTGTAAGAATGTCCTGTTGTTAGCAAATGAAAGCAAAGACAGTGGCTTTCAGGGTTCAGTAAACTGTTCTTATTTTAGCCTAAGACAGCTCACAAAGGGAAAAAAAGTACCTATCAAGAAAAAAGGCAAAGCAAGAGACAGAAACCTGAAAGATGCCGAGGACTATGACATCTGGGGAATCCGAACAACCATGCTGGCAGGGAACCTGGGCGGCCAAGGTTTGCCTGGAAATGGAAAACCATTCCTCCCCGCACTGAGGCACCAGCTGCCTAGCACTTCCCCCTTTTGACACAACTGTGCATTTCTCCTTCAGAATGTCAACCAGTGCGGAAAAGGAGGTGAGTGATCAAATTCGGATTGTTGGTCTTCAGTAACGCAGTTTTCGAACGTACCAATGGGAGGGAGGTCCAAGAGGGGTATTTGTAAACCTCTAACTGGTTCACTTCATTGTAAAGCAGAAACTAACACAACATTATAAAGCAATTATACTCCAAAAAAAGGGGAAAAAAATAGCATATGTTTTAAATCCTCATATCTGATACAAAAGCAATTTTCTCTTGCCTTGAGATGCCTTGGCAGGAAAGCCACTTAATCAGTTTAGCTGTAAAACAGTTTGATGTTCACATTGTAAAAGACCTTCCCGCCCTGAACGTGTCCCGCTTACTTTACTGGCCACGGCATCGGCTGCAACAGCTTTTTCCAGCGTTTTCTCATGTGCTTTCTCTACTTTGGCAATGAAGTCCTTTACAGTCTCACAAAGTATCCTTTGAGCAAAAGAAATTGTGCAATTCAGGAAACTCAGAAAGCTGCTTTGCTTTGATTTACAAACATATTTAAAAATAAGCACACTTGAGTAAACTGTTACAAGATCAGGATCATTGCTTTATAAACCCAAACTTGTGTTTGCTGTGTGGCGGGCCCTAGATCAGTTCAGGACATTCGAAGTGATAAATGGATATATGAATAAGCCTTGCTCTACATAAGTGAAATAAGTCTTTTTCAGGTTGTATCAAGTTTTTCTCAAATATTTAAATGCTTCCAATTCTTGAGAAGAGTAGTTTTAGATCGTATTTAAAGAATAAAACATTATCTTCTGCGTCTTACATATTCTTAGGAATTGCAGTGTTGAACAAACAAACAAAAAAATTTGTCATTGATGATGTCCCTGCTGCTCTTTACTCATTATATGTGTATCTTGAAAGTATATCTTTCCTGAAGAGAAAAGAGGTTGTACATTATGCTGGAAACCAACCTGCCACTTGAACTGACTTATATTCTCTGTAAATCCAATCTCCTCCCCACCCGCCCTTAAGATAATAATGCAATACCATGCAGACTAATTGAATTCAGGTCTTGTTAGTGTCAGCAATACACGGTTTATCTGTTTGTTTCTTTTAATTACATTTGGTTTCTTTGCAATGAAACAGACTAAAAAGAAAAAAAAATCATCTGAAATAAAAACGAAATTTGTCAAAAGTCTAGAACTGGTGTTGGATTAAAAACTACAACCAACAGAATGGTATGAGCAGCTTTCTGAAGCAAGAGCGTATAAAGTGATTTTTGAAAACAAAATCAGACTATTCAAAAAATAGCATTTCTCTTTAACACTGATAGAAGTTGAGGAATTTTAAGAAAAAGAAGATTCCACCAGTTATTTTTTCTATTATACTGACAATTTTCTCTGGTATGTGAGCAACATAAAGTTTTCAGATACTTAAATAACTATGCAATCAAGCCATTCAATAGAATAGGGGACACACACACACTCCAACCTTCACATTTATCATCTAAGAAATAAATAAATTACTCCAAACAATTTTTGTTTTGTCCTTTGGCAACAATTTCTAGGTGTCACTTGGACAAAAGGTAATACTTTCTAACCTTCAACCTTTTTGATCACCCTTTTAAACTCAAATTTCTACAGAGACTCTAGTTTATTAGAAATTCATCATGTGTTTCAAGTCATTTGGTCTTCTTTGTTTTATGTATAATGCTTCTATGGAATTTCTTAAAATATTAAGACAGGCTACTACGAAATTTCTTCTATGGACTTTAGGATTCTGTGTTAGGAGAACACTGGCCACTTAGCTGGAGGAATCTCATGGTTCATTAAGTTCCATATTCCAGAAGATAGAGGATATTTATTATAATCCAGAGGAATGGATTCACTTCTTGTTACACCTAAATGGGTAGAGTTTTTAAATAGAAATAAAATATATACTTAAAAGTAGTATGATTTCAAAGTCACACCAACCAGGAACTTGCAAAATTGGGGAAAAACAGGTTTAAGATCTACTTACCATAGTAATACAAAAAACATTCTCCAACTGATACAATCTCCCCCTTCATACATAAAGACTTCCAGAAAGCAGGTACAAAAATCAAATGAATTAAAGTGGCACATAGACCTTCAAACAGAGCTAAAAATATTTTAAATTTCTAATTACATATTTAATTAATGTTAGTTATTATTTTAATGAAGCATTTCCAGCACTGTATTTCTTTAGTTTTGCTCTCTCTTCAAGCTGAACAAACATGTGCATTGACTATTCAGTTGAACCTAACAAAAGTCCACAGTTAGCATGCCTGATGGTTCCCACCATCATCTCAACATAGACCTTCAAACAGAGCTAAAAATATTTTAAATTTCTAATTACATATTTAGTTAATGTTAGTTATTATTTTAATGAAGCATTTCCAGCACTGTATTTCTTTAGTTTTGCTCTCTCTTCAAGCTGAACAAACATGTGCATTGACTATTCAGTTGAACCTAACAAAAGTCCACAGTTAGCATGCCTGATGGTTCCCACCATCATCTCAGTTATGAGATCCATACTTGTCAGTGGCAGTACCATCATTTTTCAGTTTTTCACTTATTTTTTATGAGAGATAAATGACAATAAAACATGCAAATGCTACAGTAAGAAAAATATGGCAATGGTGCCCAAACAGGGTCACATACTGGTAGGCAGGGAACATACTACCAGAACCCGAAAATTTCATTCTTAATCTGATATTAAGAAGTTCCAATCAAAAATTAAAGGTGATTTACAAGTATCGATGCATAGTATCTTAAAATCCCTAGCTACCTATGTGCTCTGAGGAAAGAGTCTAACGACTATATATCATACCTCATCTGTTCAGTGAGGGGGGTTGCCTAAGTTAGCTCTAATATAGTCCCCGAATCTAAAATTCTATGGTTCTAAGACAATGATTCCAATTTTATTATTTTGTTTCCTGCTAGTGATCCCATTTTCTGAGAAGTTTTGACTACAGAGCAAATTGCATTTACTTAATAACCTGTTTTTTATTTTTATTAATAAATGACATCTATAGTGACTAATTAGTGCTTCTGAATCTCAGAAGATAACTCATGCTGTCTTACTGGACTGACAAAATTTCAAAGTCAAAGAAATATTGATGTTGTGTTGATGAACTACATTAGTTAACCTACTTACTAGCTATGCTGATGAAATACAGCTTTCTCATCAGCATTTTCAACATTTAAAAACAGTTAAAAATAGCTTAAGCTACTGAGAATTACTATATTATGAAATAAATATAAACATAAAAAACGGGAGGCTTATTTTTAAAATGTTCTGCCTCAATATTGTATCATTCAATAATTAAGTGGCACTAACAAGAGAAGGAAATGCTTTATTTTATCTGGGTGGTGGTCAGAAGAATGTGAGTGTGAATGTGCGTTATTTTCTTCTAAGCACTGAGTTGTACCTTTATGGTTTGAGCACTTTATTGTGTATGTGTCATGCCTCAATAACACACTATTTTAAAAGCAAGGAGATATAGATTTTCCACGTTTTAGAGGCATAAAACCTAAAGGCAATCTGCACCTTGTTAGGATTTTGATTTGAATAAATCAATGTTTAAAAAAAAAAGAACTTCAAGAAAATTAAAGAAATGGAATATAAGTTGAGTAATTATTATTAATTTTACTAGACTTTTAAAAAATTATTGGATATACAAACTGAAAGTGGAATAAAATGATTTCCAGGATTTGCTTAGATACACCAGCAGGAGAAAGTGGGGAGTAGATAACAAAATATTGACAAAATACTGAAGCTGAGTGATAGGTATGGTAGAAAATTATTATACTAATGTCTCAATTTTTTTGTATGTCTATAAAAAGTCTGTAACAAAAATCAAAGTAGGGACCTTCCCTGGCAGTCCAGCAGCTAAGACTCTGCACTTCCACTCAGTGGACGCAGGTTTGATCCCTGGTTGGGGAACTAAGATTCTGCATGCCACTTGGTGAGGCCAAAAGAAAAAAAAAACAACTCAAAAATATACTATACTGGTATAAAAATAGACTATATTGGTACTATATTACTGGCATCGTAAAAACATACTATAGTGGGACTATTACTATATTACTGGTACAAAGTTATTGCATATGGTCCCATCTTTTCTCTCTTGAACCTCATTATGGCAAATGCCCTTGAATTTTAATCTGCAGTTGCAAAGGTTGGGCACCTGGGCAGGTCTGGGCTCCCGGACGAGTGACAAGAGGGGACCAGGACAGGAACAGAGTCTGCTTAAAGGCAAGTGAGCCAGTCAGGGAGGAATCCAAAGCTAAGCTAACAGTAGAGGCTAGACAAGGAGCCAGGTCAAGGTCAAAGAAAAAATGTGAAATGCAGTTTGAGGTGACGATACCATAATTTAATACATACAGCACTCTGTACTTCGTAAGTTCTATATTTATTTTGTTCCTCAAGTTAATTCCCCTAACAGTCCCATGGGGGAGGAAGGACAGGCATTCTTTCCATTCTTACACTTGATAAAACAGACATGGGTCACAAAGCCAGCAANCATAATTTAATACATACAGCACTCTGTACTTCGTAAGTTCTATATTTATTTTGTTCCTCAAGTTAATTCCCCTAACAGTCCCATGGGGGAGGAAGGACAGGCATTCTTTCCATTCTTACACTTGATAAAACAGACATGGGTCACAAAGCCAGCAAGTGGCTGAATCTCATCTAGGACCTCAGACTGACACGGCACAGCACTGTGACTTATGTCAGTGGCTTTCAAGCTATTTTTCAGAAATGTTTCAAGGATTCCACCAAGGCTAGATTAAAATTTCATTTAGAAATATAGACTATAATTTTAAAAATGCTCTCAAATTATTAAGCATGTAAGAGAACAATACTATGTTAGCTTTTAATTTTGAATTCACTACTTTTTGTGCAAGTCTTGGACTATATTCAATGCAGTTTCCAGCTATTTCTGTATTTTATGTTGGTTACATAGTTGTAAGAAAATTGTCCTCAATTAATAAATTAAAATGGCATCCTTAGAATTACGTAACCAACATAAAATACAGATAACTGGAAACTGCACTGAATATAAAAAACTGTCACCTGTAACCTTATTGCTTATTTTTTCTTGTAAATAACCAAAAACTTAACCCTATCCAGTGTATTAATGTCAACAAAATAGAATTTTAGTTCTTAAATATTGAGATTCTGCATAAAATTTTATTTAAAAAAATGTTATGTCAATTATACTCCTAAAGAAATAAAAATAAAAAGTATATAAAAAGTAAAGGAGGCAGTAACCAAACACAAATACACAAAATTCAATATTTAAGCTCTGCTAATATCCAAACTAAGAAAGGTGGCCAAATACAATATTTACTTAACTATATTGAAGACTAACTCTGGAACATTTGATACCTTTAAAAAGGTCCCATTTCAGCTTTTCATGTTTTCTAACAACATCCTTTAAAATGTCCTGAAAAGAAGCATTTGACTCATAGGGCCAGAGTGCAAATGCAAATAGCTTCCTTGTAGAAGTAACTTAAGAAATACCTAAGGAAGTAACTTTAGTATATGGATTTGGCCCAAGATGAAAAAGGCCATAGGAAGTGTTAAGGCCTGGGACAAAGTTGAGATTTGTACATTTCACCATAAAGCAATATGACTAATTAGAAAACACCCAACCGAGGCATCAAACCCAAAAACAGTAGCAGCACTGTCCATCAAACAAAGAGCTCTGGAGCCCACCAATCTGGACAACCAGTGTGTTCCCTTGACTTACACTGCTCAACTCTTTTCCTACTGCACAGTCAAATCTCCCCTTCCTGGGGGTTATAGCATCAAAAGCGACTGTCACTACATCTGTACTTTGTCACAAGCAAATTTGTTTATAATGGTACCTTGTCTTTCCTTGATTTATTTGCTAATTAAATATATAACATACTAAATTTTATGTCCTTTTTTTCCTCCACCACTTTCCCATCCCTTTTCTTTATTTCCTCTTTCTCACTTCTTTCTGTGTATCAGTAATATTTCCTTGCTAAACCAGAATCCTTTTTTGGGCTCCAAAATCACTGCAGATGGTGACTGCAGCCATGAAATTAAAAGACGCTTACTCCTTGGGAGAAAAGTTATGACCAACCTAGATAGCATATTGAAAAGCAGAGACATTACTTTGCCAACAAAGGTCCGTCTAGTCAAGGCTATGGTTTTTCCTGTGGTCATGTATGGATGTGAGAGTTGGACTGTGAAGAAGGCTGAGTGCCAAAGAATTGATGCTTTTGAACTGTTGTGTTGGAGAAGACTCCTGAGAGTCCCTTGGAAGGCAAGGAGATCCAACCAGTCCATTCTAAAGGAGATCAGCCCTGGTTGTTCCTTGGAAGGAATGATGCTAAAGCTGAAACTCCAGTACTTTGGCCACCTCATGCGAAGAGTTGACTCATTGGAAAAGACTCTGATGCTGGGAGGGATTGGGGGCAGGAGAAGGGGACGACAGAGGNCAACCAGTCCATTTTGAAGGAGATCAGCCCTGGGATTTCTTTGGAAGGAATGATGCTAAAGCTGAAACTCCAGTACTTTGGCCACCTCATGTGAAGAGTTGACTCACTGGGAGAAACTCTGATGCTGGGAGGGATTGAGGGCAGGAGGAGAAGGGGATGACAGAGGATGAGATGGCTGGATGGCATCACTGACTCGATGGATGCGAGTCTGAGTGAACTCTGGGAGTTGGTGATGGACAGGGAGGCCTGGCGTGCTGCGATTCATGGGGTTGCAAAGAGTCGGACACGACTGAGCGACTGAACTGAACTGAACTGATAACACACCAAACAGGAATCTGGGTTATTGTGACAAGGGGCACAAAACTTGTGACCTTCCTGTAAACAAACACCCAACACGTGTCCCCGTGTACCTCCACGTGGTTGCTGGCAGGACCTGTGGAACAAGGCTCAGTTTCGCTTAGAAAGCTACAGTGATTGGTTGGGGGTGGGGTGGGGTTGCTACCTAGAGCCTGTCCGGTCCATGCATGGGTAGGCCATGAGAGGTTAAAAGCTTTGAACCTCCCTTTTCAAGGAAAAGAAGAAAAGTAGATTCCAACTATGTGGTATTCTGGAAAAGGCAAAACTGTGGAGGCAATTAAAAGGTCAGTGGTTGCTAGGAATTTGGGGGCAGAAGGGAGATGAATGCACAGCACGAAAGGTTTTATGGGCTGTGGAAATACTTTGCATGACAACATAGGGGTGGACATAAGCACTTTGTGTGACAAGGTAGCAGCAGCAGTAATGGCGGATGGATGTCCTCGTGTTCTTGTCCAGACACACAGAATGTACAACACTGTTCACTTCATTAAGGTGGACCCTCAGATGAACTGGGGACTTGATGTGTTACACAGTTCATCCTTGGTTAAAAAGGAAAAAACTTAAAATGACTTAGGATAGATGTTTTGTCAAAACCTTTGTTTCACTGTTATATACATATATGTTTTATACGTGTTTGTGTATTTGTTAGATGGTGATATAAAATGTACTTTTTAGATCAAAAAAGTTTGCAGGCTACTGTGGTTAAATTGTACTGGCAGATAAAGGCACAGATTAACCTCAAGAAAAAAAAAATGATCAAGGTAGAGCTCTACACAGCTTCGCTGGCTGTCCAGTGGTTAGGACTCCATGCTTCCCCTGCAGGGGACATGGTTTGCTCCATGTCAGGGGACCACGATCCTACATGATGTACTGCCCCCTCCCCAAAAAAGCCCTTTGATTGGCGGGTTCTTCACCCAATAGAAGAAGAGCGGGCAGTAGAGTCCCTGGTGGATTTTGAGCTGGAGGGCAGGTGGACCTGAAGTCTGCATTGGGAGGTCACTCCTGCTGTGCTGGGTCGAGGGTGTGCTGTTTCCTAACAGGGTCTGCTTTCCTCACTGGGTGACCTGCACAGGGAGCGGCCGCTACACACTCGCAGGGGTTCAGATGCTGAGGTCAGCAGGGTTTGGTGTCAAACATCCAGGTGACTTACAGGAGGGAGCCCGGGGCGGTGGCCTGAGCTTTGCCTCTTTGCTTGCCGAAGGTGTGAGCTGCTAGACCCGGAGCCCCGCTGTTCTTTGCCTCTGTCGCTTCAGTGGGTTCATTGATTCTTCCTTGGTCATAGTGCACCCTGTGAAGTGTGTCATCCAGTTTAAGATGAACTAACACAGACCTGACAACTTAGCAGTCATTCGTCTGCTGCTGCATTAATAAGTTGTTTCTCCCAAACTTGGAGGATTAAAACAACAGTAAACATTTCTCGCTCCTAGTTCTGTGGGCCAGGAATTTGGGAGCATCTTGGCCGGGTTGTTCTGGCTCTGACTCACTCAGTAAATTGCGGTCCAGATTGCTGGCCGGGCCCCTGGTTATCTGCGGCTTGTGCTCTGGCTGGAGCTCTTCACCTGCTTACAGATGGCGTGCTTACCTGCCTAGCAAGGTCATGCTGGGTTTTGGCAGGTGTCTCGTTCCTCTCTAGGCGAGCCTCTCTCAGGACTGCCTAAATGTTTTCACTGCAGTGGTGTCTTGCCCTAGAGCAATCAAAGAGAGCCGGGCGGAAGTTATCCTTTTATGGCCAGGTCTCAGAGGCCCCGTAGCATCCTTGTGCCACATTCTGGCCAGCTGTAAGCCTGCTGCGCGTGCCAGGGGAGCAGGGTTAGCCACCACCATCTCCAGGGGGGAGGAGCCATCCGAAGCCCATGTGCAGGTTTTCCTCACTAATTTTTCCATCAGTTCAGCTGTTATTCAATCTCTAATGTGCCAGGTAGTCCAGATAGAGATAAATAAGACAAAGTCCCCTGGACTTAGAGAGCAGGTAGGACAGCAGGGACTGTGGGTGGTGCTTTCGAGCTCAGTGAGAGCCTCAACGAGAACACACGTTCGCGTTCTGCCTTCCCAGTGGCAGCTGTGTGATCACTACAGCTGCTTGTGCCCTTGTGGCCCATCTCTTCTGGCCCTCAGATGATGGAGGGTTTTCTCAGGTGGATAGAACTTGACTTTGTGACTATAAATAGCCATTGTGACTATAAATCCCTTGCACTTTCTCCTACCACAGGCTGTATTCCTGGTGGCTGCTATATCATTCCTGTGCTCAGGCGAGGAAACAGAGGCTGCACTCACCGAACAGCTCTTGACACTATAATTCCTTGCTTTTTTCACCATTCTGCACCGTCCCTTGGGGTGCAGCACCTTAGATACTCTGCTGACAGTCACTGTTGTCTTCTTGCAGAAAGCCCTGGGTGCGCGGCAGTACCATGTGGCCTCAGTCCTGTGCCAACGGGCCAAGGTGGCCATGAGCCACTTTGAACCCAACGAGTATATCCGCTATGACCTGCTCGAGAAGAACATTAACATTGTCCGCAAACGGTAAGGCTGCAGGGAGAGCTGTGGAGACCGTTAGAGGGGTTGGTGTTTCTGGTGTTTCCTGCCCCTCTCAGACAATGTAGGAGGTGCTTGGCGGAGGAGGATGGTGGCAGGATCTAGGTGTTGAGGGCATAGCGGTCCCTGCTGCGACAGGGTGGTCTGGATCACTGGTGGGCCTTCCACCCTCTCTGCCCAGGACAAGCCTGGAGATGTGGGCCCTAGAGAAGATCTCAGGCCCTCTTTGGTGCTGTGGCCTGAACGTCCCAGCTACCCTTTTCAGGACAGACAACTGGCCCTGGGCCGTTCCTCTGGGGTCTGCCAGGTCCAGGGACTTCAGAATTACTATATTTCTTCTTTGGTCCATCAGCCCGGGGGAGAGCTCAACCTTGAGACTCAGAAAGCTCAGATGGGCACTTGAGCATCCCTTTTTTCTGGACCTTTCTTTGCCCATGTGGTGAAGTGGCAGCTGTCTTGCTCTGCTGTTCTGAGTGCCAGGTTCTGGGCTGGATGCCGGCTCAGGAGAGGGGATGGATGAGATCCCACAAGAGGAGGGATGGCGGCTGGTCCTGTATAGCAAGCAGCACTGCTCCTGGAGCTTGAAGCATTGCAGACAGAGCTGCACGCCTGCCTGTCGGGTCACATGGCCCCGGAAGCACGAGGGGCCAACATGAGTGCACACAGAGTCCCCGCTCCGAGCCGGCGAGCGGGCTTAGGTGGGCAGGGCCACACGGCAAGCGAGTGCTGGACTCACCCAGTGCGCTGGCCACTGCACCACACGTGCTTCCGGTTGCCATTTGCTTCTGCCTTACTGGTATCCTCACCTCAGTTTTAGGGGTCAGGGGCTATCTTAGTCTTTATCTCCAACAGCCTCCAGCATAGCATCATCTAATTACAATAAGGACCTCTTAATGTCCATCAAGGGTGTTTGTCTGATTCAGGTGGCATGAACTTAACTACTCAAAATGTGGCTCGTAGATCAGCAGCGTTGGTATCAGCAAGCAGACCTGGGGGCTTGTTAGACATAGACAACCTCAGGCCCCGCCCCAGACCCACTGAGTCAGAATCTGCAGTTTTCACAGGAGCCCCAGGTGACTGAGTGAAAATCAGACTGTGAGGAGTGCTGGCCACTTTCCCGGCTGGTTCCGACGTGCAGCCAGGGTTGAAACCACTGTCCTCATCATTCTGCGACCTTGTACAAATACTTTTTCCCCAGAAAACACTATTTTATTTATTCTTAGAGCTCTCAGATCACAGCTCAGTGGAAAAATAATGGATTTTCCTTTAGTCTGCAAAAACACCTCCCCCTGCTTGGGAGAAGTAACACAGAAGCTTGCTTTCACATACCTTGACAAAAGAGTCTTTACCATTTTGTCTTTGCTTCAAAAAATTAATCAGAAAACTTTGATTTAAATTTGGTTTTAATTTTTTTTGTTTTAAGTTTTGGTTTTAATTTTTTTGGTTTTAATTTTTATCAGCAAAATTAACTCTCCCCTTAAAATTTTTCCTTTGCCTTTTTATTCCAACCTTGCACCAACCAGAAAAGTCCAATTAATAACTTTGAGCATTTTCCAGATTAGTACAGACTAGGCATGTTCCATTTTCATTGTTGTCATAGAGAAGTGGTTCTCATTGAGGATGGGGGTGAGGGGTTGATTTTTGTCTCCCAGGGAAGTTCAGCAATGTCCAGAGACATTGTAGGTTGTCCTAACCTGGGGTGGGGTGGTGGTTGACTGTTATCTAGTGGGTAGAGGCCAAGAATATGGTCAGATACCTTGCAGTATGGAAGAAAGCCCCTGCAATAAAGAATCATCTGGCCCAAACTGTCAGTGGTGGCACAGTGGAGAGACCCTTCCATAGAAAAAAGAAGGCGAAAGTGGAGCCATTCTAGAAAGATTAGGATAGATGTGAGGGTGTTTTAGAGGGCCAGGGGCCCTGCCTGGGGGCGACTCCACCCCCTGACAGAGGAGCCTGATTCTCTTCCTGGGAACCGAGTCTCTGTCGTTCAGTGAAGCCGGGCGACAGATGGACGTTGAGGATCCATTTTGCCGTCCTCACTTAATCCCCACAGAAATGTGACGATGAACTCGTCCTCAGCTTTTTTATACAGTTTTAGGCATTTGCTGTCAAGGTCTCTGGTTCGAAAGCCCGTGTGCTATTTTTCATCGCCCCTGGGACTCAGGAAGAGGGGCCCTGCTCCGCTCAGTGAGTCACTGCCAGCTCACCAGCCAGGGAGACGCTCCGCTAAAGGGGGCAGGCTGTACTCCAGGCCAGGCCTATTTTTATTCAAGTTCTCATGACAGCAGAGCTGAGAGGCTTTCAGAATTGGCAGTTGCTCTGCTGTTGCCCACAAAACCAGCAGCCTAGGGAGCCCTTCTCTCAAGGGTTGAAGTCCACTTGGGGGTGAGGGGCTGGAACCCAGGCCAGCAGAAGGGCCGGTCTTTGCTCCCCGCAGAGTCGTATTGGGAACAGCAGTAGCAGTGAGGATGGTCACGGAGCACTGGCTGCAGGCCGGGCTGGACCCTGAGTTTCCAGGTGTTACTGAGAAGGCAGTGTAGGGCCACGGCGGCTCCTTGCCTTCCAGCTCAGCCCCTCTCTGCCTCATGACCAGGGTCAGAGTTCTTCACCTCCCTGGGCCTCACCTTGCTCCTCTGTGTTGTGAGAATAAAGTGACTTCTGTACATCCAAGTATAGATGTATGTAGACCAGCACTGCCCTGAGCACTAAAAGCGCCAGGATGAAACTAGGACAGAAAGCAGACCCGTGGTTACCGGGGGGTGGGGGCAGGAGGGAGGGATTATAAAGGGCAAAGAGGAGACTTTGGGCTGGTGGGTGTGTGCGTTGTCTCGACGTGGTGACGATTTCATGGATATATATGTCAGAATTGATCAGTTGTGCACTTAAATATGTGCAGTCTGTTCCGCACCAGTTATATCTCGGTGAAGCTGTGTAAAAAACTGTGCTGTATAAGCTCTGTTATCTGTTTCCAGTACCAGCCCTGGACTTTAGAGATGGACTGGTGAGCTCCCTGGCTTATCTGGTTACACAGTGGGTTTAGTAATAGGGTCAGGTCTAAACCCAGAGCCTCTGACTTTGAGTCCAGTTTTGTGTGTGTGTGTGTGTGTGTGTGTGTGGTTTGTTGGGTATGAGTGGAACTCTGCCCTTTTGAGGAGGCCTTGGGTTTGGCTTAAGCTTTGCGAGTGGCGGAAAGCAGAGTGTGAGGTCCAGGCAGACGGGCTATGCTGAGAGGCGGTGAGGGGTGGTGAGAGGTAGCCCCCACGGAGGGAGCTCAGTGTACGGCGGGGAGGCTGTAATGAGAAGGCAGCTGCACCTCCCCAGGGGCCCTGACGGGAAGGGAGGGGTGGGCCCCACAGGGAAACAGGGTCTAGGAACAGGGTCTCATGAGGCTGGCGTCAGTTTCTGTTCTGAGAGCTGGCAGCCTCACCCGTCTTAGTGGGGTGAGAGCAAGCGGGGCTGATGGGGAAGGCTTTTGTATAATAGGGTGATGAGGGTTGTGGGTGCAGGGCGGGGAGGATGGGGTGAGGGCGTCCCGGGGTGGATTCTCTGTGTCCCGGTGGGCCAACTGCGCGGGGGAGGTGGCCGTGGCCCGAGAGATGTAGAGGATCCAGGGTGAGACTCCTCCTGCGAACCTGAGCTTTGAACATCACTCCTCTGAGTCTCCGTTAACTCTAGGTCGTTTTACTAAATGACGAGGCTACAGTAAGGATTAAACCATGAGACATAGATGAAAAAAGTGCTTATCAGATAATAGGACTTTAATACGCGTGGGAAAGTAAATATCCTTTAGGGAAAAAAAGAAAACCTTCCCTCTCTTGTGGTGTTGTCATTCCTCAAGTGATTTTGGACCCGGTGAGTGCCAGGTGCTGTGCTGTGTGCTGGGGGTACTGGTTCGTCTCTACCTTGGACGCAGGGTGCCCTCTCTGGCCGCCGTCGAGGTTGCCTTGTACTTGAGAGGGCCTGGCTATGGGCAGACAGGATCGTGCAGCCGGAACCAGGCAAGCCCCCCCTTCTCCCGCCAGGCTGAACCGGCCTCTGACCCTCTCAGAGAAGATCGTGTATGGACACCTGGATGACCCGGCCAACCAGGAGATCGAGCGGGGCAAGACGTACCTGCGGCTGCGGCCTGACCGCGTGGCCATGCAGGACGCCACGGCCCAGATGGCCATGCTGCAGTTCATCAGCAGCGGCCTGCCCAAGGTGGCCGTGCCGTCCACCATCCACTGTGACCATCTGATCGAGGCCCAGCTCGGCGGGGAGAAGGACCTGCGTCGGGCCAAGGTGAGCTGGAGGGGGTGGGAGGCGGGCAGTGGGTGTGACGCGGGATGAGAGGCAACGCCCTTGAACGAGAGCATTGCCCCCCAGTTCTAAGGGGCTCTGGTTTAGTCTTGTTGTTCTCTTCTGCCTCTAAAAACACCACTTGCTCTTTGTGAAGATGTTAGAAAATACTGAGAAAACCTAGAGAAAACAAAAATCATCCCCAGTCTTAACCATACTAAAGGTACTCTTTTCAGGTCCTTTTTCTGTAATAAGACAGAGTATGAGGTAAATGGTGCAGGTTCTGATCCTTGTCTCCAGTTGTTCTGGAGGGTCATCACTCGTGTTCTTGCCAGGCCCCCGGGGACCTCGGCAGGGAGGTGGGTGAACAGTGTCACTGCTGGTAAACTTGAGGCATCCAAGTTATGTGCAGTCCCACAGCTGCACGGGGATGAGGCTAGGGCCAGACCCTTCTCCCAGCTCCCACTGACTTATAACCCCTGTGGGCTTCTTCGTCTGTGAGTTTTGCTTAATGAGGTGGAAGGGGCTGGCTGCCACACTGAACACCTTGACTTATCCTCTCTTCCTTAGGAAGCCGAATTCATGAGCCTTCCTCCAGGCTCTGCTGTGGCACCTTTGTGTGTGCCCGCTGTTGGCAACATGTGGTCTCTCGCAGCTCTGGGCCTCCACCCTCTCCACCCAGTCATGGAAGTGGGCCCCGTTCTTGGGGGCCGTTGGCAGGAGCTGAGTGCTGGCAGGGCTGCAGCCCGATGAGCGCAGAGCAGAGTGCTCCAGCTCCCAGGGTCGGCGGCTCAGCCAGCCTCTCAGACCCCTGGGAGAGGCGCAGGGCGGCCTGCCCACTCAGGCCCCCCTGCCCACCCGCTCACTCTGTCCTGGCCGCACGGCGACTCCCCTCAGCCGGCAGAGTCCAGCTGGCCGGCCCGTGGTTCCCATGTAGCAGCAGCCATGGCACCTGGTAACGTGACGGGGTCCTGCGGTGCTGGGAACTGGGTTCTCTTCAGCCTGAGAGATGCATGACCGCCCACAAGAGGGCCAGCCCCCTCGGAAGTCGGCCCTCTCCTGACTTTATGGATTAAAACCTATCTTCTGGAGATGAGATTCAGAGTCATGGGGTCTTAGAACCCAATTCCTGCTTTACTTCACCCATGTTTATTGAACGTTAATTTTATGCCAGGCACTGTGCTGGGATTCAGTACGAACGTGGATCTTAGAGTCCAGTAGAGAGACAGCAGCTAAGCAGTTACACAGACTGGTAACTGCCAGTCTGTACGTGTATTCTGAAGGAAGCGTGTGGGACTCTGGAAGATGCATGTGGAGTCGGGGAGGATGTAACATGTAAGCTGAGACCAGAACAGTTGAAGAAGCACATTCTAGACAGAGCAGAGTTCCTCAAGGCCTTGAGGCTGGAAGAAACCTGATGCCTTTGTGGAGCTGGAAGGGGGCCTGTGGGCCTGGGGCTCTGAGGTGGGCAGGGCAGGAGCAGGAGGGCCTTGAGGCCTCTGGGCAGGAGCGTGGTCAGATTTCCATGTATCTGTAAAGGCTCCCTCTGTTTGGCGCTCAGAGAGGCAGGTCTCTGTCCAGGGTCACAGAGACCACCAGAGAGGCATCTAGGCTGAGTCAGGCACAGACAGCGGCACGCTCCGTGCCCACCTGGCTGTCTCCCCTGCCCCCCCCACCCTGCCACCCGCATGGACACAGGAGCAGCTGCGGCCACAGCTGCCGCCTCCTGCCCTTGGAACCAGTTATGCCGGTGACTGATTTGTAAATGAGGAGACCAGCGGATTAATTATTAATCAGAAAGAGACTGCTGTGGGGACCCAAGCTCTTTGTCTGCCACTCTTTCACTTAGGGGAACCACACGTGCCCTCAGAAGGATGTGTGGTTGGTCTGCAGTTTTTTTAAATTATTATTACTTCTAAACTTTATTTATTTGGCTGCACCAGATCTTATATGCAGTATGTGGCATCTATTTCCCTGACCAGGGGTCGAACCCAGGCCCTCTGCGTTGGGAGTGTAGAGTCCTAGCCACACTGGACCACTGGGAAAGTCCAGTTGGTCTGAAATTTAAATGAAGAGGACTGCATGCTTTGAGGGTGTTTCTTGGAGGGCCTAGCGGAGCCCACAGTGAGTCTCTCCTCTGCCTGTGGTCCCATCCCTTTTGTCCCTGAGGTCTTACCTGTCCAGGGACATGCTTGGTTGTCCAGTTAAACATTGGCCTCATATCCACGTGCTGGGATAGCCTTCCCTTCCCCCTGAGGAAGTTGCCTTTGAATTACAGGCATACTGGTTACCATCTGCTGCCTTTGGCTGAAACGTACAGTTGGAAACATGGTCATCTGACATTCTTTCATTTGGGGCCCATGAAACATATTACCAAGTGTTGAACACCTAGCACGCGTTAGACAGTGGTCTAGGTGTTCTGAGATGTAGCCTCTGTGAGGGCAGTAGCTTTGTTCCTATTACAGTGTAGCGACAGGCTCTGGCTGGACAGGCCTGGATTCAAACTGACTTGTCTGTTTAACCCTAGGGTCTTGAGCAAGACCTCTGAGTTTCTGTTTTTGCATCTGTAAAATGGGGTTTGTTTTGGCCTGGTACCACTTCAATAGTGGGCATTCAGTAAACGTTAGCCAGAATTACAGGCAAGGCATCCGAGGCTCCAAAGGAGAAACAACACCCAACATGAGGCGTGGTGGGACCCGGTGGTCCACTCCGTCCCACTACTTCCCTCTGGCGGTTCCCCTCCCCCCACCATGTCCCAGTTAGTCCTGTGGTGTCTTGCCGCCCGCTCGCTGCTGGCCTTGACCAAGGACTTGAGTGCCAGAAGGACCCTTCTACAGATAAGGAAGCTGAGACCCAGGGCGGGGAAGGGATCTCTTCTGGACCTACTCCCTGGCCATGTGTCACAGAACTGGGCTCCGTCTCTGTTTCCTGGTCTTTCTCCTGTGCCTGCCGGCCGAGACTTGCGGGCCAGCATCCAAGCCCTTTGGGAATTATTTGTAGAATGCCTCCAGGAGAGGGCCTGCCTTTCCAGTGCCAGCATTTCAGTCATAGGGGAGAGGAGGTGGAGCTCGGAGGGAGGCATGAGCAAACTGTTTCTAATGCCCTGGTTATTGATTTCTCTCAATAGGACATAAACCAGGAAGTGTATAATTTCCTGGCCACTGCAGGTGCCAAGTACGGCGTGGGCTTCTGGAGGCCTGGCTCTGGAATCATTCACCAGGTAAAGCAGGGCCTGGCCAGCCTTTGGGGGTGGGCAGCGGAGCAGGCTGCCCTTTGGGCCTGGGCAGCGCCTCCTGGTCTGTATGAGCAGGGGCCTCAGCGGGCAGTTGGATGATGTTTTCCTCAACCCTTAGACTCCACTTGCATTTTACAATTAATTTTCATTGTGTCAAGTTACCCATTCTCACTCTCCATGTGAGAATTTAAAGTAGTCCCTTCTGAGCAGCATTTTCAAGTTGGCATATTTTGTGCTGTACCTTCTTCTGAACATTCGTACGTATCGCAGTGTTTTTTGTTTTGCTTTTCTCCACAAACGTCATACCTTGGGTGGACCCTGCTAATCCTTGGTGAGATAGGCACTCTGCAGATAGTAACTTACGCAGTGCTCGCCGGGACCCGGTTTTATCGTCCGCACCTTACAGATGAGGATGCTAAGGAATGGAGATTTAATCTCCTTGCCCAGGGACATCCGGCTGACTGAGTGTGGAGTCAGGCTCCTGCGAACATCTGGGCAGCCTGGCCCTGGGGCCTGTGCTCTGCCCGCTCTGTGGTCTCCTATCACACCGGGGCTCACCCCCTCTCAGTGCAGGGGGTGCCCCCAGAGTCTGGCCGCTTGCTGGAGTTCTGGAGCGGGAGGTACCACAGGTCATGTGGCCACATCAGCCAGGAGCTTTTCTGGGTCTCCCCAGGGGTGAATATTCTCTTGACAGGAGAATATCGTGTGTGTGTGTATGTGTGTGTGTGTGTGTTTCTGGGGAGATGGTTGCTTAGCTTTCATCAGAGGTATCTGTTCAGGACTGCTGAATGGCGTGTGGGGTGTGCGCTGGTGTGTGTTCATCTGCCCTCCATCCTGTGTGTGAAACCTGCCTCTTTGTACCTTCCCAAGGTGACCCTTCTCCCCACCTCCAGCCTAGGCCTCACTTCCAGATACGCTGAGTCAGGCTGTAACCCGACCCTGCCTGGGCTCCCACACCACCCCACTCTGAAACCAGAGCCCACAGATCACCGCTCTGCCCTTTCAAACCCTCTCTCTTGCCAGGAAGGGGCTCCCCGTGAATGGCAGTTCACATCGGTCTGCAGGGGCCAGAAGGCCTCTCTCAGTGGCAGGGCACGGGAGCCAGGTGGACCCAACCTTGGCTTTTTGTCATCAAGGGGACCCCAATCCAAGCGCCCCCCATTCCCCCTGAGTACAGATGCCCAGGCCTTTTGGGGAGCTTTGGGGCCAAGGTTTTTAAAAAGAAAGTTCCTAGGGACTATGTGATCTCTGTGCAGCTTTCCTCTTCTTCCCCCTTCCCCCCCATGTTAGGCAGCTTCAATCGCCATGTCCACAACAAAGCTTAGTCCCTTTCCCTCTGCCTCGAATGCCCTAGCTGATCCGTCCTCCACCGTGCTGCTTCCTGGTTCCCTCTGTGCAGCCCTGGCCCTCCGGTGCCCAGCACTGGGGTCTCTGTGACCCTCTGCAAGACCCTTCGCGTTATGACCACGGAGTGTGCCGCATGCCCTGTGGGGACCAGGCCTGTGGCTTGTTTACTCCATTCAACTCTGGGCCGGCAGCCAGGTCAGTACAGAATAGGTCCTCAGTGCGCGTGGCTCCTGCAGATAGATGCTGCATTTCCAGTTTTATGTTCTAGTGTTAGTCCAGCCTAAAAATACACGTCTTCCCCACCACACCCGCCACCTGCCTAACCGAATGCAGCGGACCGCTGAGGTTGCTGTCACAACCAGCTTCTTTGTGCTGCTTTCTGCAGCCCTCCGGTCTGTGCTGACCACTCCTTTCTGGATGTGGACCATACTCACAGTCTACACTGTGTGATCATAATGAATTCTGTGTGTCTGGTCTTCATGGAGCAGGCTTTTACAACCTTGAGTTTTGGAAATTAACTGACTAGTTTTGAATCTTTGCATTGGCCGAGGATAGGAGGGCTGGAGAAGTGAAACAGGTAAACAGTGTTCTCTGCAGCAGTTGAGTTTGTTAGGGATTTCCCTCTGTGTTGGCCTCTTCTCCCAGCCAGCTGGCTCGTTTCTGGGGAAGGAACCAGGTCTTCTAACTTCCCGCATTCCCAAGAGGCGAGACCCCTCAAACCTTGCTCAGTCTGCTGAGCAAATGCCTCACCCGAGGCAGAGGTCCTGGGATTTCTGTAATATTCCAGGGAAGCTGCCCACCTTTCAGTTGGTCTTGACGATTCATAAGAGCCTTTCACCGCTCTGGTCTCATCTAGCGTCCCCAACATCCATAATAGGTGTGTTGGGACACAAATCCGCATGACGGTGAACCACAGAACCTCAGGTGAAGGCTTTTGGCTGCAAAATAAGAAGACTGCCTCTCCCAGGCATTATTGCAGCCTGCTGCTGCTGCTGTTAAGTCGCTTCAGTCGTGTCCGATTCAGTGCAACCCCATAGACGGCAGCCCGCCAGGCTCCCCTGTCCCTGGGATTCTCCGGGCAAGAACACTGGAGTGGGTTGCCATTTCCTTCTCCAATGCATGAAAGTGAAAGTGAAGTCACTGAGTTGTCTCCGACTCTTCGTTACTCCATGGACTGCAGCCCACCAGGCTCCTCTGCCCGTGGGATTTTCAGGCAAGAGTACTGGAGTGGGGTGCCGTTGTCTTCTCCGATTACAGCTTGAGGGACATGCTTCCATCACGTCCTCGCGGTGGTCCAGTGAGGAGAGCTGCTCTTTACAGATGAGAAGCAGAGGCTTGGAGAGAAACGCATTGCCTGGGGCCCACAGCTGGGTGGTGGGGCCGGAACTCAGACCCACACATAGTTCCCTTTGGCCGTAGCTCTCCTTGAGCAACCCCGCAGCCGCAAGAGTGTCCAGCACCTCAGGCGGTGGGCGGGGCTGCTCTGGGATTGCGGCCCCTGTGGCTGCATCAGGTATCTTGGGGGGAAATGCTCACTGCCAGCTCCTCCCTTCCCTGTGCTGGAGCCAGGCCATGGGAGATTGTCCGCTCTCTGGAGAAGCCAGATAAGCACACTCCACACATCCACCATGTGAGGCAGAGAGTGTTATCGGAAGCACCTTTCAGCAGTCAGCATTGTCCCCGGGCCTGTCCCAGGACACACTCTTGGATCCCAGGTCATCTGGTTCTCACCACCATCCTGGGGTCGGGATGGTGCAGCCATTCTTAATACTGTACTAACAGATGAGGAAACTGAGGTCCAGGGAGGCAGTAACTAGTCCAAGTCATATAATAAGGAACTTTCAGAGCTGTTCCTGAGCCCAGGCTACCGGTCTCCCAAGTCTCTGGCTCATCTAGGCTACACTGGGGAGGCCCTGTGCAGGGGGCGTGCCTAGGACTAACTCAGTGGCCCAGTGTTGGCAGGGGGCAGTCTTGCAGATCCCACTGGAGCCCTAAGCTCCTTTCTCTGCTAAGGGCTTTTAAACAGAAGACCTTGGATTCTTTTTCAGATCATTCTGGAAAACTATGCCTACCCTGGGGTTCTTCTGATCGGCACTGATTCCCACACCCCCAATGGCGGTGGCCTGGGAGGCATCTGCATTGGAGTCGGGGGTGCTGATGCTGTGGACGTCATGGCTGGGATCCCCTGGGAGCTGAAGTGCCCCAAGGTGAGAAATGGGGAGGGCTTGTGTCAGGGTGGCAGCAGAGGGGTGGTTGGTGGGGCAAGTCAGAGATGTGGGACCCACAAGAGCTGAGAGCATAGGTCAGGCTCAGCTCTCGCTGGGAAGGAGGCAGGGATAGATAAGCCTGAGTGAGAATTCCAGCAGATAGGTTCCTGGTCGGAACATGGGGCATGACACACGGGCCTGTGCCTGCTTTCTCGCCCCACCTATTTCAGGTGATTGGCGTGAAGCTGACGGGCTCCCTCTCTGGCTGGACCTCACCTAAAGATGTGATCCTGAAGGTGGCGGGCATCCTCACAGTGAAAGGTGGCACGGGGGCCATCGTGGAGTACCACGGGCCTGGAGTAGACTCTATCTCCTGCACCGGTGAGGATGGCAGCCGTGGGCGTGCTCCCAGCCTTTGCAGGCCCATGGGCCTGTGGTTGAGCTGTAGACGCAGCGGCTGGCCTGCCCGTGAGGCTCTGGCCAGTCAGTTTGGGAACTTGCAATGGGCTCTTAGAGGTAGAGGGGAGGTTGTCTAGTCCAGGCCCTTCATTTACTGGGACGCTGGGGCCCCTCAAGGACGGCAGGTCACTTCCCTGTGGCCACACGGAGTTAGGGGCTGAGCCAGCATGGCCGTGGCCATGGGCTGCCTTGAGTGATCCAGAAGAATCCACAGAAGGTGGAGGTGGTGGGCGGGGACTCAGAGCAGGACTTCAGTCACAGAGCAGCCCCGTTCTCACACCCTCGCTTGCCTGGAGTCAGAGCCTCACTCTCTTCCTTTGGGTTAGGGACCATCACGTGTTAGTCTCTAAGACCAGGTGGGAGCCAGTCCCCTCCCTACTCATCACTCCTGGTGGTCTGGCCTCAATGCCTGGGCCCTCAGAAATCCAGGTAGAGTTGGAATGACCCTTAACGATGGTTCAGTCCAGACTTCCTGCCTGCCTCAGTTCCACAGCACCCCCACAGAACTGGAGTTCAGCTGGCCCTTGTATTCCTCCAGTGCTGTGGGGCTTGTTGATGGATGTTCTGTTAGGAAGTTGGCAACAAGCACAGACCCGTGTCCCAGCAACCCCATGGGGCTGGAGTGCTGGTTACAGTCAAGACATCTGTAACCTCCCCAGTTCTGTGGGCAGCTCTGTGGTCCAGGCTGTAGACGTCATTCCAGTATTACAGCTGGAAAACCCCAGGCCCAGAAACATTTCCACTGTGGTGTGGCTGAAAGCATGCAGGCCTGCCCATCAAGCAGGCAGACAGACCCAGTCCTGATGCCACACTGGCATTTGCTTTATGGCATGACCATGGGCCTCTCTGAGTTGGTTCCCTCACCTGCAAATGGACACAGCAACGGCTGGGCGGTCTGGCCAGGTCAGCTTTCATCACGTGGTGGCCATCTAGTCTGCCGAGCAGGCAGCCAGGCCCGGGATTGGAACTCTGCTCGTAGGGCTAGAATCTTGTGCTCTCCCCGTACCCAGCAGCCACCCCGACAGCCGGGACACTGGGCTCCGGCCCCGTGGCCTCTCTTTCCATGGCCTTCCTTTTAACCCTGGACCACAGGGCAGTAAGAGTGAGGGAAGAAGTGATGCCAGCCCGCTGGTGCAGATGTGTCTGCACCTCTAGCAGGTGTGGGGCCTCGCCCAGCTGCTCAGCCAGCCCTGTGGGCTCTCTCTCTGCACAGGCATGGCGACCATCTGCAACATGGGTGCAGAAATCGGGGCCACCACTTCTGTGTTCCCTTATAACCACAGGATGAAGAAATACCTGAGCAAGACAGGCCGGGCAGGTGAGCTGGTGGGGGTCCTAATCCCCACGCCTCTGAACTGATTTTGGGGCTCTGAGAAGCCCCTGGAAGTCTGTGAGAGGTTATGTGTGTGACTGCTCCTAAGTGGCTTCTGTAGCTCTCATCAGCTTCTCACAGGCTCTGGCCTCTCAGCGTGAAACATCATGGCTCAAAAATTTAGTTCCCCTGAGTGGGCATCCTTGGGATTTAGTATCCCCCGGAAGGGCGTCTGAATTCGGTTCTTCTTGGCCTGGTCCCTGGCGCCCTCTATGGGAAGCTCTGGAAATGACATAGATTTGCTTCTGTTTGTAATTCCTACTCTAGCAGGGAAGGAGGAAAATCATTTGGTGCAAGAACCACTTTCTCAGCCTCCCCCAACAACTTCCCTGAGCTTAGCTTCTTTGAAACCCAGAGTTGGAAGTGGGACCTGGAGAGAGCTTGTTGGGTCTTCTGAAGGGAGGCCACTGGTGGAGCCAGGGGCTGGGGGCCTGGGAGAGCTTGTTGGGTCTTCTGAAGGGAGGCCACTGGTGGAGCCAGGGGCTGGGGGCCTGGGAGAGCTTGTTGGGTCTTCTGAAGGGAGGCCACTGGTGGAGCCAGGGGCTGGGGGCCTGGGAGAGCTTGTCGGGTCTTCTGAAGGGAGGCCACTGGTGGAGCCAGGGGCTGGGGGCCTGGGAGAGCTTGTTGGGTCTTCTGAAGGGAGGCCACTGGTGGAGCCAGGGGCTGGGGGCCTGGGAGAGCTTGTTGGGTCTTCTGAAGGGAGGCCACTGGTGGAGCCAGGGGCTGGGGGCCTGGGAGAGCTTGTTGGGTCTTCTGAAGGGAGGCCACTGGTGGAGCCAGGGGCTGGGGGCCTGGGAGAGCTTGTTGGGTCTTCTGAAGGGAGGCCACTGGTGGAGCCAGGGGCTGGGGGCCTGGGAGAGCTTGTTGGGTCTTCTGAAGGGAGGCCACTGGTGGAGCCAGGGGCTGGGGGCCTGGGAGAGCTTGTTGGGTCTTCTGAAGGGAGGCCACTGGTGGAGCCAGGGGCTGGGGGCCTGGGAGAGCTTGTTGGGTCTTCTGAAGGGAGGCCACTGGTGGAGCCAGGGGCTGGGGGCCTGGGAGAGCTTGTTGGGTCTTCTGAAGGGAGGCCACTGGTGGAGCCAGGGGCTGGGGGCCTGGGAGAGCTTGTTGGGTCTTCTGAAGGGAGGCCACTGGTGGAGCCAGGGGCTGGGGGCCTGGGAGAGCTTGTTGGGTCTTCTGAAGGGAGGCCACTGGTGGAGCCAGGGGCTGGGGGCCTGGGAGAGCTTGTTGGGTCTTCTGAAGGGAGGCCACTGGTGGAGCCAGGGGCTGGGGGCCTGGGAGAGCTTGTTGGGTCTTCTGAAGGGAGGCCACTGGTGGAGCCAGGGGCTGGGGGCCTGGGAGAGCTTGTTGGGTCTTCTGAAGGGAGGCCACTGGTGGAGCCAGGGGCTGGGGGCCTGGGAGAGCTTGTTGGGTCTTCTGAAGGGAGGCCACTGGTGGAGCCAGGGGCTGGGGGCCTGGGAGAGCTTGTTGGGTCTTCTGAAGGGAGGCCACTGGTGGAGCCAGGGGCTGGGGGCCTGGGAGAGCTTGTTGGGTCTTCTGAAGGGAGGCCACTGGTGGAGCCAGGGGCTGGGGGCCTGGGAGAGCTTGTTAGGTCTTCTGAAGGGAGGCCACTGGTGGAGCCAGGGGCTGGGGGCCTGGGAGAGCTGGTCACTTTGTTTCCGAGCTCTCTCTACACGGAACCCTACCTGGAAGACTCTTCCTTTAATCATCAAGTAACTTCTCCCCCTCTACAATTCAGTGCCGCTCCTCTCCCTGACTCTGAACCCCAAGTCAGTGCCTCTCCTCAGCGTCCCCAGGCTCCTGTGCCTCTCGCATTTGTGTTATAACTTCTGGCTCACTGAGGGCGCCTTCGCTAGACTGTGATTCCTCGAGGGCAGGGACTGTGTCCTCTCTGTTGTTTTGTTCCTTTGTTTGCCCAGTCAGTGCCCAGGGCCCGCTGTGTGTGGCAGGTGCTGGGTAACTGGTTCTTATGGATAGATGGGGTCTTGTGACCAATTCCTGTCTTACATGCTTCGGTCTCCCTCCCTTGTTGATTTCAGACATTGCCAACCTTGCTGATGAATTCAAGGACCACTTGGTACCTGACTCTGGCTGCCATTATGACCAACTGATTGAAATTAACCTCAGTGAGGTGAGGCAGGGCACTGGTTCCCAGGAGCTTCTGAGGCTGGGGGTTGTTCAGGCGCCCTCTGGAGACTTCTGGTGGGCCTCGGGGAGAGCTTGGGCAGGTCCCTGGCTGCCCACCCGGCAGGGCTCTTGAGCTTTTGGTTCCCCAGCTGGTCATTCAGAAACGTTCAGTCTGCCCCTGCCTCAGCTCTCAGAAAAGCCAAGATTTTACCCTTGAGCTTGCTTTGTTGTGAGAATTCAGAGGGCAGGGCCCTAGATTCCAAGCCCAACCCTGGTGCCCTGAGACCTGAAGATCAGGGTAGCATTTGGAAGGCCAGAGGAAGGATGGGCTAGAGGAAGCAAAGTAGCAGAACAGAGCAGCCCGCACAAGTTCAAATCCTGACTCTGCCACTTAAGCCTGTGACCTTCCTTCAGGTCACTATGGGCCTCACTTCATCACGTGTAAAACCCGAGGCAGTCATGGGAACTGAATGAGCTAATTCATGTAAAACTGTTGCTGATATTTATTGAGGGCTAGTTGGGTGCCAGGCACTTCACTCAGTGCATCACGTTAGTGATAAGTAGCATCACGATAAAATGTCTGGCCTCCAGATTCCAGAAGCACCACCTCATGGGAGGTTACGGGCTGAGGGAGCTGGCAGCCTTGATTCAACCCACGCCTCTGCTGTCTCCAGGCTCGTGACCTTGGGCGAGGCAGCCAGCTCTGCCATCTGCAGGCGGGAGATAATGCCCTTGGGGGTTGGAGGGCTCCAGGAGTGGGTGCATGGACAGCGCCCGCCTCTCGGGCCCTTCCTGGGATGAGGTGTGAGCTATAGAATGAGAACTGGCCTCCCAGGCCCACCGTGACTGGGCGAGCAGGAGCCAGGCCACCTCTGAAGGGGAGAGGTGTCCACACACCAAGCTGAGATCCTCCCCACTCCCGCCCCCACCTCTTCTGCTTCAGCTGAAGCCACACATCAATGGGCCCTTCACCCCTGACCTGGCTCACCCTGTGGCAGAAGTGGGCAGTGTGGCAGAGAAGGAGGGGTGGCCTTTGGACATCCGAGTTGGTGAGTACCCCCACCCCAGAGCCAGCAGGTCCACCCAGGGCTGTGGAGCATCTCCCGTGTTTATGGTTCAGGCACATTGTGAGATAATTTTTTTGCCTCCACAGCTTCTTAAAGAAATTACTTTTTCTTGGTATAAAAGAAATATGTATCAGTGTAGAGACTATTGACAAAAGAATTTTAAAACACCCCTAATCTCCACCTTCAGCCAGAATCAGCTCTCTGTACATGCCCATACTGATGTGTGTAAATTTTGTTTTACGAACATTTCCTCTTACCAACCACCATGCCTGATTTTACTTGACGTGCTTTACACACACACACTGGCATGTTGGTACCACTGTTGTCATCTTTTCGTGAAGCACGTGAACCCCGGTGGCCTGAGAGTGAGTCTGACTGCCACTTCACAGCTGGGTGGCCGTGAGCTCATTGCTTCACCCCCTGTGCCTTGGTTCCCCAGCTCTGAAATGGGGGTGATTCCGTTGACCTTGCTGGGAGGAGGGGCGTGTTGAGGGCTGGCAAGAGCTTTCGACGGCGCCTAGCATGAGGCGCTGTACGGTGTGTGCAGCCTTATTAGTTGACGTAAATAAAAAGAAATCTTTTGGTAACTTAATAATCAGAAAATAAATCACTGAACTGGTAAGACAGACTGTCTCTCTCTATAGATAGTGTGACGTCATCCATTCTTTATTGGCTTTTTGAATAACTATGATAGACTTCTTTTAAAGAATTATTTTCTTCCTGATTATAAAACCAAGTAGAAAGCCAGAGAATGCTACAAAATATAAAAGAAAATGGGCCCCTAGGTCCTTCCCCGGCAGTGGCCCCTGTCAGTATTGCAGTGGGGGCCCTCCAGTGTGTGTGCACATACAGACGCTGTTCACTCTGCGACAGTGGTTATACGCTGCCAAGTGTGTTCAGCGTCGTGCTCAGTGGCCTCAGTTTCTCTTAAGTGTCTGGGTTGAGAGGATAGACAGCGAGATAGGTTGCTTCCAACTTCTGTTGGGAGCAAGGTCAGGGAACCCTTGACCGGATGTGGATCATCTGCGGTCAGGCGGAGGGCTCTGGTCACTCTCCTCCTGACCGTCCATCCCCCAACCCATGACGCACCAGGTCTGATTGGCAGCTGTACCAACTCCAGCTATGAGGACATGGGCCGCTCCGCAGCCGTGGCCAAGCAGGCCCTGGCCCACGGACTCCAGTGCAAATCCCAGTTCACCATCACCCCAGGCTCGGAGCAGATCCGTGCCACCATCGAGCGGGATGGCTATGTGAGTGCCCGCGTGCTGTGCCCCAGCTCCCCCACCTCTCCTGCAGGGGCCGGTGCCCTGCGGTTCCCGCCAGCCTGCCCCTGACCTCTCCCTGTCCTTTCTCCCCACCGCAGGCACAGATCCTGAGGGACGTGGGTGGCATCGTCCTGGCCAATGCCTGTGGCCCCTGCATTGGCCAATGGGACAGGTGAGAAGCACAGGTGGTTTTTTCTTAATGTATTTTTAAAAATTATTTTTAATCGAAGGATAATTGCTTTACAGAATTTTGTTGTTTTCTGCCAAAGAAGCACAGTTCTATAGGACGACCCCTTATGTGCTGGGGTACAGAGCCCCAGATGTTGAGAGGAGATGCCCCTGGGGTGGAGCTTCCAGGGCTGTAGGGTATTGGAAGACTTTTCCAGGCAGGACTAGAAAGTTGGGCTGGAGGTAAAGAGGGAGTCCCCCGCAGCGCTGAGTGGCTGCTTGGCTGAAGCCTGGGAAGTGGGAAGAAGGCAGGGAGGCCACATCCTAACGCACACAGTGAGGGGCTCAGATGGACTCTCCTGAAAGGACGCCATGGCCCTGGTCAGGGATCTCTTGGCCTCTTGTCCTGTGTGTGGCTTCTAATGAACCTCAGTGATGCCTGAGGTTCCCTCCTGCTCCGTGGGTGTGAGTTGAGTCCCGGGAGGAGGTGACCATTTCCAGGTCTTTCTGTTTCCCCGTCCTCTGCCATGAGCTCAGCAGGTCAGGCCAGGTAATAAGGCCAGATGTCCCTAACTGTGTTCCCTCCAACCTGGCAGGAAGGACATCAAGAAGGGGGAGAAGAACACCATCGTCACCTCCTACAACAGGAACTTCACAGGCCGCAACGACGCAAACCCCGAGACCCACGCCTTCGTCACGTCCCCAGAGGTGAGGCTCCGCCCTAACCCGGGATGGCTTCTGGGGGCCCTGCCCTGGCCGGTCAGGGGAGTGGGGCCCCCGCAGAGCTGCTGAAGGAAAGTTGGCATCACAGGGCCAAGGGTTGTCAGAGCAGAAACCGAGAGCCTCAGGCCTTGCCCTCCCCAGGCATCGAGCTCCCTGGGTGTGCCCGCCTGGCTCCCCTCAGCCCCAGCAGTCTGAGACTTTTTGTTAGAGTTTGTTAGGAGTTTGTTAGAGTCACCACCGGGGACAGAAGGCAGTCCTGCCCCCACCCGGCCACACGGGCCAGATCCTCAGTGCCCCGGGGTCCCGTCGGTGACCCACGAGCAACTCAGGAGGCGCGTGCACTGCCCGCGCCAGGAGGGAGGCCGCGCCGTGACGACTATCCAGGGAGCTGCGCGCGCTGGGCGCTCTGTGGTGGCCCCACGGCCCGTCCTCCGTGACTCGCTTTTCCTGCACGGGGTCTCCGCTGCGGCGCTCGGGCTTTCCTCGAGGGGGCACTCTTGTTGCTTGTTGGGCTTCTCACCGCAGTGACCTCTTCCTGCAGAGCGTGGGCTCCAGGGTGCAAGGGCGCAGTAGCTGTGGTGCACGGACTTAGCTGCCCCACGGCACATGGAATCTGCTTGGACCAGGGATCAAACTCACGTCCTCTCCTTTGGTATCCTTAACTAGTGAACCGCCAGGGGAATCCGTGACTTGGTTTTTTAAATGAGCATTCCAGAAATACTTCAGTGAAGAAATGGCCCCCTCCATGTTTTCAGTGCCCATGAAGGAACGTAGTCATCATGGGAGCATTTCTGTGCCAGGGCCTCGCAGGGTCCAGCCCTGGCCCTGCCCAAGGAGGCGGTGAGGTCCAGGCCCTGGGGGGCAGTAGAGGTGGTTGCGTGAATCCTCTGCAGGCCCTGGTCCCAGAGACATTGCCGCAGCTCCCGCCTGCGAGGGTAGAATCTGGAAGTTTCCTGGCTCCACCTCAGTTTCGGCCTAGGCTTCTGCTGAAGTAACAGGATGGGCGGGGAGTTTGGTACGAATGACAAACTGGCCGCCTTCATTCCAGATTGTCACAGCCCTGGCCATTGCTGGCACCCTCAAGTTCAACCCAGAGACTGACTTCCTGACGGGCAAGGACGGCAAGAAGTTCAAGCTGGAGGCTCCAGACGCAGATGAGCTTCCCCGAGCGGTGAGCAGGCACAGCCTCTGCCACCCGGCCTGGGGCTCAGGGCCACTGAGATGCTTCCGGCCCAGGAGGGGCGCTCTCTGGGAGGGAGAGCTTGGCACCTGGGGAGCTTGCCTACCACGGGAGCGTGTCCACGTAGGACTGAAGGCTTGGCACCCAACCTGCCCTGTCGCCTGCTACAGGAGTTCGACCCCGGACAGGACACCTACCAGCACCCCCCTAAGGACAGCAGCGGGCAGCAGGTGGACGTGAGTCCCACCAGCCAGCGCCTGCAGCTCCTGGAACCTTTCGACAAGTGGGATGGCCGGGACCTGGAGGACCTGCAGATCCTCATCAAGGTCAGTGGCTCGGGGACGTGCGAACAGCCCTGCTGCCAGGGCACCCTCCCCTGGTGGGCAGGAGGGCCCGGAAAACCACACAGGCCCCCATGGAGGACACGGTCAGGAGTCAGGCGGGGGCAGGAAGGGAGGTTTGGCTGTGGGGGAGTGAGGGGATCTGTGTCCCCCATTTTGCTGCCGTGCCATGCCAGCTGCTCAGGGGCCTTCAGGGGTGTGGGCAGTGAACACAGCATTAGGAGGGCAGGGTGGGCACCGTAACCCTCACAGCAGGCCTCTGTGCACTGGGCTTGACCAGACAGGCTCTGGTGCTGTTGATTCCTGTTCCCGTGGTTGAGCATCAGGTAGGGCCTGTGTCTAGGGGCTGAGCTGACCGGCCAGAGGCCTTGGGGCCATGCCACACAGGCACTGTGCTGTTTACTGTGGGTCTGCAGGCAGTGACAGCCACCGTTAAGCCCACATGGTAGACGAGACTGATCAGTCACCAGGCAGAACCCAGACACGTCCTGGGGCTCGTCTGTCTCTGGCATCAATCTGTAGGTGGTCTTCCATCCTGGGCATCTCCTAGCTGGGGGCCTCAGGCTGAAGGGCGAGTGAGCAAACACACGGGTCCTCCGTGCCTGGCTCTGCCCCCTTGAGGGGTGGAGGACAGCCTTGTCTGAACCCTCTAGGCCAGAGCGTGGTGACGCCAAGACTGCAATCCCTGTCAGAGCCTGACCCACTTCTCCTGTCCCCACCGCCTGCCTCCAGAGGGCCTGTCCATCCACCACTCAGAGCCCACACTCCGACCTCTGTTCTCTCTGCTCACCCACCCAAGGTCAAAGGGAAGTGTACCACCGACCACATCTCGGCTGCTGGCCCCTGGCTCAAGTTCCGTGGGCACCTGGACAACATTTCCAACAACTTGCTCATTGGCGCCATCAACGTGGAAAACGGCAAGGCCAACTCTGTGCGCAACGCCGTCACCCAGGAGTTCGGTCCTGTCCCTGACACCGCCCGCTACTACAAGGTGGGGCAGAGCTGGCGCTTCCTGGTGGCCAGGTTGGGCACTCCCACTCAGGGAAGGGGCGTCCACACTTGCAGCTCTGCAGTGGAATGGTGTCCCAGTGCCACCAAGGCAGCCCCATGTCTGTCGCCCCCGCTGCCCTGAGCTCTGGGTCACAGAAGGGTGGGTCACACCTTCCCAGGCCCTGCAGACAGCCAGGCCCTGTCTCATCCTGTCTTCCGAGGGCCTGGCTGGGGCTGGATTCAGCTCTAACTTCCCCTGTCCTTGGGGTGCAGGTGAGGTGGGAGGCTCTGGCCCCTTGACCTATGAACCTTAGGAGGCCTGAGGGCTGAGCAGGAAGTAGGCCAGTGTCACCCTCTCCCTCGTAAACTCACTCCTTACTCACCCCCGACAGAAACACGGCATCCGGTGGGTGGTGATTGGAGATGAAAACTATGGTGAGGGCTCGAGCCGGGAGCACGCGGCCCTGGAGCCTCGCCACCTCGGGGGCCGGGCCATCATCACCAAGAGCTTCGCCAGGATCCATGGTGAGCAGGAGCCTGGTCCCAGCCCTGCCCGCCTCCCCTCACTGGCACCCCAGGGTCACCTGGCCCGCAGTGCCTGGTGGGGCCAGAGCCACGTGGCTGGTCTCCAGGGTGTGTCCACAGAGACCCCACAGCCCCCCGGCCTTCAGCCTCTGCCCCTTCAGATTTGTCNTGCCCGCCTCCCCTCACTGGCACCCCAGGGTCACCTGGCCCGCAGTGCCTGGTGGGGCCAGAGCCACGTGGCTGGTCTCCAGGGTGTGTCCACAGAGACCCCACAGCCCCCCGGCCTTCAGCCTCTGCCCCTTCAGATTTGTCGGTTCTGACACCACAGCTCCCCATCCCTGGCATATACTGGTCTCGCTTCCATACTTGGAGCAGTTGAGATCTAGGCCACGTGGTCAGAGGACCGTCTCTGATTGTCAGAGGCCTCAGGGAAACAGGCATCCAAGCACACTTGCCTAGGGCCCCACGTCACTGGGAGAGCGACCAAGCTGGCCCTCGTGGTCAGTGACCCAGGTTTGTCCCCACGTGCCAGGACCCGGGATGACTCTCGCAGAGCCCTAACTGGACTTGGTTGGTGAGGCTCCTCACAGAGAAGGGAGGGACGGGAGGGACCTGCCCACTATGGACTACTGCCCTCTGCCTTCTAGAAACCAACCTGAAGAAGCAGGGCCTGCTGCCCCTCACCTTTGCTGACCCAGCTGACTACAACAAGATTCACCCTGTGGACAAGCTGACCATCAAGGGCCTGAAGGACTTTGCCCCTGGCAAGGTTAGGGGGCAAGGAAGGAGGGTGGGCCAGCCAAGCCCATTTGTTTCTCCCAGGGCCCTCCTGAGAGGGGAGGGGAGGGGAGGGTTGCCCTCCTACACCTGGCCCCATCTGTACCTCCTTCCATGAGCCTTTTTTCTATCTAGAAGGGCCCCTGAATTCTCCAGGTAACCCGAGAGGGAAGGAAATGCCTTCCCAGAGATGAAGGTAAAGCCAGCTCAGGCCCCCATTCCATCCAGTCAGTGGCCCAGGCCTGGCACTTCACAGCCACAGCCCATACCCCACAGGGCCCTGTGGTCCCAGGAGTCAGCGCCTCTGGGTCTTCCCATGGCCAGCCGCCGAGGCCCAGACCTGGCCTAGGACCTGGTTCACCTTGCTGGCCCCAGGCCTCAAAGCAGTGGCCCACCCTCCTGAGCCTCTAGCGGAACCGAGGGCTGTGCTCCCAAGGGCCTGTCCACCCACACGCATCCCTCCTCACAGCCACTGACGTGCATCATCAAGCACCCCAACGGGACCCAGGAGACCATCCTCCTGAACCACACCTTCAACGAGACCCAGATCGAGTGGTTCCGCGCTGGCAGCGCGCTCAACAGGATGAAGGAGCTGCAGAAGTGAGGTCCCGCTCAGCTGCCCCCGCCGCCAAGCTGCTCCTCGGACCCGGCTCCGGCGCCACAAGGGCGGTTCCGCCTCACCGGACCTGGATCCGATCTGAGATGTGGCAGCCGGGCCTCCTGCCCTCCTCCCCTGGCCCAGGGAGTGCCCCAGAGCCGGGGGTGGGGAGGCGCTTAACAGCGTGTCACCCCCCTCCCCTCTTCCTGTTTCTAGTCCGATTCAGATCTTGAGCAGCTTCATGCAACTGTATTTATTTTTGATGACAGATGCCCATCTAAAGGTTTTCTCTTGCCTGTTCATTTCACTGGTGGCTGAAGGATCTGAAAAGATCCTTTTGCTCTAAAAAGGAAAATAAGAGTTCACGTTCAGTGACTGTTGCTGTGTGTGTGGTGGTGTCTGGGGCTGTGAGCCCCAGCAAGGGGCGGGGGGCTCCTTCACAGCCAGTCAGTGGACACCCCCGAGTGCCACACCACAGTGTTTGTTTCTCAGCCTCACTGCCGGTGGGGCAGCCTCCCTTCCCCATCCCCACATGCCAGTAGCTTCTCTGATGGGCCTGGGCCCAATATGGAGCCTCTCCTTTCCCCTGGGCTTTGAATTGCTCTTCAGACATGCAGTGTGTGTCTGTCGTACAGACCGGCCACCACGTCCAAGGTCACAGCTAGTCCGTGTGCCCTGCCCTCATCCCCTGGCACCGGGCGGCAGCAGGCATGGCTCCTCTCCCTGGAGTGCCGTCCACTGGCACCACCCACAGCTCCAGACCCGTGTCCACGTGAGCTGAAAGGCCAGGGTGGGAGGCAGGCTCTATGGCGACCCCTTCATCAGGACAAGACTTGCCTGACAGAAACATGGCATCCGATGGGGGCTATAAACCATGTCCTGGTCCCAAGAGAGGTTTCTGGCAGAAATGAGTGGAGGGGCACGAGGAATCTGGCAAAGCCGTTCTGTTGAGTAAACGATGAGGCCCGCCTCCAGGATCTCAAATCACAAGCAGACAGGCCCACAGCGTGTTCAGTGTGGCCGAGGTCGCAAAGTGACAGCCAGCCCCAGGCTCCCTGCTGTACTGCTGGTGGGAAAACGACGAGCAGGTCGCCAGCCCTCAGCCCTGGCTCAGGAAAGCCCGCTGCCGCCACTTCCTGCCGGAGCTGCCTGGCTGAGTACAGGCCCCCACCTTCCACACACTGGTGGGAAAGACGGTGTTTTCCCTTGAAGGTCAGGTTGATGAGCTCCTAGCAGCTGCCCCGGACCAGCCTCTTGCTCTCTGGGTTACTTGTGGGGTCGCCAGGCTCAGCTGGTCCAGAGCTTGGCCGGAGGCGGCCGGGACCTCTCACCCCCAAGTCCACCTCTGGGTCATCTCTAGACGTGATCTGGGGTCAGGAAGGGTGTGCTGTCGGGGCTGTGGCAACCTGGTGACTGTAGATCACTAAGACAAGGGCGGCTTTCCTGGGTGATGCTGTCTTCATTTATTAAATGTCTCTGCCATCACCAACGAGCAGAAGTCCGTGGGGACCGTGGCACTTGGGTAGCTCTGGGAGGGGCAGGGGAGAGGACAACCTGGCAGGGTGCAGGCCGCTCCCCGTCTGCACAAGCGGTGGTGGTCTTCAGGGCCAGCTGCGCCTCCTTCCCGAGGGCCAGGCAGGGTCTGTGGTCACAGCGCAGGGCTAGCTGCTTGTCCACCAGGAAAGGAGGCCCAGGCCCGGCTCGCTGATGGATCCCTGCCAGAGTGGGGAGAGGGAACCGGTGTGCTTCATCTACCGTTCAGCCTGGAGCCAACTCGGACAGGAAGCAAAGGGGGCCCTCTCTCCTTGGTGAGGCCCCAGGGAGGGTAGGGCACAGCTAGCCAGGAGGCTCTGGGAACAGCCGGGAGCCACACAAGCACCCCAGGGGGCAGGTGGACTCCCCTCGCGCTCCAGCCTCTCAGGCCTGTAAGGACAGTGCTGGATACCGAGGACATGGCCCCTGGCCCCTCACCTGCATGCCTGCCCACAAGGGCACCAGTGTGCCAGTCCTAGGCCTGCCCTCCTGAGCCGCCAGTGGTCTGGTCCTGCCAGAAATACCTAGTGACCTTGAGCCCAGCCTCCGAATCATGCAGAGGGGACCACCACACCTCTTCCTGACAAAGACAGCTGCCCTGAAAGTGAACAACCTGGACCCCACGTTACACTAGAAAACCCTACCCGCAGGCCCCGAAGACCCACTTGGGTCATGTGTCACCGTCTGGCTTGACGGGGTTGAAAGACAAGGGACCCAAGTCAGACCTGGTGGGTTTCAGCTTCCCCAGGCCCTCAGGCCACTCGGGTTTGCAGTGGGAGCAGCCTTGAGGGTCCACCCCCGGTTTCTTCCTCACGCAGCCAGCTCAATAGCAGCCTCGTCCAGCTGGTGCTGTCCTCTCATGGGCAGGGGCCTGACTCGCCCGCCCTCCCCAACAGCGTGGCAGCTTTATGACACCGCCGCAAGGACCACTGCCGCCCTGGCCCGCAGAAACTGGGCTCCCCAGGAAGGGTCCACCCAAGATGCCACAGAGGGACTGCACCCCCACCCGCTGGGCCCTCCTGCCTTGGGCCTCATCAGGACAGCTCACCATGAGTGTGTATGGAGCCGCCTTCTTGGGCAGCTCCTCGCTGGAAGAGGTGGCCTCGGCCGAGCTGGGTCCCGTGGGGGATGTGTCCACGAAGCTCTCGTCCACCACGCGGAAGCGGACCTCCTCGCCGATGTCCATGTACAGGTCGTGGGCGCCCTCCTCCGTCTCATACTCCCACACCCACACCTGCTCTGCCTCGTCGCTGGGCGGGGCACATGGTCAAGGCAACAACCAGGCCAGTGGGGAAGCCCTGGGTTTGGAGGGGGGGCGGTTCCTCCCATAGTGCTCAAACCCCCAGGAAGAGCCAATTGCAGGCTGACATGTTTTGCCCGGGAAGTCACAGGAAGAGAGGGCTCAGCCCCACATACAGGAGGTGAGGTCGGGCCGGCCTGGAGCCATGGAGTGACCAGAGTGCCAGGACCCAGGCTGGGCACACGGACATCAGAGCAGGAGCTCAGAGCAGAGCGCAAGCTGCACCGCCACCCGGGAATGACCACAGCCCCTCGGTGCCTGGGGATGGACTCCACCTGTGTGCCCTCTCAGAGGCTGGCTGCCAAGTTCAAATCTCAGCTCACCGCCCACCAGGGGCCAGGCCCAACCTCCAGGCTTCAGCGCCCCTGTCGGTATATCAGGGGCGCTAGGGAGACCTGCCCTCCAGGGCTGCGGCGGGGAGGTAATGAAGAAGCACGCGTGGAGGGCGCCCTGTACAGGCCCCACGGCTGACCTGACCGCTGGCCAGAGCTGGCCGTGAGCTCCGCACGGTGTGATCCCGCATGGCTTTGCACGTCTCACCATGCTCTCTGTCAGCAGGCAGCCCAGGGACCTTCCCAGTTTCCAACAGGATGGGGCAGGTTTTCTGACAAGTTCCAGACCCTGCCCCAGGCCCTGTGCATGTGTACACACACCCCAGACACATGTACATGCACAAACATGTACGCACACACACCATGCATGTGCACACGTAGACACACGCACACACACGTGCACACACAAAACCAGGGCCCCTCCCTCAGATCTCACACTGACGGGACATACTGCCCTCCAGTGGCAGCCCCGCAGGTGGGTCCTGTCTCTCCTCACTGCCAGGTCCCCTGCTGGGTACTTTGGGCACAGCTGGGACAAGATGGGGTCTCTCCAGGTGAGCAGTCTTGGGGAGCACCCACAGAAACAGCCACCCCAGTGCAGCAGGGCGAGGGCCGGGACGGGGACAATGGGGAGCCAGCAGAGACTCCTCAACCAGCCTGGGACCTGCAGCGCCAGGCCCTCAGATGCGTGCCGAGGAGGGGCGGTGGGCCGGCCAGGGGCCTCAGAGGGAGGCGACCTGAGATGCTTCCTGAGGGAACAACCTGAGTGAGGCGAGCTGGAACCAGGCCTGGCAGCCCTGACGCAGGCGCAGGCCCCGTGGCCCGTGTGGGGCACACAGGCAGGTCCGTGCTTTGGGAGCAAACGAGAAAAGGGGTGGACAGAGGCCGGCAGCATCAGGTCACAGGCCCCAGGGCCACCCCGAGGAGTGGGGACCCTCTTGTGGAGGGGCGCCAGCTCTCACCCTGGGAGGATACAACTTGGCCGGCTGCTGCAGCGACTCTGGAGGGATGAGAATGTCGTCGAAGAACCCTAGGGAGACTGGAAGATAGGCAGGTGACAACATGAGTAGACAGGCCAGCCCGAGTCTGTGCTGCCCGGGGACCCCTCCTCCACCTCGGAGCCCCACACCTCTGCCCGGCCTGAGCAGCCACCCAAACCCGAGGTGGACCCTGCACTGCTGGGGCCGGCAGCCCGGGTCACCTCCGCCAGCTCCAGTGCCTCTCTCAGGGCGTCTCAGCCTCCTGGCCAAGGCCCCGAGCGGGCCGGGGTCCGCGCTGTTACAGGACAGATGGCTAAGCAGCTCCTCAGGAAGGTTCTGCTCGTCTAGGTGGCCGCTCCCCTGGCCACCTGGAGAGGCTATGGGCCCGGCGCCTGCCCCCGGCGTGCTCCCAGGTCTCGCATGAGGACGCAGGGCCGACATTACCGTGCACTCCCTCCGGGCTGCAGCCTTTGATCTTTCCGATCAGAATCTCGTCCAGGAACGGATGGAACACCACATAGCGAAAGTGAACTGGAAATGGAGATGGCGTGGCGTGATGAGCAGGCCGTGAGCAAGGGCTACTCCGGCTGGGGGCGGCCTCACTCACTGGCACGCAGACGTCCACGGCGGCACCAAGAGCCCACCCAGCAGTCCATGCCAGGCCTCCCGTGGGCCTAGACCTGCCACCTGAGCCGGAGGGACCCTCACCTCATCTCCTGCAAGGCCACTGCTTGGCCCCCACAGGAAGACAGCAGCGGCGGCCCTGAAACAGGCCCACTCCCAACTCATCAGCCACGCCTGAGCCCACATCCTGGCCATGAGTGACGCCAAATCAATCTCAGCCTTCCTCTGGGCGCTCTCCTTGAAATTCTAACAAGGGCAGAAGCGACTGGCAGAGAGAACCAGGTTTGGAAACAAGTTCCCCATCTCCCGCTGACCGGCAAAGTTTGCCCCAGGCACAGCTCTGACCTGGAACAGGATGCTAAAAATGCCCTGAAATTTTGGCGGGTAGAGAGGTTGGGGGGAGCCAATAAACCACCAACAATGCCTCTGCGGGTTCTCAGGTTCTGCCCTAGGTGGTCCCTACTCACGTGAGCCCAAGGGAAGTATCAGGTAGGGTCTGTGCCCACATCACAGACCCTGACTCCACGGCCTGGCAGAAGCCATCCCTTGATCACTGCTGCCCCTTGCAGAGCACCTCAAAGTGGGTGCCCACTGAACCCCAAAGGCATACGGTGTCTAGGGCCTGAACTCCGCCAGGGCTAGGTAATAACCACAAGGCTGCCCCCGCCCAGCCGCCAGGGCACATCTCAATCTGCCCGGTGAGTGTCACACTTCCCCAGTGGAAGCAAGCAGCTCCGGGAGGTCAAGTAGCCTGCCCATAGGCACACAGCTGTTCTGCCAGCAGGAGATTCCAAGCCTTTCTGAACCACCACCCAGAGCCACGGGGCTGGATCTGCCTCCCTCGTTTAACCCCAGACACAGGCTTCTGCTTTCAGCGCCCGCAGCTGCCTGGTCTGCGGCTCACCCCAGGGACAGCGAGGTCCACTTGCCCCTGACCCCAGCTCCCTGCGGGCTGCTTCCCCATGACTCCACCAGGCAGGAAAGCACGGGGGAAAGACAGGGGGCAGCTGGTGCGCCTCCCTCCCGGTGAGGGGACAAGCACAGCTGTTCGAGCCTTCGAGACGGGAGAGCCACACACTGACCTCGGAGAGAGCAGCTGAGGGCCAATGTCCCTAATGCACAGAATGGAAAAATCCCTCTGCCCGTGTGACCCAGTTCCATCAGCTCAGTTTAATAAGTCCCCACGGAGCCTCTGCCAGGGCTGTGCCAGGCCGGGCTTGGGCACAGGGCTCGCTGGGGCAGGACAACACGTGATCCCGCGACCAGGGAGCTCGAGTCTGGAACGACCACAACCAAAGCACATGGTGAGCAGCCCAGGTGTCCGTGGACAGATAGACGGATAATCACACTGTGATACAGCCACACAATGGAAGACTGTTCAGTCTCAGGAAGGAATAAAGGGCTAACACAGGGAACCACACAGATGAATCTTTAAGATATTACGCTGCAGGAAGTAAGCAAAGCTAAGTCGCTCAGTCGTGTCCGACTTTGTGACCTCATGGACTGCAGCCCACCAGGCTCCTCCACCTATGGAATTTTCTAGGCAAGAGTACTGGAGTGGGTTGCCATTTCCTTCTCCAGGGGATTTTCCCGACCCGGGGATTGAACCCAGGTCTCTCGCATTGCAGGCAGACGATTTACCGTCTGAGCCACCAATAAGCCAACCACAAAAGGCCAGCACTGTAGGATCTTATTCACAGGAAATGTCCAGAAGAGGCAAATTCAGAGACAAAGCTGATGAACGGTTGTCAGGGGCTGGTGGAGGGCAAGGAGTGATGGCTAATGGGCATGGTGTTTCTTTTGTGGGTGGTGAAAATATTCTAGAATTAAGACAATGGCAATAGCCACACAGCTCTGTGAATACAATGCTGAAAGCCCCTGAATTGTAAGCCTTAAAAGGGTGAATTTTATGGTATGTGAATTATATCTCACTTAAAAACCAAAAGGAGGCCACAGACCAGGTGGAGGGCCAGCTGGGGTAGTGCTGTGTTGGGGGCCACCTTCCAAGAGTCCCCCACTGAAGTTCTAGGGATGTTCAGCCTGAGGCAGGAAACCTGAAAAGTCAAAAAGGATGGGTCTGAAGAACCAATAAGAAGAGGAAGACCTGTTCTTAGTTGTAGGCCGAGGATAAGCAGGGTTGCCTTAGGACGTAGTGAGTGTCTACAAAAGAGGAATACCTTGATTCCACTCCAGAGGTGCCTGGAGGAGCCGAATTCAGAGACAGAAAGTAGAGTGGAGGCTGGGGGGTTAGGGGTGGTGGGTGGGTAGAGAGAGTAGGGAGAGGGGAGCGGGGAATCAGCGTTTAATGGAGATGGAGATCCAGTGTTGGGAGACAATAAAGGGCTAGAGATGGATAGTGGTGATGGTCAAGCAACAGTGTAAACATACTGACTGTCACGGAACTATACGCTAAACATGGCAAATGTTATGTTCTATCACAGCTTAAAAAAAAATAAAAGGGAAAAGAACAAAGCAAATGGCAGGCACAAGACAGGCTGCTCCAGATCCATGAGTGGGGCCCTAGCTCTGCCAGAGGCGGGGGCAGTGGGCAGGTCAGGAGGGACTTCCTGGGGGCCAGGTCTACCAGCTTGGAGGGCATGAGGCACGCAGGGCTGGTGCCAGGTAAAAGTACCCTAGGTGACACGGGATGAGGCTGGTCAGTTGGGGCCGGTGTCACAAATAAAAAGGCTGGCATCTCGTGAGCACTTACTATGTGCCGGGCACCAGACCAAAGGCTTCCTGTGGTTTTTCTCCTTGACTCCTTGTAATCTCTATGTGAGGCAGGTACTATGAGTATCATACTGTGCAGGGAGCCAGCGTGAGGAACTCCGCCCATGGCAAAGGTCATGAGGAAGGAGGCTTCAGCATACGCAAAGGCGTGATCAAGCCTCAGGAGACCCCCTGTTCCCGAGCATCTACCCCAAAACCAGAGTCTGTTTTTTGCTCTCACCTACACCTTTGACCTTCCGGGGAGCTTTCCCCCATAACCGTTTCTCTCGGAGAAGGAGTAAACGTGCAGCTCCAAGTCAATAAAAATTCCTGGGCGTGACAAGAGTGTTTCACTTTACGAACTCTGAAGGTTATCTAGCCTGCCTGTATAGGTTCGTCCAGCCGCATGTGATGGTTTACAGCCTCCTGATCGTGAGAGGCACGAGATGTTTTAGACTTACTAAAGGCAAATTCTTGTGGGAAGTTAGAAATTATTAGTATAGTGGGTTGGTTGGGAATTACATTGGTGAAGGGTTTTTTCATTTGTTGTGTCAATAATTGCTGCTAATTCCCTGCCCTGGGTGGGACAAGGGTGTCTCAGGTCAAACCTCTCTGCTGAGAGACTAGCTTGTGTGACAACCTCTCAACCATAAACAGCACAGAGTTTGGAGTATTAGCATAGGGCTTTTCTCATTGTTGAGTCAATGATTGCCGCCAGGCCTCCATATCCTTAGGCACCTGGGAACATATTAATCAATGTATTTGGAATATAAAAAAGGAAATACAGTAGTTTTTAAGGTTAGCAATACTAGACTTTTTGAGTTAACGAAATTTTCTCTTTTGTTATAGATCACTGTACTTTGTTATAAATCACTGTGTCCTTGCTATGTAAAAATGTAACTTTATCACTATCTTAAGACTAAGTAGATCTTAAAGGGAACATTGGTGAAAGGATTTTCATTTGTTGGGCTGATGTTTGCTGCTAAATCTCCATATTCCCTGCCCTTATAATGAATATAACTAGCATATAGGAGAAATAAGTATTAACCTTTAAGCATATAGGAGAAATAAGAATTAACCTTTAAGATTAATCATGTTAACCTTGGGTTAAATAAATTCCTTCCTTGATTGTAACTCACTACACCCTCACCCTATAGGAATGCAACTTTATTTGGAGGGTGGCGCCTGGTTTAAGAAAAAACACCCTTGGAAAAAATAAGTTTTTTGTTTATCAGGAAGAAAGGGTCATAAATGTCAGCAGGTCTCATGGCCAAAAGATGAGGTAAAACTCCTAAGACCTTTTTTTTTTAATGTAAAGCACCTGATTTTGATAAAGGTCAGGACTGCTGACCCCCACATGACTCTGTATTCATCCCTATATGTAACAAAAGGTATATAAGAAAACCTGAAAAATAAAGAAATAGGTTCAGTTCCTAGAAAGACTGACTCCCCCATGTCGTTCTTTCTTGCTCCCCATTTTTCCGGCTGAATTCCCATCTGGAGCATGGATGCTATTCCATGTAAACCAAGTTACTCAGCCTCTTTTTCTCCACTAATATTTCCTACTACACTATCTGTTTCTAATCTCTCTATCTGTAATTAAATATGTATTTTTCCAAGGTCACCGATGCCGTCCCCACCTTCAAATTCCCTGGATCCACCAGGGCTGGACCCCAGCAATACTGTTTTCCCAGAAATGAGTCTCAGAGAGATAGGTAAAGTAACCTGGCCAGGGTAGAAGTAAAAATAGAGGAAGTAGAAGGCAACTGGTGAATGAATAACCCTCTAAGCAAAGGCAGAGGCCCAGTGCTGAGCACCCCTCAACACACCCTGGGCCACAGCCCTGGGGAGGCAGTGGGGGAAGGGGGCCCTGGCCCGGGGTCACCCTCGAAGCCTGGCCACTACCCCACCACAGATCGACAACTCGCCCTGCACAATGCTCCATGGGCCCCAAGGAGCCTGACTGCCATAAGTGTTACCCCATTTTACAGATGAGCAAAGTGAGGCTGCGCCAGGTAGCCACCTGCCCAGGGTCCCCCTGCAGGGGGGTCAGAGCCAGAATTCAACCCCAGGAATACCGGGGACCCAGGCACAGGGGATCGGTCAGAAAACCAGCAATGACGCCAAACAGCAGAACCAACCCAATAAACGGACAGAATCTCTGCATATTTAACTTTTCTCTCCAGTCTCTCTTGAAGTTCTGGCCCCCATACCACTTGTCTCCTGGACAGCAAGGCCCCTGTTCCCCAGCAGAGACTGGCTCAGCTGGACGGCGTCCTTCGCTATAAACATTGCCCGCGTGGCCTTGTCTCCACATCACCATTTGACCTTTCTGCTCACGAGACCGTCCCAGTCCACACACAACTCCGGCATCCTCGTGAATGAATTAAGTCTCCGGATTCCTAAACACACACACCAGGCAGCCTCGTGGCACGTTCTGGAATGCTCGGACATCCCTGTGCCGAGGCTGAAGCCCCCAGTGGGGGTCAGGGTTGGGTGGGAATCACTGCAGGGCCCTCCCCAGAGAATCTGACTCAGAGGGTCTGGGGCGGACGGGCGAGCACCCAGCTGATGGAGAGTAGCATGTCTACACCCTGACTAGTCCCAAACCATCTCAACGGCCTCCTGGCCCTCTGCTTCTGACTTGGTTTGTCCCAGCAGGAGAGAGATCAATGCCCCATTTCCTCCCTGAGAGCCCTCCTCCCATGGGGTGCACATCACTTTGAAAAGTGACTGCAGCTCCTCCCACTGGGGGAGTCCTTCTCCAGCCCTTGACGCTGGCCTTGGCCACGTGACCTGCTCTGGCCAATGGGATCTGAGCAGAGGCTCAGCCCAGAGGCGCCTTGGTGCCCAGTCTGTCTGCCTCCTGAAAGAAGAGACCACGTGGAGCAGAGATGAGCAGCCCAGCCGAGGCCTCCCACCCAACCAGTGTGCCAACCACCAGACACATGAGACCACCCTACACCATCCAGCCCTGGTCAAGTCAGCCCAGAAGACCACCACCGAGCTGACCCACAGAATCAGAGGAACAATTCAAATCAACGAGCTATCAGGGCTCTATAAGCCAAGGTCCTGTCCTGAGAGCTTTGCGTGTACTAACTCAGTAACCCTCAACAGTCCTGTAACTTAGTCTACTGTTAACTGCCTTTATTGAAGAGGAAACAGAGGCAGCAGAGCTGGTATTTGAACCCAGAGGCCACGAGTTTAACCATTATGCCCTGGTGTCCCTCGAGGACTCCCACCCCCAACCAGCCTCCCGCGCCCTTCCTCCCTCTCCCCACTTTGATTCAGCAGTGCTCCACTATCTGTCCACTCCCCCTACCTGAGCACACTGACAGCCAGGCAGAGCGGGGCTCAAACAACACACAGGAGCGCAGGGGACACGTGCGCAGACAGAGCCACAGCCTCAGAGCTGGAGAGGCCTTGATGGAGAGGCCTGAGAATCACCTCATCCACCTCCCCTTTTGTATTGGTCACATTGCACTCCATGTGGGATCTTAGTTCCCCGACCAGGGATTGACCCTGTGCCCCTGCAGTGGAAGCACCGAGTCTCAACCACTGGACCCCCAGGGAAGTCCCTGCCTCTCTTCTTATAGACAGGAAACTGAGGCCCAGGGAAGGTTCTGCCCATACCACCCAGAAAAGTCCTGGCAGAGTGCTCAGGATTAGACCCCAGATCTCCTAACCCCAGACCAGGACCCCTCACCGAAAACTGAGCCCCAAGAAACCTGAAACACCCAGGAGGAGGGCACCCACCTTTCGTGTGTGACGCACCATCCCCTGGGAACACGTACGCATCCTCCAGCTTGGTGATGTCAAACAGACAGATGCAGAGTCCCACGCTGTACACGACCTGTGTGTGTCCATGACACGCCCAGTGACTCCGAGGCCCAGCTCCCCAGGCAGTCTCTCCTGAGATTCGCACCTCCCCCCTCCACGGAGCAGGTATCCCCATTTTAAATGCACTGGGGCACTGCCTGAGGTAAGGAACTCCAGTAGATGAGCTCTAAAAAGAACAAAGCCTTTGGTGACAAGACAGATTCAAGTCACAACACCAGCTCCACCACTCCCTGTGTGGCCTGCAAGGTCACTTCTCTGAGCCTCGGTTTCCCCATCTGCAAAAATGGACATACCAGGCTGCGGGGTTGTTAAATGTGAAGCACCTAGCTCAGCAGCTGGCTCACCTGCTAGAAGGAACCCTCTCCAATCAAGGATCATTACTATTAGTAGCAAGGACTGGGTGGGGAACCCCAGGTTAAAACTACACTTTTCCAAGGTCCTGAGTCCATCCTGGAGCTCACAGTTCAGAGTGTCAGAACCACAGCCAGTCGCTGTTCTGCTCACAAAGTCTCAGACACACAGATGTGGCCGCAGGGACTGAGGCTGGCAGAGTAACACACAGGAGGCCCTGAGACTGGGCGAAACAGGCCAAGGACGTCCACAACCCGTTCCCACCCCACGATGCTCCAAAGGGCTAGCCGCTCGGTGTCTGCTTATCTGACACCAGCATCGTCACATCCCAAACACAGACCTTGCAGGACTGTTTACGGATTAGCAAGAAGCTCAGAGAAGTGAGTCCTGGCCAGACCTCAATGCAGTGAGGCCCAGAGTCTGGCTGGTTTTGGAAGCACAAGGAGGCAGGGGCCCTTGCCTGCGCCTTGGACCTCTTTTGCGAGGTCTCCTCTCAAATGACTCAGTAATTCAAATGCAGAAATACTTGTCTGGGAATTCCCTGGCAGTCCAGTGGTTAGGACTCTGCACTTTCACGGCTGAGGGCCTGGGTTCAACCCCTAGATGGGGAACTAAGATCCCACAAGACTCAAGGAGCAACAACAAAAACAGAAATCCTTGTCTGAACAGGTCAGAGAAGGCCCTGTGTCACAGAAGGACCACGTTCCCTTCTTGGACTTTTCATAGCTTCTTCTCTTTGTCCCTTCAGAAGCCCCCTCTCCTTGTACCTTACGAAGCAACCAGACACCATCCACTAAGGACTCTGTGAGTTCTCGCCAACAATGCCCCAGGTCTGTACACCCCACCTTCTGTGCCTTCAGCCTCTATGGCAGGGACCTGCCTCCAGTCTCTGGCGAGTCAGTCTTCTTCCTGCTGGCTCTTTCTCAGCCTACTACAGATGAAGGCCGTCACTCCAGTGCGGTCCTGCGGGCCCTGTATGGGCTGGCTCCCACCACTCTCCAGCCGGCCCTCGCCTCTCTCCCTCTGCCCTGGCCATACAAGCCTCCTCCAAGCCATGACAGGCTTGATATTCCTTCCTACCACAGGGCCTTTGCACATGCTGTTTCTGCTTCCTGCATAGCTCTACTCTGCCCGGAATCCCCTCCATGAGTTCTTCCGCACCACCATATCTCAGCTCAAGTATCACCCGCTATCAAAGTCTCTTGTCTCCCTCATTGTAGTCGAAGTTCCCTCATTCCACAGGCTTATGAGAACACCTGTTGTCATAATGTAAGTAAGTGAAGTAGCTCAGTTGTGTCCCACTCTTTGGGACTCCGTGGACTGTAGCCTACCAGGCTCCTCCCTCCGTGGGATTCTCCATGCAAGAATACTGGAGTGGGTTGCCATTTCCTTCTCCTGGGGATCTTCCCAACCCAGGGATCGAACCCGGGTCTCCCACTTCGCAGGCAGACGCTTTAACCTCTGAGCCACCAAGGAAGCCCATAACAGTTATCTCAGTCTGTCATCACACACTCAACTGTGACAGTCTCTTGTTCATATCTGCTGTCCCCACCACACTACAGAGTAGAAGCGTGTCTGTTTTATTCATTCAACAAACCATTACGGAACATCTTCTCTGTGCCCAGACTCTATGGGGGTTACCTGTGGAGAAGAAAAAGGTCACTGCCCTCGTGTAGAGGAAAAGAGAAAAACAGTAACCCAGTAAGCAAGCAAGGAGAGAGTGTGACAACTGCTAAGAAGAAAAGAGTGATGCGGCACAGAATAACTGCTTCAGAAAAGGCAGAGGGAAGTCCTCTTACTGGCACTAAGGCGTGGTGGCCTGGCACGTAAAAGGTGCACAAACATTTCTGTTTAAGAAATGAATGGCTAAACCTTCTGACAGCTGAACTACCACCCATCTTCACAGCAACAATGCATGGTTGGACAACAATGATTATTTCCATTTTGCAAACGGAAACCGAGGCCCAGCGGGGGTAAATGACTTGATTTAGATTGCAAATTATCAATAATTTGGAAGTGGGGACGCTGCTGCTGCTAAGTCGCTTCAGTCCTGTCCGACTCTATGCGATCCCATAGACGGCAGCCCACCAGGCTCCGCCGTCCCTGGGAATATTTCCCAATTACAAGAGCCTTTTTCAAACCCAATTTTTGATTCTCTCCAACATCTTAGTAAGGTAAAGGATGAGTTCATCCCACGTACAGGTGAAGAAACCGAGTTCTGGGACGTTAAGCTCCTTGCCTAAACGCCAAGGCTTGGCAAGGCTAGGCCGGCGGCGGGCGGGTACGCAGTGTTGGCCCTTCCCGTGCTAAAGGCCTGCCTGCGACCGCGGACCCAGTACCTTGTTGGCCAACTTTTTGTTCAACTCTTCGGCGATGGAATCATTGAGCTTCCTCTCAAACTGCCACGGGGGGATCCGCACGGTGTCCACCATCTCCACGAGGACAAACATCCCAGCCTGGGCAGGGGGCTCCGGGAGCCGGAGGATCAGTCACGCACCGGGGCCTGCGGCGGTGGGGATCCCCGAGCCCGCTCTGTGGCGTCCCCAGGCCGGTAAGGCGGGCTGCGCCGTAGGGCCCGGGGTGTCCCGTGCGGGGCGCGCTCCGATTCGACAGATAAAGAAAACAGGCTCAGCGGCGGCGGGGAGGTCTCCTGGCTGAGCCGGAACGGCGCGCGGCCCGCCACAAGCGGCCCCTCACCACGCGCCGCCGCCACACACCGAGCACCCAGACGCAGCCCGAGGCAGCACGTCCTGGGGCGTGGTCCCGAATCCAGTAGCTTCCGGAGGGCCGACCAATAAGAAGCTTCGGCCTGCCCCCGACGCTGGGCGGGGCTGCCTACCGGCTCGTGCGAGGGGCGGGGGGAGGCGGGGGCGGAGCCTCCCCTTCCGCCTGCGCGGAGCTGTCAAAACCCTCAGACAACGCTTTCAGGTTGCTAGGCGACCTCGGTGCCACCCAGTCAGCTCTCGCCTAGCCTGTACGTCCTCTTTGCTGGTCTCAGACAGTCCTCTGCACTACTGCCCGAGTGATCCTTTCCAAACACAAACACAATCTGCTTAGACCCAACCGGATTCTGGAAACGGGAAGAATTAACCGGAACCGGGCAGGCCGGACCTTTTTCGGATAATAGAAAAGTTCTGTCTCCTTTTAGCAGGTGGTTACACAGATGTATCGGAGAAGACAATGGCACCCCACTCCAGTACTCTTGCCTGGAATATCCCATGGATGTAGGAGCCTGGTAGGCTGCAGTTCATGGGGTCGCTAAGAGTCGGATACGACTGAGCAACTTCACTTTCATGCATTGGAAATGGCAACCCACTCCAGTGTTCTTGCCTGGAGAATCCCAGGGACGGGGGAGCCTGGTGGGCTGCCATCTATGGGGTCGCACAGAGTCGGACACGACTGAAGTGACTTAGTAGCAGCAGACACAGATGTATGTAATTGTCAAAACTCATCCAACTCAACATTTAAGATCTTTGCATTTACCTGTAAGCAGATTAAATCTCAATTGAGAAGCAATAATAAATTGGGACCAAAAAAAGAAAGAAAACAACCCCTCAGTGGCTTCTCCCGCGTACTAAATCATTTCAATCGTGTCCGACGCTTTGCAACCCGATAGACTGTAGCCCGCCAGGCTCCTCTGTCCCTGGGATTCTCTAGGCAAGAATACTGGAGTGGGTTGCTGTGTCCTCCTCCAGGGGATCTTCCTGACCCAGAGATCGAACCCCCATCTCTTATGTTTCCTGCACTGGCAGGCGATTTCTTTACCACGAGGGCCACCTGGGAAGGGCCAGTGGCTTCCCTTTCAGTTCAGTTCAGTTCAGTCACTCAGCCGTGTCTGACTCTTTACGACTGCAGCGCGCCAGTCTTCCCTGTCCATCACCAACTCCCAGAGCTTACTCAAACTCATGTCCGTTGAGTCGGTGATGCCATCCAACCATCCCATCCTCTGTCATCCTCTTTTCCTTCTGCCTTCAGTCTTTCCCAGCATCAGGATCTTTTCCAATGAGTCAGTTCTTTGCATCAGATGGCCAAAGTATTGGAGTTTCAGCTTCAGCATCAGTCCTTCCAATGGCTATTCAGGACTGATTTCCTTCAAGATGGACTAATTGGATCTCCTTGCAGTCCAAGAGACTCTCAAGAGTCTTCACCATGGGATTTCCTTGGTGGTTCAGTGATTAAGACTCTGAGCTCATAATGCAGGGGGCCCAGGTTTGAACCCTGGTCAGGGAGTGAGTGAGTGAGTGAGTGAAAGTCGCTCCATCGTGTCCGACTCTCTGCAACCCTGTAGACTACACAGTCCATGGAATTCTCCAGGCCAGAGTACTGGAGTGGGTAGCCTTTCCCTTCTCCAGAGGATCTTCCCAACCCAGGGATCGAACCCAGGTCTCCCGAATTGCAGGCGGATTCTTTACCAGTTGAGCTATCAGGGAAGCCCTAAATTCCATATGCAGCAACAGTGCAGCCAAATAAATAAAAAATAAATTTAAAAAGGAGCCTTCTCCAACACCACAGTTCAAAAGCATCAATTCTTTGGCGCTCAGCTTTCTTCACAGTCCAACTCTCACATCCATACATGACCACTGGAAAAACCATAGCTTTGACTAGACGGACCTTTGTTGGCAAAGTAATGTCTCTGCTCTGTCTAGGTTTACCAGAACTTTTCCTTCAAGGAGCAACCGTCTTTTAATTTCAAGGCTGCAGTCACCATCTGCAGTGATTTTGGAGTCCCCCCAAAATAAACTCTGTCACTGTTTCCACTGTTTCCCCATCTATTTGCCATGAAGTTATGGGACTGGATGCCATGATCTTAGTTTTCTGAATGATGAAGATCATGGCTTCCCATTGAACTAGTAATAAAATCCAAAACCTTTCTGGTAGCTCACAAGGCTTTGCAGGATCTTGACACTACCCATAGGCCTCCAGCCCCATTTTGTTCTCTCCCGGCATTCCAGTCTCATTCATCTTCCTATGGTAGCTAATGTGGGTTTGGGCTAAGAGAAGTTAGTAACTTAAGATTATGGGTTGCTAAATGGCAGAAGTGGGCCCCACCGGAATCTCTACACTGCACAGTCTCTAAAAGTTGGTGGGTCATGGGAACACTCTGCAGGGTGCTGTGTGTGGTTTCTCTTTCATCTTTATTAACTTGGCTACACTGGGTCTTAATTGTGGCGCTCAGGACCTCTGCTGCTCCACGGGGAGCCTTTCACTGTGGTGCACAGACTCTCCAGGTGTAGCCTGTGGGCTCTGGAGCTCGCAGGCTCAGTAGTTGCCACCTGCAGGCTTAGCTGCTCTGAGGTCTCCGGGATCTTAGTTCCCCAACCAGGGATTTTACCTAAATCCCCTGCACTGGAAGGCAAACTCTTAACCCCTGGACCACCAGGGAAGTCCCTGCAGTATGTTTTAAACAAATAAAAAGAGACTTGCAATACATGACAGAGACACTCAGAAATGCATGGTCCCTTCAATTTGCTGATTTTACACATATAGGGATATCTCTGTAAGTCTGGCTGCCGTGACCAAATTTGGCCTTCTCTGCATCTATATTATTTATAGGTCTGTCTGCTTTTCCTAGGATTTGAGCTTCTTGAAGTGGGGAGGAAATGAGACTTTAGCTCTTTATTCCCACAACTGCCCAACATCATTCTAAGATGCCTTCAGTAAAAGTGTTTAGGAGATCATATTAATTCTTTCTCTCAAATCTCTCAAAGTTTTCCTTCTTCATTTCATTCCCACGACTTACTGCCCTGAAGAGCTTTTCATTGCTGCCCCAGAGCTTAGCCACCACACATCCAAGCTACTGGCCTCAGTCTTTCTTGCAACTGACCCACCCACTGTCACAAAAACCTTCCCTTTGTGGATTTCTTTTGTCTACACAGAGCGTTCTGGACTATGCCCAACCTTCCTCTCCAGCCTAACCTCCCTTCTGTCCTCCAGTCACTGGGAGCTTCCAGGTCCAAGGATGGAGAAAGTCCTTTTATAGCCTAGTCTTGAACACTTCTTTACCTGAAAAACTGCTACTCATCCATCAGAACCCAAATGTAGTAACTTTCTCATTCATTTATTCAATACACTATGTGACAGCTGTTAGAGATCCAGTGGGGAAGAACTGGTCTCTAGGCCCAGCTGAAGCTCAGAGGAGTTGGGAGAAGGAGAGGGAGGGTGGGACCAGAGGCTTTGAGAAAACCAAAAAATGTTTCAGTGGGTTTATAGAGGAGATGAAAACTGGTAAGACTGAAGACCCCTAGGTAGGGTCCAGATCACAAAGGTCTTATTATTATATTCATTAACTTTTTAGCCATACCTCACTGCATGTGGGAATCTCAGTTCCCAGACCAGGGATGGAACCTACATCCCCTGCATTGCAAGGAGATTTCTTAACCACTGGACCACCAGGTCCATTAACTTTTTTTTTTTTTTTTAGGTCCATTAACTTTTAATTCTTACACCAGCTGTATAAGGTAGGGGTTATCATCATCATCATTATCTAATTTATCACACTATCATTTATCTCATCTCAGTTTGCCTCATCTAAGGCAAAGGGCTTCTCACGTGGCGCTAGTGGTAAAGAACCCACCTGCCAACACAGGAGACGTAAGAGACACTGGGTTTGATCCCTGAGTCCGGAAGATCCCTTGGAGGAAGGCATGGCAACCCACTCCAGAATTCTTGCCTGGATAATCCCATGGACAGAGGAGCCTGACAGGCTACAGTCTGTAGGGTCACAAAGAGTTGGACATGACTGAGGGGACTTAGCATGCACTCGCGCACAAGGCAGAGAAGTTAAGTAGGTCATTCAAGGTCACACAGCTATCATTCAAGGTAACACAGCTAATAAGTGGCATGGCTGAAATTCAGACTCCAGAGCCCTCCTAACCACTGGGCTTATGCCACCACCTCATTAGCCCAAGGGCAGCAAAGGGAAGCGCTGGAAGGTTAGAACCAGGAAACGACACTAGGACATGTGAGCTGGAGGAGTAGTGGGAGGGAAGCTGGTGGAGAAAAGAATACCAGGGAGGAAATTACTGGGTGGCCCCTGTAAGAGGAGGCCGAGCAGGTTGGTAGCCATGGAGAGCAAAGTTGGGCCGAGTCCAGAGGTCTTTAGGGGGTGGTCTCAGATAGGGTGCAGGACCTGGGGATGGAAGTGGGAGGAGCCTAGGCCTGAGGCCTTTCACTGAGATGGGAAGCTGGAGGGCGGCCAGGTTGGGGCGAAGAGGCCAGCGCTACCCACTTCGATGTTTTAGGTTCCCAGGCTTCTTTTATGGTGTTCAGCTTACGGGGTTGTAACAGAGATTTCTTGGCACGATCAGCTTCCT
>SJYX01024735.1:158973-179773 GCA_006410675.1 Oreotragus oreotragus | reverse complement strand
ACTGCAAGGAGATCCAACCAGTTCATCCTAAAGGAGATCAGTCCTGGGTGTTCATTGGAAGGACTGATGCTAAAGCTGAAACTCCAATACTTTGGCCACCTTATGTGAAGAGTTGACTCATTGTAAAAGACTCTGATGCTGAGAGGGATTAGGGGAAGGAGGAGAAGGGGACGACAGAGGATGAGATGGCTGGATGGCATCACTGACTCAATGGACGTGAGTCTGAGTGAACTCTGGGAGTTGGTGATGGACAGGGAGGCCTGGCGTGCTGCGATTCATGGAGTCGCAAAGAGTCGGACACGACTGAGCAACTGAACTGAACTGAGCAAAGCTCTCCCTCTGTGAATAGACTCCCACATGGTGTATATGAAGCCTTCACAAAATGGACAGTACAACAAACCCAAGGTCTTGCTTCAAGTTAACATAGACAAGAGGAGTTCCAAATCAGCTCCAATTATAAGCAGTCCCCAATCTAAGAATGAAATATTGGTCCCAAAATTAGACTCCAGCATGCATTTTCTTTTAGAAACATTATTCTGTTTGATGCTCATATCTCCAGGCCAGTCCATAGAAGCCTCTTGAACCTTGAATGGAGCCAAGTTATATAGAGCGGTAATTAGTACCTGCTTAAGCTCAGTCCTAGGGGCAAGGGCAGGGGGTATGAGAGAGGAGCAAGTGGGGAGTTTCCTTTCAGTCTTCGGGATGGAGCAGAAGAGAAAGGGGTGAAGAGCAGGCTCCAGGCAAAATCTTAAAGAAGGCGAAGGTTGTGCTTGCCAGCCTCCTCTCTCTTTCTGGGTCCCTGCGCTGTTATCCCCTCTTCACATTCCGCCATCCCATCCCATCCCAGACCTACCTTGCTCCTCAAAGAAACTTTGGGTTCCACCATTAATGACCTCACTCACAAAGCAGAACCTGAGTTCCTTCAGGGCAGAAGTTCCTTCAGAACAGCTGCCTAGGCCTTCGGAAGGAAGCAGGTTCAGTGAAGTGAAGGAGAACTGCTTAATCCTCAGATACCTTTTCAGTTTTGAAGATTTTATTACCCTTTATTACCCTCAAAATGAATTTCTCCCATTACAAAATGACAGGCAGAGGATTGGAGTGGCTGAAACCTTTTTAGCAACAGAGGCCGTAAGAACAAGGGGTTGTGTGTGTTGGGTGTGGGGGCTGATATTTGGGGGGCTGGAAGAAGTAGAGAGCACCAAGTAAGCAAGCCATTCCTACCTTTCCTGTCTGAGTGTCTGCCTGATGAAACACTGCAGAAGGGCCTTTGGCCATTTTCAGTCCAGCGATCAAGATAGTCACCTCGTGTCTAAGACTCTGCAGAAGACCTAGTAGTATGCTTGTTTCTGAGCTCTCAACAGTGAATAAAAGAAACCTGGCATTTGCACACACAGAAAATACAGGCACTGAACACGTAATTCCAAGTGTGATGGGTGGGATGAAAGAATCAGTCCAAGGCGCGCTACGAGAGTGCAGGTCGTGGTGGTTTGTCCTTATCATGGAGGACCAAAGAAGAAAGGACATTAAAGGACAAGCTTAATGAAGACTTAGGAGTTGGAGTTACACACCCTTTTCATTTGCAGACAAGGTTTCACTGCTTTCAAAGAATTTCAACAAGCTTTGGACTTAAGCATTGATTCTTGTGGTGAGTCCTGTTACAATGTAGGTGCTCCTTACGGTAGTGAGAGTGGGGTAGCCACTGCAAGTCCTCCCCTATAAAGAAATTCCACCAAGGAAAATAGATAGCAGAGCCCTAGAGGGATGGAACACAAGACAGGGAAATTTTGAAAGGAATAGATGTAAATCTGAAGTATTATCTGAAAAGTCAGCATTAAGTACACCTCTCCATGGAGGAGGAGGGGACTGCTTAGGTTCTGGAGTGGGGGAAGTGACATAACAAAGTGTGAAGTATTTTATCCCTGACATTATTTAGGATTGCTGGTGCACAGTGATAAAAAGTCTAATTTTTAGACAATTCTATTTTTATTTTCCAATTCTCCAGACAACATACCCATTTATTGACTGCACCCCATAGACCACTCCCACTCCCAACCCCACCCCACCTTCCCATGCCACTAGGTGGCAGTCAGACAGAGGTTGGAGTAAGGCAGACACAAAGTTTTCAATCCAGTTCTCAGGAGCCTTTTACTCTGCAATTCTAAGAAAATAAGTTATCTGGAGTACCTCTTGGGATATGGTCTCCTCTCAAGCAGCTAACATCATTGTACACTTGCTTTGCTAATGCCAATGAAAGTACCATTTATGGCTCCGAGGTTATTGATGTGAAAGGAGAATTGAGGCAATCAGTTGGTTGTCAGGCAACCAAAAAAACCCTTCTGCAGGGACTGACCAATTGTTTCCCCCAAATGTCTCTTTTGCTTTGGCTAGTGGAAACCCAGCCTGAGTATGATTACTCTCCTGGATCTGAAACAAAGACACAATCACATGGGGTGGGATTGGAAAGGACAGATATTAACCCCAAGCCACAGGCAGAGGGATGCCTGGAGCAAGACAACAGGCTTGAGGAAGCTCTGATGCAACTGGGGAAAGAGGAGGATGTTTGGTTGAAAGGAAAAGGTCAGTGTGTATTTGAAGTCAGAGCTGTGGCTATGGGACGCCCCGAAGTTTTGGAAAACTGAGGACACATTCCAAGAATATTGAGACATTCTGGCAATGCTGAAGAGGGAACCCCTCCAGAAAAACACAAGACAATTTGAGCTGATTAAATAGCTTTGGATAGAAAGTGGGACTCTGGGTTGGATGGGATGGGAAAGATTTGCAAGCAAGTATAGGGGAAGGAAATTCTGAAAGAAAATGGAAAGAAGCTCAAAAGAAGTCTCAGGTAGCCTGCAAATGTTTCAGGGTAGACACCACTCTCTCCTTGCCCTTCCAACAAACTAAGTGCGCAGATTTGGTCTTGGTCACGGCTCCCTCCTCCCTTTTAGCATCCACCCTTGGTGCTCAGCATTCTCTTGTTTCCATCTGTGTGTCTTCCAACACTGGAAGAAGCTGGAGAACATTTGGAGTTATACCAACCAAACGATAATCCATCAAAGTTACTGTCATAAATACAAAAAGAATAAATTTCCTCAAGCACATATGGCTCCTGAAAAGCTGACCTTTTTTAGCACACTAGAATTGCTTGGGGCCATTTTTGATCCCCTCCCTGCTTCCAGGGTAGAATTGTTCAGTTGCCTATTCTGAAGCAATCCAATGAATTCACACTACTGTATTAATGACTGCAGATAAGTTGATGCCCTACTAAATGAAAATTTGATACCCAATGAAGTAGGGTCATTATTTAACTTGGCCATTCCTCAACTCTTTCGAGTTCACATGACTTCTTTTGTGACTCAAAAGTCTCTGGTTATCCCATGATGGTAGTTGTGCTTTCATATCTGCTGATTGAGAAACTATAATGAAAAGTTACTAGGAATTCAGCTACGTGTTTAGAAGGTTTTTGTGCTTGATTAGGGCTTCCCCAGTGGCTCAGTGGTAAAGAGCTCACCTGCAATGTGGGAGACGCAGTTTCAGTCCCTGGGTCGGGAAGATGCCCTGGAGAAGGGCATGGCAACTCACTCCAGTATTCTTGCCTGGAGAATCCCATGGACAGAGGAGCCTCGCGGGCTACAGTCCATAGCATCACACAGAGTGGAGCACAACTGAAGCCACTGAGCATACACGCATGCACATCTTGGTTAATCACAACAGCAAACCTGCATGGTTTATAAAAAAGTAGAAAATATATGTGTAAGACATATTTATCCAAAATAAAAACAATGCCTCGTCCACAGGTAGATTTGCAGGTCCTTCAAGATAACTCCCTGGTTCAGTTAACAGTTGTGGCCTCAGATTAAGAACCAGTGTCTGAACCAGAAGAAATGATTGAAACAGTAAGTTTAACCACTTTGAAAGTTTCATCCAAAGTGCCAGTAGGGTGGGGTGGTGCTTCTCCCATCTACCTCACAGATGTATTTTCCGTCGGAGGTCTGGGTAGGTCTAGTTAATAGCTTACAAAAGAAAAAGAATTTTAAATGCTCATATTTCAGGGAGTCACCTTAAATGCTCATTTGGATGATTTCCACAAAGACCAATGCTTGAGGAACCTGGTGGAACACTCAAGGTTTGACTTTTGGGAGCAAAGATGGCCAAACAATAGGCTATCAGTCAAAGTTTGACCATTGTCACAAACACCAAAATATTAAATTCCCCAAACAGAGCTAATAGACAAGAGCCACACAACTCAGGATATACTAGAAACTATTTAATTGTATACTTTAAAAGAGTGAATTTTATGGTATGTGAATTATGTTTCAGTAAAGGTGTTATCTTGGAAAAAACTCAACCACAAGTGTCATCAGGAAAATTGAGGTCAATATAGTTGCCATATTAACCTTCTCATATCTGAGCCCCTTGTATCTCTAATACCCAGAACCTATTAATTTAAACTGTCCTCAGCTCTATAGAAGGCTGACTTCTACTGATATCATTTACCTGATTCTGTATATTCTTAAAAGACGATGATATAAAAAAATTAGGTGGTGAAAGGGAATGAAGAGCTTAAAACACTAGCACTAAAATCCGAGAGCCTGGTCCCTAGACTTGCTTAGGTAAATAATTTCATCTTTCTGAATCTCATCTTACTGTTTTATCATATCATTTACTTCTGTCTGCTATCATTGCTTTGAGAAATAAATGAGTTCATGAACACAAAATGGTTAGCATACTACCTAGCTGATGCAGAGTGACCTACATCACTTGGTAATGCACAACTATTATATGGTAAATAATAATGGCCAGCAAAGAAGTTTGATGCAGGGAAGTCTAATTGCTCCTCTTTGCTCTCCATACAGGATTATAATAAAACAAGGGCTTAGATAAATCTCCGCCTCATAAAGATATTATTTATTAGTACACTAATAAAGACTATTTATTAGCACACTATGCCCAACACATTATGAAACCTGTTCCATAAACTTGATGAAGCCCCAGATCTCTGTCCTTACAAGTGCTCTAAGAACATCCTTTTGAAAGGCACAGCACATATCCTCTAGCTGACATCATGCAGTTAGAAATCCTCCTCGATTAATGGCTGAGCACAGGACCCATTTGAGATCAAGTCATTCATGTCAGCCTATAGAGGTTTTGATAGGGTAAAAGCCCTGGTGGATTCTTATATTTTGTTTGTGCAAAGATAGGGAGTGTCGTCAATTTACTATAGCTAATCCACATATATTGAATACCTTTCACTCTACAAAGAAGAGCCCATTTCTAACATTCATTGTACTAGGACATTAGTTTCATGCAATCTGCTAGTTAGGAGGGAGGATACTCTGGAGGAGGGCATGGCAACCCACTTCAGTGTTCTTGCCTGGAGAATCCCATGGACAGAGGAGCCTGGTGGCTACAGTCCATGGGACCACAGAGTCGGACATGACTGCAGTGACCTAGCAAGCACATATGCCCTGCTAGTTAGGAAAATGTCAGTTCTTGANTGGAGGAGGGCATGGCAACCCACTTCAGTGTTCTTGCCTGGAGAATCCCATGGACAGAGGAGCCTGGTGGCTACAGTCCATGGGACCACAGAGTCGGACATGACTGCAGTGACCTAGCAAGCACATATGCCCTGCTAGTTAGGAAAATGTCAGTTCTTGAGTGATATATCTATCAATAGCAGAAGGACTTAGAGCTGCCACCTCTGTAATGTAATTCTTTCTAATAAATTATCTATGGCCACCCTTGTCTATCCACTCTTCACTGTATGTTGTTGTTTTCAGTCGCCAAGTCGTGTCTGACTCTTCATGACTCTTAACTGTATACTCAATTATTTAATGCAAATAGAACCCTTCAGGATCCATTATCTCTAAATCACAAAATTATGGGCAGAGTTCTTTGTGGTATTCCTTTATCTCTGTTTCATGTCTGTGGGTTCTGTAGTGATATCCACTCTCTCATTACTGATACTAGTAATTTACATCTTCTTTGGTATTGGTCAGCGTGTACAGAGTTTTGTCAATTTTATTGATCTTTTAAAAGAACCAACTTTGGCCTCACTGATTTTTTCTTACTTTTCTAGTTTTAATTTCACTGATTTAAGCTCTTGTTTTCATTATTTCCCTCTGCTTGTTTTGGTTTAATTTGCTCTTCTTTCTCTAGTTTCACAAAGAAGAAATTTAGATTACTGATTTCAGATCTGATCTATTTCTAATATAAGCATTAATTGCTATAAATTTTCTTCTAAGTGTTGCTCTAATTGCATCCCACAACTGTGCCATGATGTGTTTTATTTTCTTTCATTCAATTCAGAATATTTTAAAAATTTTCCCTAGAAACTATCTCTTTGACCCATGGGTTATGTAGAAGTGAAGTGAAGTTGCTCAGTCGTGTCTGACTCTTTGTGACTCCATGGACTGTAGTCTACCAGGCTCCTCAGTCCATGGAATTTTCCAGGCAAGAGTACTGGAGTGGGTTGCCTTCTCCAGGGGATCTTCCCAACCCAGGGATGGAACCCAGGTCTTCTGCATTGCAGTCAGCCTCTTTACCGTCTGAGCCAAATATTTGGAGATTTTCCAGATATCTTTGTATTGAATTTTAGATTGGTCCTGTTAGGATCATTGCATTACTTCTATTCTTTTAAAAGTCTTAAGGTGTGTGTGGTAGCCCAGAATATGCTCTCTTTAGGTGTATGTTCTTTCTACATTTGAAAAGAATGTTTATTCCCCTGTTGTTCGGTAAAGTTTTATAAATGGAGATTAGGTCAAGTTGTTGACAACATTATTCTGGTCTTCTGTGTCCTTAATGGTTGTCTATATACTTGTTCTATCTGTTGCTGACAGAAAAGCATTGAAGTCTCCAACAATAATTGTTGGTTCATTTTTTTCTCATTACTTCTATCAATTTTTGCTCAGATATTTGAAGCTCTGTTGTTAGATGCATACATATTTTAAATTTTAATAAATTTAGGGAGAATCAACTCCTTTATAATTATGGAACATCTTTCAGTATCTCTGGTAATATTCCTTGCTCTGAAGTCTACTTTATCTGATATTAATATAACTATTCCAGCTTTCTTTTATTTAGTGTTTTCATGGCATACCATTTCCCATCTTTTAACTCTTTAACCTATGTGTGTCTTTATACTTAAAATGGGTTTCATATAGACAGCATATAGTTGATGTATTAGTCAGGCTTCTCTAGAGAAGTAGAACCAATAGGATATAGAGATGATAGATAGGTCTTTAGTATATAAAATGATATATATTTATTTGGAAGAACTGAGCTTCCCTGGTGTCTCAGATGGTAAAGAATCTGCCTGCAATGCAGGAGACCCAGGTTGAATACCTGAGTCCTGGAATTGGATACCTGATCTCCTGGAATTGACTCATGAAATTATGAGGTGTATGGAATTATTGGCTCATAAAATTATGGAATTGGCTCATGAGAAATTGGATCATGAAATTATAGAAACTCTAATTTTAAAAGATTGCCACAAAAAATTATGAGAATTCCCACAGTCTGCATCTGCAAACTGAAGATCCAAGAAAGCTGGTGATATAATTCAATCTGATCTTGAAGGCCTGAGAATCAGGCCTTTAAATTAATAAAATTTAAAGAAGAAAAAAATTTTTTTAACTTAAAAGAATGTCAAAAGTCACAAAGAGGACTATATCATCTTGTCATAAGTGAAATGTAAGTTTAATATATATGAGTTGTAGATCAACATGTGATTATTAGGCCAATTCTGGGGGGTGCCTGACTTAGGACTACAAAGGACAAGATCCATTGATTCATCCAACAAATGTTCATCGAGCTGTATGAGTCAGGCATTGCACTAAGTACTGGAAATAAGCAAAATAGCTATAGCATAATGGTTAACAACACTGACTCCAGAACCTGCCTACCTAGGTTTGAATCCTGGCTCTGTGCATTTCTTAGTTTTCTGAACTTTGACAAGATTTGCTGCCTCTCTGGATCTCAGTTTCCTCTGTATGTATAACAATAATAATGCTTCATGGAATTAATATGAGAATTAAATTAATATTTGTAAACTATGAATTGCCTGACATATCATCAAAGTTTCATATGTGCTTGTTAAGCAACCAAGACTTAGACAATCTCTGCCCTTAAGGAACTTAGAGTCTAGTGAGAGAGACCGAATTAAATCTAAAAAATGCAAATGTAAAAACAAGTAATTTTAAAATGTAAGTGTAATTGGTGTGACAAAGGAGATTTATATCCAGCTCTGAGAGCTAGTGGGCTTCTTTTGTGGCTCAGCTGGTAAAGAATCCGCCTGCAATGTGGGAGACCTGGGTTCGATCCCTCGGTTGGGAAGATCCCCTGAAGAAGGGAAAGGCTACCCACTCCAGTATTCTGGCCTGGAGAATTCTATGGACTGTATAGTACACGGTGTCACAAAGAGTTGAACACAACTGAGCGACTTTCACTTTTCACTTTCATGTGAGTTTGTATTATAGGGATTTGACCAGAGAAAGCATCTCTGAGGAAGTGATATTTGAGCTGAGGATAAGTTAGGAGTAAATTAGGCCCAAAAAAAAAAAAAATCTGTGTTTTTAGAAGGAGCATGATTAGTGACTGATTCTGTATTTCCTGTCTTGCTAACTAAGCACTCTGTTGAAGAAGGGTATGACCTGGGTCTCAAACTTCCATATTCTCCATCATGCCCAGTAAGCATGATAGGCCTCCTGGACAAGTCTGATGATATGTGCGACAAGCAAGAGCTACCATTCTGGAGGCTTATTCTTCCCTTTTCCTGCTTGGCTACCTCAAATCTGAGAAACCAACTGTACAAAGAATGTTTGCTGCTGCTGCTGCTAAGTCGCTTCAGTCGTGTCCAACTCTGTGTGACCCCATAGACGGCAGCCCACCAGACTCCACTGTCCCTGGGATTCTCCAGGCAAGAACACTGGAGTGGGTTGCCATTTCCTTCTCCAATGCATGAAAGTGAAAAGTGAAAGTGAAGTCACTAAGTCGTGTCCAACTCTTAGTGACCCCATGGACTGAGGCCCACGAGGCTCCTCCGTCCATGGGATTTTCCAGGCAACAGTGCTGGAGTGGGGTGCCATTACCTTCTCCAGGGGTTGTTAAAGTCCTATATCTAGAAGGCAAGGCCACTGAAGGGAAGAAGCAGTTTGGATGATGAATGTAACACTCTTTGTTAGCATTTTGGCTGCTGTATCATTTTTCAACAGCATTTGCTCTGCAGACTCAGCCTTGAGAATCTAAAGAGCTGTGCTGAGCAGAGGACACTCTGGACTGAGGCTCCTCGTGCTCCCTTGTGGAGTTCAATTCTGAAGTCCACGATCCTCTAGAGGGACATCCTTTACAAACCAAGGTCTCCATTTCATCACATGTGGTGAAAGGATTAGAATCATCAGGCACCTGCAACAATTTTATTTCCAGGATTCTTTCTCTTGTCAACAACAGATCAGCAAACAAATGTAGGAAAGTGGATATCTTTTTTCCTCATTCAAAGTAGGAGCAGCTGACATCATTTGTAGTGTGGAACTGCTGAAAACCTTGAACAATCCATTTCAGGGCACTTTCTGGAGAACATTTCCATCTGGTGTAAAGATACGTATCAATCCAGCCTCAGGAACCACCCATTTTTCTTTGTGCTTTGCAGTATTTTAAGAAGTTTCATGCCCAAGCTGCTACTTCCAGAGCCACATACTACCCCATTCATGTCAAACAAGGAAGATACCCAGTATTCCCAAAGTCTTCAGATTCTATTGGATTTCAATAGCTTAGGTCAAATGCCCATCCCAAATCAATCACTGTGACCAGGGGATGGAATGAGCCACTGCTTATAACAGCCATGTGTTCCACCTGAGAATAGAGTCAGCTGCCTCAAAACTACATGTATCCCCAAATAGGAATCAGAATTGGTGGGAAGGAACAAAGTAGAAATGCCCGGTAGGAAAGCAAACAGCAAATGCTCGTTCTGTGCAGCAATCATTATTGTTTGTGTTAGGTAAGTGTGTTTGTTCACTTTAAACTTCTTTAAGTCCCTTCCTGTCCATTAACAAACTAATCTTGCGACAACCCTGAAAGTTAACTTAGACTGGCAATAGTATTCCCACATAGCTGAGGAAATGAAAGCTCAGATGAGGCAAGTGAATTAGACACTTGACTCTCAGGTTGCAGAAACCTAGGTTTTCTAAACACCAAATTACTGTGTTGTTGTGTTCATTTTATCTTATTTTTAAACCCTATAATCCATTCCCATTTCCATTTCCCTTTTCTCCTCATCCCCATAGCCGTTCTAACGTGTTCAACATGTAACTTTTTTGTTTGAATGTGTTCTTTCAAACTGTGTATTGTGTGCATGGATCTTAATATATATAAGTGGTTCTGTGTTACATATCTCATCTTGTTTCTTACTTTTTTTCATTCAGTATCGTGTTTTAGATCAATCTTTGTGTCCTTGGAGGAGGACATGCCTGGCAACCCACTCCAGTATTCTTGCCTAGAGAATCCCATGGACAGAGGAGCCTGGAGGGTCCCCATCCATAGGGTCACAAAGAGTTGGACACAACCGAAGTGACTTAGCATGCATGCATGCATGTTGCCATGTGTATTCATCCTGTTACTTAAACTGTTGCATAATACTCCGTGGCATGCCTCCACCATATTCTACCTAGCCACTCTTTCAGTCAAGGGCTTCCATTAGGATTCTGCTAAACTTCCACCATCACATATAACACTTCTACAAACATCTTCATATATATCCCGCTATGGCTTTGTGTGGGAAATTCAGAAGCAGAATTTCTGGGTAATACTATACATGTATATATAATATGACTAAGTTAGCTATTCAGTTCAGTTCAGTTCAGTCGCTCAGTTGTGTCCAACTCTTTGCGACCCCATGAATCGCAGCACGCCAGGCCTCCCTATCCATCACCATCTCCCAGAGTTCACTCAGACTCACGTCCATCGAGTCCGTGATGCCATCCAGCCATCTCATCCTCGGTCGTCCCCTTCTCCTCCTGCCCCCAATCCCTCCCAGCATCAGAGGCTTTTCCAATGAGTCAACTCTTCACATGAGGTGGCCAAAGTACTGGAGTTTCAGCTTTAGCATCATTCCTTCCAAAGAAATCCCAGGGTTGATCTCCTTCAGAATGGACTGGTTGGATCTCCTTGCAGTCCAAGGGACTCTCAAGAGTCTTCTCCAACACCACAGTTCAAAAGCATCGATTCTTCGGCGCTCAGCTTTCTTCACAGTCCAATTTTCACATCCATACATGTTAGCTATAGAGTCCCCCAAACCAATGAGGCGTTTATTGGCCACTTTTTCTTCGATTTCAACCCCATGTAGCATTTCGTATATTTCTTTCCTGCTTTAACTTCTCTACTTAGCACTTGCAACTATCTAATAAATTAAATGTATGTATTATTTCATTATGCTCAATAAATAATTCATGGAGCAAGTGGAGTAGTGCCAAATTGTTCTCCAGAATAGCCAAATTAATCTACATTATGTAGGACATAAAGGTTCTTATATCCCTATATCTTCATCGGCACATTATCACCTTTTAAATTTTTGCCAGTCTGAGAGCTTCTTAGTTAAACTTGTTTTTCTGTAATTACAAATGAGCTTGAGCACTTCTTCAAAGATTTTATTTTATCTAAATGCTGCCCTTGGAGATGAGCTCTTTGTTACTAAAGAGACCAATCAAGTTCTAGTAAATATTTTCAAACAAATGACCTGGGCTACACACCCGTATCCCTAGCTAAGAACAAGCACAGTCAGGATGTCTAATGTTTAATTTGCAAAGAAAACATTAAAACCCAAACAACAAGAGTTCAGCACATCAGCTTCAACTCTACCCCCCCCCCCAAATCATGTATCATTTGGCTACTAGAAACTCCTTAACAGAGCCTGTTGTAGAAGTCTAAATTCCATGGTACTCTTCACTTAGTGAACATAAAATTGTCCGAATAGCCATTTTTTCCTCATTAACCCCAGTTAACACACCCAAGAAAGTATGTATCCCAGGATTAGCTCATTAATGAAGCTCAAGTTTCAAATGACGTACTCTTACTTTCTAGGCCTGTTCCAGATTCTCTCAGCTCAGAGTGGAAAGCAGATTTCGGCTCCATCTCCTCTGATCCACACAGCTTGATGTGACAAAAAGGCAAAGGCTTAAGATCAAGGAGATAAAGCTCTAAACATTAATTCATTCCACCTTTATTGTGAACCTACAATGTGCCAGAAAGCACTCTAGGCACTGGGGATACAGTCCTTGACATCAGGGAATACAGTCTTGTGGGTAAAAGAGAAACATTATATAAGCAATCACATTCAGAGAATATGATAAAAATTTATGCCAGAAGGAAACAAGGAGTGTTGGAAAGCACAACCAAAGGGCACTTGCCCTGGACTGGGAAGGGAGAAACAGAAACAGATAAGACAGAAAGATGACTCCCCAGAGGCGTATTGCTTCAACTGAAACTACAAATCTAGTTGAATTTTCCCAGAAGTATTGAGGGAGGAGGTCAAAAGAACAACATGTGCATATTCTAAAAACAAATTATCCCACTGTGACTTAAAGTAAGAGTATGAAGGTGTGATAGACATTGGTGCTTTTTGCCAAATAATACAGTCGTATCTTACCCTATTGTCATGAGTACATGGTAAGATAGCACTTCCTAGCCCTCCTTGTGTCCAGGGATAGCCAATGAATTGTAAGCAGAAGTGATGCCTGCCATTTCCAGGCTGAGCATTTCATTGCCAGAGTAAGAGGCACCAGGCTATCTTCCCTCTTCCATGGTGACAGGCAATGCTCCAGGTGGTGGAGTCTTCATCAGCCTATGTCCCAGAATAAAAGATGAAGTGGAACAGAGACCCTGAGGACTTGCAACAAAGGCCCTAATGACTTCCAACAGATAAGTAGCACGAGTGAGAAGAGAAACTTTTGCTATTTTATACCATTAACATTTGGGGTTTGTTACTGCCACATAACCTAACTTATCCTAACTAATACATAAGGAAAGAGTAGCAGGAATGAGCAATGAAACTAGACAATGACTAGTTGTCATTGACTAGGTAAACAATGACTTCATCTGATGAACTTCTTTATTCTGTAGAATTAGCAGCTTTGTTGTTGTTATCTCCTCAGCAGAATTCTTGGTGCCCCAGGGAAGGTAAGAGACATAAAATATTCTGGGATCCAGACCTTTGACCTTCATTTTAATAAGATACACACACACACACACACACACACACACACACACAAACATATGGGCTTATTTAAATATTTCTTTTTTAAAAGGCTTCACTGCCAGCAATAACAAAAATGAACAAAAAGTTCAGATGAATCACAATCAAACTTGATTTGAGAAAGATTGCTCTGGATACTCACATTGTAAAGAGGCAAGGCTGAAGGCAAGGAGCTCATTTAGGAAGCTATTGCAGGAGTCCAGGTGAGAGAAAATGGTGAAATGGACTAGGGAGGTGACAGTGGGGTGGGGGGAGAGTAAATATATTTTTGTATGCCAATACCAATACAGTACTGTAAAGTAAAATAAAGTAAAAACAAAAATTAAAAAAATATTGTTTAGGCGCTAGAACTCACAGACGGGGCAGATTGACTGTGGGGTGAGGTAAAGGAAGATATCAGTGATGACTTGGACAGAATGGTGGTGCCATTCGCTACGATGGGAAGCACAAGAGGAGAAGCACGTTGGAGGAAGAGCTGATGGACTCAGTTTTGACCATGTTGCCACATGCCTGTAAGACAGTCAGAGAGGAGCCTCATGAGAGAGGTGTAGGTTCAAGAACTGGCAGAACCCAGTTCTACCACTTAGTAGCTATGAGAATTTGAACAAGGCAAGATGGATTTATCAAATGTAAGTTTATGTGAGAAGGGAGAATATACATTTTTCAATACCACATAAATAGTAATAATGAATATTTTCATGGGGAACAAAATGTATGTAGGGACAAGGGGAGATTTGTCCAGGGATATTGAGGATTTATTTGGCCTGCAGAACAACTACAGAGCTCTGTCTGATTCACAGTGGCATCACTAGGGACATTCCAATCTCTGGGAAACTTAGCCCAACAAAGAAATTATTTCCAGTGTGTTGGTGTCATGGCAGTTTAGCTGATTTGGGCCAGGGGTGGGGGATTTGGAGGAAGACTGCTTAATCCTGGGCAGTGAGAAATTGGGATGAAGCCAATGTAAATGTAGCAGGCTGGGAAACATTTTTGTAGACAGAAAGCATTATAAAATTTTTTTTTATTGTGACAGAAAGATATATAACATAAAATTTACCATTTTAAGCATTTTAAATGCACAGTTGAGTGGCATTAACTACACTCACATTGCTATGGAACCATCACCAATAGCCATCTCCAGAACGACTTCATCATCCTAAACTGAAACTCTGTATCCATTAAACAATAACTCCTCATTATCCCTCCCCCTAGCCCCTGGCCACCTCATGCGAAGAGTTGACTCATTGGAAAAGACTGACACTGGGAGGGATTGGGGGCAGGAGGAGAAGGGGACGACCGAGGATGAGATGGCTGGATGACGTCACGGACTTAATGGACGTGAGTCTGAGTGAACTCCGGGAGTTGGTGATGGACAGGGAGGCCTGGCGTGCTGCGATTCATGGGGTCGCAAAGAGTCGGACACGACTGAGTGACTGGACTCAACTGAACTAGCCCCTGGCACCCAGTATTCTACTTCCTGTCTCTATGAATTTGACTATTCTAGGACAAGACTGAATCGACCCAGCAGCAGCAGCAGCAGCAATCCTATAAAAGTGAAATCACACATTTGTTTTCTGGTGCTTGGTTTATTTCACTTACAAAATGTGTTCAAGGTTAATCCATGTTGTAGCATTATCAGACTTTCATTCCTTTTTAAGATGGAATAATACTTCATTGTATGTATATACTACATTGTGTCTAGCCATTCACCTACTGATGGACATTTAGGCAGCTTCCACAGTTTGGCTATTGTGAATAATGCTGCTAAGAACATTAATTTACAAATATCTGTCTGAGTCCTTGCTTTCAATTATTTTAGGTATATACTTAGAAGTGTAATCATATGGTAATTCTAGATTTAAGTTTTTTGAGGAGCCACTATACTATTTTCCACAATGGCTGTACCATTTTGTATCCCTATCAGCAAGGCACAATGGTTCCAATTTCTTCACATACTTGCCAACACCTGTTGTTTTTTTTTTCTATTTTTCTTTCTTTTTAAAGAACCACTCTAATCAGTGTGAAGTGGAAAGTCATGATTTAGTTTCCATTATTCTAATAATTAGGGGCATTGTGCAACTTTTCATGTGTTCATTGGCCATCTTTATAACTTCTTTACAGAAATATCCATTGTAATTCTTTGCTCATTTTTGAAATGGGTTGTTTTTGTTGTTAAGTTGTAGGAGATCTTTATATATTCTGAACCCTTTATCAGATATATGATTTGCAAATATTGCCTATTTCACAGGCTGCCCTTTCACTTTTTCTATATAGTAAAAAAAATTCTGATTTTGATGAAGTCAAATTCGTTTTTTATTTGTTTCCTGTGCTTTTGCTGCTATATTTAAGAAAATATTGCTGAATCCAATGTCATGAAGCTCTCTTATGTTTTCTTCCAAAAGCTTTATATTTTTAGCTCGTATGTTAGGTCTTTTATCTATTTAAAGTTAATTTTTGTATATTTTATGTGGTAAGACTCCATCTTCATTCTTTTGCATATGAGTATCCAGTTTTCCTAGCACCACTAGTTAAAGAGATTGTCCTTTCTCCATTAAATGATGTCAGCACCTTTGTCAAATATCACTTGATCATAAATACTAGGGTTTATTTTGGGGTTCTCTATAATATGCCATTGGTTTATACATCTTTTTTTGTACCAGTACCACACTATTTTGTAACAAACTTTGAAATAAGGAAGTATAGGACATCCAACTCTGTTCTTTTTCAATATATTTTGACTGGAGTCTCTCGAGACTCCAAATAAATTTTAGGATGAATTTCTCTATTTCTGCAAAAAAAAAATTTGGGGGGATTGCATTGAAGCCATAGATTGCCTTGAGAGAAAGCATTTTTAAAAAATCATTTTAATAGGTAATTTTGTATTTGTGTTATATATGCTTTTGATTGGGGAAGGCAATGGCACCCCACCCCAGTACTCTTGCCTGGAAAATCCAATGGATGGAGTAGCCTGGTGGGCTGCAGTCCATGGGGTCGCTAACAGTTGGACAGACTGAGCGACTTCACTTTCACTTTTCTCTTCCATGCATTGGAGAAGGAAATGGCAACCCACTCCAGTATTCTTGCCTGGAGAATCCCAGGGATGGGGGAGCCTGGTGGGCTGCCGTCTATGGGGTCACACAGAGTCGGACATGACTGAAGTGACTTAGCAGCAGCAGCATATACGATCCATCGGGTTACCAAGGTGACAACNAGTCCATGGGGTCGCTAACAGTCGGACAGACTGAGCGACTTCACTTTCACTTTTCTCTTCCATGCATTGGAGAAGGAAATGGCAACCCACTCCAGTATTCTTGCCTGGAGAATCCCAGGGATGGGGGAGCCTGGTGGGCTGCCGTCTATGGGGTCACACAGAGTCGGACATAGCAGCAGCAGCAGCAGCAGCATGCTTTTGATAAAAGATAAACTCTTGAGTAAAGAATTTAGAAGAGGCAAAGATAATAATGATAAAAATCTAAAGAACAATGCTCTGGTTAGGGAGTCAGAAATCTTGGCCCCTGCTGTATAGTTATGGTTGCACCTGTGTCCTTTTGCAGTTATTTGCATGTACTGTGACTTGGTTTCCATCTGCTCTGTGACCAAAAGACTTGAATTACCTCAAAATGGCCTAAAAATCAGCAATTTTGATATTAGATGTAGATGTATACAGCTATAAGAAGAGACTTCATAGAAAAGCTTTATTAATGGCTCATAAGTTTTGTTAAATCAATCATTCTATTTAACTGAAACCAAAGGAAATAAAATGATCATATATTTATTGGCATGATGCTATGTCTGCCTTATCTGATGAAGTAATCTACAAAGTCTTGAGGACTATCCAGAAGGAATATTAATAGTTTAGAAGACTGAGAACTTAGAAAAAATATTTGTTGTTGTTCAGTTGCTCAGTTATGTCTGACTCTTTGTGATCCCATGGACTGCAGCACATCAGGCTTCCCTACTCTTCACTATCTCCTGGAGTTTGCTTGAATTCATATCCATTGAGTCGGTGATGCTGCTGCCCCCCAAAACCCAACACACTAATTCCAAACTTCCAGAGCCTGAAGCTATCTCCTCTTGACCATATTACTTCCTAGTGGTACTATGAACATTTATAACATCAACCTAAAGTCAAGTGGAGTCAGAAGACTGATGATACCCCCACCCTACTATCAGCCAAGTTTGTATCTTTCCTACCGAACAAGAGGCAGTATCTACAATCTCATATCTAGAGAATTTGTCCTTATTGTTACCTATAACTCCTTACTTGTTCAACTCCTGAATTAGTAATTCATTGCTAGATAACAAATTACCTCAAAGCTTATGGCTGCAAACAACAAACTTATTACCTTATAACTCCTGGGGGTTAGAAATCCAAGAGAGAATCTTATCTGTGTGGTTCTGGTTAAAGTTCTCTCCTGAGGCTGCAATCAAGGTGCTAGTAGGAACTGCAGTCATCTCAAGGTTCAGCTGGGGAAAGATCCACTTTTAAATTCACTGTTATATGATTATAATCCAACAGTGTTCAGAGTTCAGGCTTTTAGCTAAGATATTTACACTTAGACCAATGCAATAGAATCAAGAGCCCAGAAATAAATTCATGAATATACTGTCAACTAATATTTAACAAAGGAGTCAAGAATACTCAATGGAATAAAGATAATCTCTTCTTAATAAGTAGTGTTGGGAAAAGTGGATACTCACATGCAAAAGAATGAAAGTAGATCCTTCTCTTACACTACTCACAAAAATTAACTTGAAATATATTAAAGACTTAAATGTAAGACATGAACCAATAAAACTCTTAGAAGAAAACATGGAGAAAAGCTCCTTGACGTTGGTCTTGGCAATGATATTTTTTAATATGATAATTAAAGCAAAAGCAAAAATAAACAAGTGGAACTATATCAAACTAAAAAGCTGCATAGCAAAAGAAACGATCAACAAAATGAAAAGTCAACCCAAGGAGTGAGAGAAAATATTTGCAAATCACATATTTTTAAATTTTATTTATTTATTTTAATTGGAGGATGATTACTTTACAAAATTGTGGTGGTTTTTGCCATACATCGACATGAATCAGCCACAGGGGCGCATCCTGAACCCCACTCCAACTTCCCTTCCCATTCCATCCCTCTGAGTTGTCCCAGAGCACCCGTTTTGAGTGCCCTGCTTCGTGCATCAAACTTGCACTGGTCACCTATTTTACATATGGTAATATACATGTTTCAATGCTATTTTCTCAAATCATCACACCCTTGCCTTCTCCCATATAGTCCAAAAGTCTGTTCTTTACATCTGTGTCTCTTTTGCTGCCTTGCATATAGGATCATCATTACTGTCTTTCTAAATTCCATATATATGTGTTAATGTACTATATTGGTGTTTCTCTTTCTGACTTACTTCACTCTGTATAATAGGTTCCAGTTTGATCCACCTCATTAGAACTGACTCAAATGTGTTCTTTCTTATAGCTGAGTAATATTCCATTGTTTGTATGTACCACAACTTCCTTATCCATTCGTCTGCTGATGGACATCTAGGTTGCTTCCATGTCCCAGCTATTGTAAACAGTGCTGCAATGAACACATTGGGGTACATGTGCCTCTTTCAATTCTGGTTTCCTTGGTGTGTATGCCCAACAGTGCGATTGTTAGGTCATATTGCAATTCTATTTCCAGTTTTTTAAGGAATCTCTGCATCATTCTCCATAGTGGCTGTACCAGTTTGCATTCCCACTAACAGTGGAAGAAGGTTTTCTCCACACCCTCTCCAGCATTTATTGTTTGTAGACTTTTTGATGATGGCCATTCTGACCGGTGTGAGATTTTACTTGATTGTGGTTTTGATTGCAAATCACATATATGATAAGGTGTTAATACACAAAATATATAAATACCAGATACAGTTCAATAGCAAAAAGCAAAAAAGTCCAATTAAAAGTGGGCAAAGGACTTGAATAGATATTTTTCCAAAGAAGATATTCAATAGCCAACAAGTACATGTAAAGGTGCTCAACATCACTAATCATCACAAAGCAAGTCAAAACCACAATGAGATATCATCTCAGACCTGTTAAAATAGCTATTAACACAAACGGTCAGATCTGCTAACCCTGGATCAGACCAGTTAACAGGAACCAAGACATTCCTTTAAAAGTCAAATGAGGGGCAAGCATACGAAGATGGCAGAGGAGTAGGTGGACATGGAGTACATCTCTCTCCATGGATACATCAGGAATACACCTTTAGACACAGAAGTGCATGCAGAACACCAGCTGAGAGTGGACAGGAGTACCTGATCAGAGGAAAAGAATATATAGACCCACGCAAAACTCAATAGGGCAAAGGAATTACAGGGGAAAGCAAGAGTGTTAGTAGGACTGGACCTACAGGGGTCCGATCCCCACAGCGGGGCAATTGTCTGAGTCAGAGGAGAAACATTTAAGGCTGAGAGTGAAACAGCTGATCTGTGGCAGCCTAAATGGAATGAGAATCAGACAGTCCTTGCCACAGCCATACATACCCCAGACAGGAACACTGGTCCCCTGGAATGCACAGCGGATGGAAGCTGGAGTTTAGGGATTGTGGAGCAACTCCAGGATGAGGGCTGCTGTTGACTGTGAAGAGAAGGATTGAGGGGATGTAAGGGAGGAGATCATGGTGGGAAATGCCAGTGGAAGAAAGCCAGGCAGACACGGAAGCAAGGCAATACTGCTGAGTCACACGTAGAGTGTGGAGCCATTATCACAGCTTCTCTCTCCCCACATGCCAGCGTCAGCAGCTGAACAATAGAGGCTGGCCCATCAAATGCCTGACACACTGAACTAAAGAGTAGGACCCCACCCAGGGTGCCCCTTTAAGTGCCTGATGCCCTGATATACAGAGTAGGACCCCAGCCAGGGGGACCCCCTCTATGTGCCTGATGCACCAGAACAACAGAGAAGGACCCCAGGTAAGGGAGCCCTCTAAGTGCCTGAACAGGCAGAGATAGGAGAAAGACTGGCCAAAGAGGCCTTCTGATTGCCAGATACAACAGGCTCGAAAAAAGACTCTGATAGGGCCATAACTCTTGTGGCAGAGACAACCCGTATCCCTGCACACTTGGTGTCACCAGGGTCCCCTCAAGCCAAGCAGCTGCACCACCTTTACGCTCAATTCTCACTGGGGCAGAGCTGCCACAGGCAAAAAAAAATCTTGTGTCTATGCATGTGGGGTCACTTCCATCGTGTACAACTCTTTGTGACCCTGTAGACTGTGGCCTGCCAGGCTTCTCTGTCAGGGAGGGGGATTCTCCAAGCAAGAATACTAGAGCATATTGGCCAATATTTGTTGCCATACTCTGCTAGACCACTATATTCCCTGCTTCCCTAGCTGCCAACTCCCCTGAATACCCGGTGCTGCCAGAACCCCTGCAACCCAAATAGCTGCACTGCCTCCATGTGTGGAGGCAAACCCAAGGGGCAAACTCAAGTCCTCCAGGGCAGCCTCAGGAGCAAACCCCGGTGGACGACCCACAAGCAAAGGTGGAAATAAAACCACAATTGAAACCAGGGGAAGTGAG
>SJYX01024735.1:118990-146309 GCA_006410675.1 Oreotragus oreotragus | reverse complement strand
AACCAGTCTGTTGTTCCATGTCCAGTTCTAACTGTTGCTTCCTGACCTGCATACAGATTTCTCAAGAGGCAGGTCAGGTGGTCTGCTATTCCCATCTTTTTCAGAATTTTCCACAGTTTATTGTGATCCACACAGTCAAAGGCTTTGGCATAGTCAATAAAGCAGAAATAGATGTTTTTCTGGAACACTCTTGCTTTTTCCATGATCCAGCGGATGTTGGCAATTTGATCTCTGGTTCCTCTGCCTTTTCTAAACTTCCTGAGCTTGAACTCAGGAAGTTCATGATTCACGTATTGCTGAAGCCTGGCTTGGAGAATTTTGAGCATTACTTTACTAGCATGTGAGATGAGTGCAATTGTATGGTATTTTGAGTATTCTTTGGCATTGCCTTTCTTTGGGATTGGAATGAAAACTGACCTTTTCCAGTCCTGTGGCCACTGCTGAGTTTTCCAAATTTGCTGGCATGTTGGGTGCAGCTCTTTCACAGCATCGTACTTATAAGATACTAATGAAGGAAATGAAAGACAACATAAACAGATAGAGAGATATTCCATGTCCCTGGGTAGGAAGAATCAATATTGTGAAAATGACTATACCACCAAACACAATCTACAGATTCAATGCAATCCCTATCAAATTACCAATGGCATTTTTCACAGACCTAGAACAAAAATTTTCACAATTCATAAGGAAACACAAAAGGCCCCAAATAGCCAAAGCAGTCTTGAGAAAGAAGAATGGAGCTGGAGCAATCGACCTTCCTGACTTCAGATTGTACTGCAAAGCTACAGTCATCAAGACAGTATGGTACTGGCACAAAAATAGAAATATAGATCCATGGAACAAGATAGAAAGCCCAGAAATAAGCCCATGAATCTATGGGTACCTATTTTTGACAAAAGAGGCAAGAATATACAATGGAGCAAAGATAGCCTCTTCAATAAATGGTGCTGGGAAAACTGGACAGCTACATGTAAAAGAATGAATTAGAACACTTCCTAACACCATACACAAAGAGAAACTCGAATAGGATTAAAGCCCTATATCTAAGACCAGAAACTATAAAACTCTTAAAGGAAAACATAGGCAGAACACTCGATGACATAAATCAAAGCAAGATCATTTATGATCCACCTCCTAGAGTAATGGAAATAAAAACAAAAGTAAACAAGTGGGACCTGATTACACTTAAAAGCTTTTGCACAGCAAAGGAAACTATAAGCAAGGTGAGAAAACAACCCTCAGACTGGGAGAAAATAATAGCAAATGAAACAACTGACAAGGGATTCATTTCTAAAATATACAAGCAGCTAATACAACTCAATGCCAGAAAAACAAACAACCCAATCAAAAAGTGGGGAAAAGACCTAAACAGACATTTCTCCAAAGAAGACATATAGATGGCTGACAAACATGAAAAAATGCTCAACATCATTCATTATTAGAGAAATGCAAATCAAAACCACAGTGAGATGTCACATCACACCAGTCAGAATGGCCATCATCAAAAAGTCTACAAACAATAAATGCTGGAGAGGGTGGGGAGAAAAGGGAACACTCTTGCACTGTTGGTGAGAATGGAAATTGATACAGCCACTATGGAAGACAGTACGGAGATTCCTTAAAAAAAAAAAACAGGAATAAAACCACCATATGACACAGCAATCCCACTCCAAGGCATATACCCTGTTCAGTTCAGTTCAGTCACTCAATCATGTACGACTCTTTGAGACCCCGTGGACTGCAACACACCAAGCCTCCCTGTGCATCACCAACTCCGAGAGCTTACTCAAACTCATGTCCATTGAGTCAGTGATGCCACCCAACCATCTCATCCTCTGTCGTCCCCTTCTCCTCCCGCCTTCAATCTTTCCCAGCATCAGGGTCTTTTACAAGTCAGTTCTTTGAATCAGGTGGCCAAATTATACCCTGAGGAAACCAAAATCAAAAGAGACACATGTATCCCATTGTTCTTTGCAGCACTATTTACAATAGTTAGAACATGGAAGCAACCTAGATGTCCATTGACAGATGAATGTATAAAGAAGTAATGGTACATATACACAATGGAATATTGCTCAGCCATAAAAAGGGAATACAGTTGAGTCAGTTCTAATGAGGTGGATGAACCTAGAATCTATTATACAGAGTGAAGTGAGTCAGAAAGAGAAAGATAAATATCATATTCTAACGCACATATATGGAATCTAGTAAAATGGTACTGAAGAATTTATTTACAGGGCAGCAATGGAGAAACAGACATAGAGAATAGACTTATGGACATGGAGAGAGGGGATGAGAGGGTGAGATGTATGGAAAGAGTAACATGGAAACTTACATTACCATCTGTAAAATAGATGCCAATGGGAATTTGCTGTATAGCTCAGGAAAGTCAAACAGGGCTCTGTATCAACCTAGAGGGGTGGGATGGGGAGGGAGATGGGAGGGAGGTTCAAGAGAGAGGGGATATATGTACACCTATGGCCGATTCATGTTGAGGTTTGACAGAAAACAAAATTCTATAAAGCAATTATCCTTCAATAAAAAAATACATTAAAAAGAAAAATAAATAAATAAATCAGAAAAGTGGACTTTGACCTGATTTAGCCCATGAGCTGCAGTTTGTCATCCCTTGCCCCAGACTTGTGATGAACTATCCACAGAAACACAGGCCTCAGACAGCCACCCAACCTTGTAACACAGAATCTAACTGCAAGGTAAAATATTAGAAAGGGATCTGTGGGTAGTTTTTCCTCAACATGGCTGGATATTAATATTCTTGTGGCAGAACCAGTGCTCTCATTGGCATTGTTTTATTCTACAAAGTGAATAATTCAAGTCAAACTCAATGAAGTTCTTCTTGTTTCAAATAAGGGGAAGTAATGGTGGCCCATAATACTTAAATTTTCCTGAATTTACTTTCATTTTTTAAAAAATCTACTGGTCACTGCTCTAGAACTCTCTTTGTCCTCTCTAAGCTAACCAGCATATCTCAGGTCTTATCCCTCATGGGGCCCTGCCAGGTGACTGCTTAGTCCATTTCGATGGCTTCCACCTCCCAGAAAGTTACAGTCCAAAGCCCACTTTTGAGGAAGCAGCACCAAATGGCCTGTCTTTTCTGGGATCTGCACAAGTTTATTGGCATAGTTTTCCAGCTCTAAGTACATAGAACAGTTCAGCTCACATGAATGATCCTTAGACCTTGGTGGACCTCTCAGACATGCTGTTGCAATGAGCATAGATGAAAGATGGTTTTTGTTTATGAAGACATTAGATATATTTTTTAAAGTATAGAAAATGTAATGAACACCCTATTTACTCACTACCTAGCTTAATAAACAAAATATTATAGATCTATTCAAAGCCCTTTGTATAGTCTCCCTGGATCTCATTTTCTTCCCTTTCTTCCCCAAAATAATCTTTATCTTGAAGATGATGTGCTCTTTCTTTGTACTTTTATTACATATGAATCTATTTTTATGAACATATTCCTAAACAATATATAACATTGCTTTGCATGTTGATATCCTTTGTATCAAAGATATAATATGATAATTTTTTTCAAGTTGAATCCATAGTTGACACATGTACTGCAAGTTCATTCACTTGCACTATTTATATTCTTCCATTGGGTTTCTTTGGTGGCTCAGAGGGTAAAGAATCTACCTGCAATGCGGGATACCCAGGTTCAATCCCTGGGTTGGGAAGTTCCCCTGGAGAAGGGAATGGCTACCCTCTCCAGTATTCTGCCCTAGAGAATTCCATGGACAGAGGAGCCTGGCGGGCTACAGTCCATGGGGTTGCAAAGAGTCAGACACAGTTGAGCAACTAACACTTTCACTTCATTGTAAGAATATACCACACTTTATTTATGCATTCACCAATTAATAATTTCTTAGGCTGATTCCAATTTTACACTGTTTCAAATGGTATTAGTTCATTCTCCTGGTGCTATGTGTAAGAGATTTAATACTGTTGTTTTGCTGACCTCCTAGGCCAATGTTCATGGAACTCCACTCTATGTAAGAAAGGCACATGTAGAAAAACAAAGTCCCCTCCTAGAAGACCCAGTGAGCAAAACACTAAAAGACTGCAGTGTCATTCCATCAAGCATCACATGTGGCAGGAGACTTCCAGATGGTGGAGTCAAAGCCAGGCTGTCTTGCAGTGCAAAAGAAGGTAATCCAAAAGCTAGCCAACCCATGGATTTCAAAGTTGTTTCCCAGGTGTTTCCTGCTGTTGCTCTGTTATAGAGCTGGACAAAAGAGCATCTGATGTTTATGAGTTTCTACTGTGGAGGACTCAGCACAAAACTTGCCAGTTTGGACATTAATGTGGACCATTTTGTTTGTTTTTATTTTCTCTCAGAACATTTCCCAGAGATTTTCTGTTTCTCAGTGTGTTCACATTTGCCCTCTTTATAGAGCTGCCCTTCATTACTGTTAATGGTCAGGGTTTGAAGCAGGCAAAAAAAGTCTTAAAGCATCATCATTACATATCATCAGTGAAGTCAGTTTGTAACAGAGATACTTTCTACGTTTGACCTCTATTCATTGCATCCTCTATTTCCAAAGTATCTGATGCTACTGTCCTTAAAAACCCAAGGAACCAATGCAACTCTTTTATCTACACGTGGAATCTGGGCATTGTGGCTAGTCTTACAAAATACTATAGTAAAAATTCTTACAGACATGTTTACTTTCTTAGATTAAGTCCTTTACTGCTACTACATACTTTGTTTGTGAATTTCTTTTAGATGTGTAGCCTAAATATTAGTAGGCATCCTTCTGTTACCCTAACAATTATCATGCTCCATTCCACACACAAAATCTGTTTCCCTGGTTCTTTTTACACTCTGGTGAAAACTGATTCTGCATTCTAATTCTTTTTTCAGGAAAATTTCAAATGAAATATAACATAGGTTGTTTGTATGTGATAATACATCAAAATGTAAATCAGAATAATTCAGAATTATTTTTAAAAATTATCACAAAATCATATGGAAAGAACACACTCAAATAAATTGCTTTAGATTGTGGTTAATATTTCTGTAAGTGTAGTATTTATTGTCAATAGCTAATGCAACATGAAAGCTGGTAAACAGACTCACTTATTTCAAATTTGTATGTTTTCTTATATATGTTTGAAAAATAAAAACATTATATCAGACTCTTTATTTCAGAAATATAATTGCTTAAGATGAGGTCATGCTTTTTAAAAAGTGAGTCAATTTCATGAAAGATATTAAGTAAATAATAGGACAAGTGATTTATGGATATAGCAAAAATAGTGAAGGTGGTGTATAATTGGTTGGCCAAAAAGATCATTTGGGCTTTTCTGTAAAATGGTATGGAAAAATCCAAGCGAACTTTTTGTCCAACCCAATAAATGAGTGATGCTTGGAAAATATTGATGTATTAATAGGTAAGAAAAGCTATTACCAACCTTGACGGCACATTAAAAAGCAGAGACATTACTTTACCAACAAAGGCCCATCTAGTCAAAGCTATAGTTTTTCCAGTAGTCATGTATGGATATGAGAGCTGGACCATAAAGAAAGCTGAGCACCAAAATATTGATGCTTTTGAACTGTGGTGTTAGAGAAGACTCTTGAGAGTCCCTTGGACTGCAAGGCGATCAAACCAGTCAATCACAAAGGAATTCAGCCCTGAATATTCATTGGAAGGACTGATGCTGAAGCTGAAGCTCCAATACTTTGGCCACCTGATGCAAAGAACTGACTCACTGGAAAAGACCCTGATGCTGGGAAAGACTGAAGGCAGGAGGAGAGGGGACAACAGATGATGAGATGGTTGGATGGCATCACTGACTCAATGGATATAAGTTTGAGCAAGCTCCAGGAGTTGGTGGTGGACAGGGAAGCCTGGCGTGCTGCAGTCCATGGGGTCACAAAGAGACATGACTGAGTGATTGAACTGAACTGATTAACAAGTAAATATTTTTGATTCCTTCCAAGGATTCTGAATAAATAACCCAAGAGTTCTAAAATCAATCTGAATATCATTTAAAGATATTTATGAACAGCTTAAAATTTATATCTAAAAAACTAACTAAAAACAATGCACACATTAAAAATGTTATATATACTAAATGTTAAGACGTTGAGACCAATAGTGCCTTAACTTGAACTGCTGGGTAGATTCATTTTTGTGCAGAGCTCAAAATAGACTTCATTTACCATCCAATTTAATCAAAGAGTATAAATCCATAGCATGCTTTTGAATGAGGGAATACAAACTACCATTGCAAATATTCATCTTAAAGGGTCAGAATATTCTTACTACTGTACAACCAAAACAAATTCATTTGTATGAACGAATTGATACAACTGCATCATAATTTCCTATTTCAAATGTTTGTATTAGCAAAATAGTCATATTTATTATTTTTTCTTTATGATAAGTGAATATGTATTTGGGTTATCAGGCTTCCCAGGTGGTGTTAATGGTAAAGAATCCACCTGCCAATGTAGGAGACATAAGAGACGTGGTTTTGATGCTTGGATTGGGAAGATCCACTGGAGGAGGGCATGGCAATGCACTTCAGTATTCTTGTCTGAAGAATCTCATGGACACAGGAGCCTGGCAGACTATGGTCCATAAGGTCACAAAGAGTTGGGCATGACTGAAATGACTTAGCATATTTGGGTTATCAAATTTATATTAATAAACTATTGCTTTTATCTGTTTTATATATTGAAGTCCTATATAGAACTTTAATTGAAAAATAGGCTTCATTAATAAGCAGAAAACTATTGTTAGAGATAAAGCAACCAGTTGAATTACCAGGTGATAATTTTTACTATCATGATAAATTGGGATTTCATGTAAAATGAGAAAGAGGGAGATTCTGCTTAAGAAGAAGAATTAACATTTACTCAGCACTTGTTATATCAGTCGGAATAGGTGAGGTTATGTTGCAGTAACAAATAATTCCAAAATCTCTACTTGTGACCACAAAGGACTGTTTTCCACTCATACTATGTGTACATCATGGCTTGGCTGAACCTCTAGTCCATATTATCTTCACTCCAGGGTCTGGGCTAATAGATCAGCCACTATCTGGAACACTGCAGTTGATGTAGCAGAGGGAAAAGGGAATATAGCAAACCTCACAATGATTGTTAAAACCTCCATCTAAATGACACGTTCAAACTTCATTGGTCAAACCAAGTTGCGTGGCAATGCCTGAGTTCAACAGGGCAGGTAACAGTACTAAAACAGAGACACTCATTGGGCAGACTCCAACTAAATGAGGACCCGCAAACCTTAGGGACAGAAGATCCCTATTCTTGAGAAAAATACCACTGATGTTGTAGTTTCTGGATGGAGCCAGGATCTCAGTATTTGTATAGACCTGATGGTCATGAGCATCAAAATCAATTAGGAAACAAACAACTAACTGTGCTGGAATTTCATCAGTTCAGAAAGCAGCTGGAATTGTGAAATTCAGGCCCGCTAACAAACTGGAGCAGTAAATCCCTGGCCACAATCTGACCACATTCATAGGTTGATATCTAGAGGCAATTCCTTATGGAGAGATTCTATAGCCACAGTAACAATCCCTGGACATGCCTCATTTCCTCATATTCATGTTTTCCCTGGAATGTTTATTAATATGATTTATTGGTGGCTCAGATGGTAAAGAATCCATCTGCAATGCAGGAGACCCAGGTTTGATCCCAGGCTCAGGAAGATCCTCTGGAGAAGAGAAAGGCAACCCATGCCAGTATTGCCCGGAGAATCCCATGGACAGAGAAGCCTGCTGAGCTACAGTTCAGTTCAGTCACTCAGTCATATCCAGCTTGCTCAAACTCAAGTCCATCAAGTCGGTGATGCCATCCAACCTTCTCATCCTCTTTCATCCCCTTCTCCTTCTGCCTTCAATCTTTCCCAGCATCAGGGTCTTTTCCGATGAGTTTGTTCTTTGCATCAGGTGGCCAAAGTATTGGAGCTTCAGCTTCAGCATCAGTCCTTCCAATGAATATTCACGGCTGATTTCCTTTAGGATTGACTGGTTTGATCTCCTTGCAGCCCATGGGACTCCCAAGAGTCTTCTCCAACACACAGTGAGCTACTGTCCATGTTTAAGCTGATAAGTGAGTAAAGAAAAATCTATTCTTCATATAAAATCTGTAAAATATTTCAGTCAAACATACCTGGGCTTTAACTCAGGTTGTTAACATGTTAACAACCCCATGAGGGAGCTACTCAGATAAACCTGACTTTATAAATGAACAAGCTAAAATTTACAGAGCTATGATAACTTTTCCATGCTCCAACAAGGTAGACTATTCCCATGTCTTTTTATTTCCAGCACCTTACACAGTACCTGACACATAATTGATTTTCAGGAAATAGTTGAATGAATGAGCAAGCAATTACTTCTTTTTCTACTATGTGCTAACCATTGTGCCTCAGTTCAGTTCAGTTCAGTCGCTCAGTCATGTCCGACTCTTTGCGACCCCATGAATCACAGCACGCCAGGCCTCCCTGTCCATCACCATCTCCCGGAGTTCACTCAGACTCAAACTCTGTCTATCAGATCTAGGCCCTTAAATCTATTTCTCACTTCCACTGTATAATCATAAGGGATTTGATTAGGTCATACCTGAATGGTCTAGCGGTTTTCCCTACTTTCTTCAATTTCAGTCTGAATTTGGAAATAAGGAGTTCATGATCTGAGCCACAGTCAGCTCCTGGTCTTGTTTTTGTTGACTGTTAGAGCTTCTCCATCTTTGGCTGCAAAGAATATGATCAATCTGATTTCGGTGTTGACCATCAGGTGATGTCCATGTGTAGAGTCTTCTCTTGTGTTGCTGGAAGAGGGTGTTTGCTATGACCAGTGCATTTTCTTGGCAAAACTCTATTAGTCTTTGCCTTCCTTCATTCTGCATTCCAAGGCCAAATTGTGCCTCAGTCCTATTATATCCGTACCCATATTTATCCCTCACCACTCAGACTGGGCCACCATCACTGTCTGACTTTTTCCAAGGCTTAGGGTGAGATGGTCATGGAAGAAGGCAGTTGCTTAACCAATCAGATTCAGATTCTTTGTTTCCACATTTGCCCTTAAGAACAAATGAAGTAATGCAGGCTTTGAGAAGGCAGCTCTTGGAGAAAAAGTTTTCCCACCATGTGCCTCATGTTTCCAAACACAGTCTCCACAGGCTCCTTTTCTTTTTTTCTGCCAATTTGTACTCCCCATCTAAAGAAGACAATCTCAAAAAGACACCATCCTGCATTAAAATTTTTGGTCTTGACTTCCAGCCATCAATGGAATGAACCACATTTTGGCCTTAGTGAGGTTGCATTCCTGATTCTTTCTGCCGTCTCACTTGTAAAGGCAGAGAAGTGAAGAGGGGTGCCAAGAAGAAGGCATCAGCTTGGCGTCTGTGGCATGACCACTCTGGAAATTCCATTCTCTGCAAAATCCACATCTCCTTCCTGCAGGTCCTGTGGCTGGGGCCCACGACTAGGGACAGAGGCCATACAGTTGCTCTCCTTGAATTGTGGGGTAGCCCTTTCTCCTACCCTTGTCAAAGGCAGATAATTCTGATGCCTACATATCCAAGGGGACAGGGACATTGTCTTCTAGAATCTCCTTCCCTGAAGACATTTAGGATGAGAGGAGCTTTTCTTTGTTTGGGTTAAATTCTATAAACCACAAGCTCTTCCTTTATCATTTCAAGAAGGTAGCTTTTCAGAGATTGAGCCTCAAATCTCTGCTAGTGCCAAGGTCTTCCACTAGGGCAGTGGTTTTCAAATATTTCTTTGCTGTGAAACTCTCAAAAAATGAAACTCGTTATATAAAATAGACCAAACATGTAGCTACTCTGGATGAAGGAGGGAAGGGGACCTAGACCTCTGACAGTTTTGTCTCCCAGTATCATCCTCTGAGGACACTCCATGAAGCCAAAGAGGTACAGAACACAATCCAAATGTCATTGCCGTTGAGTGTAAACTCCAAGATGGAAAAGTGTGGACCATGTCTGGCTTACTTTCCTCTGTATCCTCAGCTCTGTATTCTGAGCTTGGCACACAGTAACAGCATCATAATCATGTATTGAATGGATAGGAAATAACAGTGTTTTGTGGTGGTTAACAGTTGGATTGTGAAGAGGAGCTGAATGGTAAATAATGAATGGCTCAACACACTGCTAAGTCCTGCTGATTTGCTGGCAAAGCTGGTTGATTTGTTCATTCATATATTAGATAGTTATTGACCTCCTGCCATGTATCAGGCTAGCTCCTAAGAGACAAAGATGACACAATCCCTGTCCTCAAGGACTAGTGTCCTGTCTAATGAAGGAGACAGATAAGAAAACAAATCAGTGCCAATAAATAATGTAATGGCTATAAGCACTTTTAAACTATTATGTGAATGGATCTTTCTTTCCCTGTAAATCTTGATGCCCTGGGGTTCACCGAATCTGTAGGTTTCCACTCTTTATGGGAGAGTGGATGCAGCTACAATAGTATTGGAAGTCATTGCTGAGCTTTAGCTGTCAGGTTACATTTTATTTTATTATTTTTTTTTTAGTCTATATATGAGTTGTATGTGTATGTGTATTTAAAAAAAAAGATGGGATTCACAGTTAAGAAAACTACACAAAGGACAAAATGCATCTTAACTTTCATTCATCTCTCACCAAAAATCAACATTTACTTCCATTTTGACAGTAGGCAACAAACCACAGTAATTTTAGCCACATCTGTGACATTGTCATCAACAGAAATCACATTTTCATGTCAAATTAATATTGCTGTAGCTATCTCAAAGATATATTTTCCCTCATCATGACTCCAAAATTGTGGTGGTTTCTAGACCTGTAATTAGATCTTATTGTTTAATGCATTGATAAAGAAGCACAAATATCATTCTATCATGATTTTCTAATATTTTATAACTACATTTCAATATAATTGGCTTCTTTGGTAATCCTGTGTAATTTATTTACCCTATTTAAACATATTATTCTGAGAAGGGAACCCATAGGCACCATCAGATTGCTATAGAAGGCCACCATGTGAGAAAATGATTAAGAACGTTTGTTAGACAACAGTCCTCTATACAGCCTAAATGTCCATTGACAGAGTAGTGGATTAAAAAAAAGATGTGGTACATATTTAAAATAGAATATTACCAGCTACTGAAAAATGAAAGAATGTTATTTGCAGAAAAATGGATGAGCCAAGAGATCATCATACTGAGTGAAGTCAGACAGAAAAAGACGAATATCATAAGATACCAGTTATATGTGGAATCTAAAAAGTGTTACAAATGAACTTATTTACAAAACAGAAGCAGACTCACAGAGTTCTCAAACAAATTCAGGGTTACCAAAGGAGAAAGATGGGAGAGAGGCAAATTAGGAGTTTAAGATTAACATATAAACACACTATGATATACAAAATAGATCATCAATAAGGGCCTACTGTATAGTACAGAGAATTCTACTCAATATTCTATAACCTACATGGGAAAGGAATCTGAAAAATAATAGATATATGTATATGTATCACTGAATTACTTTCCTGTACATCTGAAATTAACATAATATTGTAGATCAACTATTTAGTTGCTAAGTCATGTCTGACTCTTACAAACCCATGGACTGTAGCCCACCAGGCTCCTTCGTCCATGGGATTCTCCAGGCAAGAATACTGGAGTGAGTTGCCATTTCCTTCTCCAGGGGATCTTCCGGACCTAGGAATTGAACCCGGGTTTCAATTCTTTACTAACTGAGCTGAGGGAAGCCCTAAATCAACTATACTCCAATATAAAATAAAACTTCAATTAAAAAATTAAAAGTCACAGAAATGAGGCTTTATCAGAGAAGAAAGCCTTTTCAAACACCAGAAGCTCCTTGTATATATTCAAAGCAAAACATGGGGTTTTACCATGGGCCATGAGTAAAACGAACTCAGTCTAGGATATAAAGAATGTTCCCATCAAGGAGAGGAGCAAGCGGACAGAGAGCAGAGGAGCCTGGTAGACACTGCCAAAACAGTGAGGGCTCTTCCTCGCCCGGAATGGAAGGGGAAGATATGAAGCCCCCTTGGAGAAAACCTGCATTCACCTTGCTGCGGGAGCAATCTGACATCCAGGTGACAGGGGAGGGAGATCTCAAAGCTTTGAATCTAATGTAGCACTTCTGTCTCTTCACAACTGGCCTGGCACGCAGAAAATCCAAAATGAAAGGGGTAGAGAGGACCAGTGGGCCACCAGAGACCTGTTGTTTAGAATGAAGAGGATACGAAATTGGGGTGGGGGGAGCTTTGCAACCAGGAAAAAAAAAAAAAAAGCTAGGACGATGGCTCCCAACAACAGGTGCAACCAATGAGGTCCTTAAAAGACCAGAAGGGACCCACTGCCCTTCAACATCCAGCAACGCAGAAGTGGAGGGATTATTCCAGGCCAGCCACTCCTTTAGCAGAAAATAGTGAGCAATCAGGAGAATGAGCACAGACAAATCCAAGGCTCTACTGTCTCCAAACTGACAGCTCCTAGACACCTCCCATGTAAGGGGAGGGGGAAAGAAGTTAAAACATGCAAGACTCAGCATTTATCCAAAGAGGCAGATCTCCTTCCATTGGCACCATGAATTGTGTGTCTGCATTTCCTCCCCCCACTACCCAGCAGGATGGGAAGTTCCTGGGGGTTAGTTTAGTTCAATTCTAGAGAACATTTTTGCACATCTGAGTTGCTGGGTATACATTCCAACTGTCCTGTATGTGTTTTGGCAACATAACACAGAAATCAGAGTTGAGAAGAGGACAAAGGGAGCAGTGTTTAGCTCCCTGAGAATGTGCATGGTGGGATAGGTGGGTCAGGAAAGGTTATGCTGAGAAGAGAACGCTTGAGCTTAAAAGATGCACCATCAGACACTTCACTTGAAAAATCAGCTTTGCTCGTGGAGAAAGTAACAATGTACATGGTGTGATTTGAAGGATACCAGAAAGGGCCTCTCACGGCCCCCAGATAGCTCCCAGAATGCCGCCATTAAAGATCAGTCTTTTGGTCTTGAATGTCATTTGGATCAGTGCTTCTCAAGCTGTGATGCACATATGAATCACCAGCAGATCTCGTTAAGCTGCAGATTCTGGTGCTGTAGGTCTGCAGTGGGGACTGAGATTCTGCATTTCTAACATGCTCTCAGGAGATGCTGGTAGTGTTGGCCCAGAACACCTTAATAAATACAGCTGAGAATTGTTAACATTTACCATGCCCTTATGATGTGGTATTGTGCAATGCCCTCCTTACACTCTCTTTGATCCTCCTGACAACCTTATGATGAAACTAACAGCTTCCAGTAATTTGAGAATGACTGAAATTGGATTGAATGCAGGTTGCCTTAACCTGGACCCTGACTCTTAACTATTAGACTCTACTTGCCACCCAGAAGAAGTAACGCCTTAAGGTGATAGCTTTTGTTTGAGGGATTAAAAAAAAAAAAATGGACCTTTTAATATAGCAGCCTGTGTGTATAACGAATACAAATATTTATTTGGGAACTGGGGACCCCAAAGCCCACATGCTCAGTCAACTCCTGCTCATTTCCCACAGTGACCCCCAAAGCACTGCCTCAGGACCCTGGGGGCTCTGGGATACTTAGTTTATAACCGAGTGCTTAGAGATGTTCCAAGTTACTCTTTCTAGGGAGATTGGTGGGCAGTTAATTGAGAACAAACTCAGCATCTGGATGGAAACCGAATCAGAGATACTGGAAATAGAGAGGCGGTATCAGAAGGAAAGATGGGAGGTTACAAACACAGCCACTGCTGGCATCCTTGTTCACTCAGGGTTAGTACTGCCTAACTGCCTTGGTATTGCCTTGGTACACTGTCTTCCCTGAAGCTCATCTGTGTTTATCCGCTTTCTCTCCTGTTCTCCCCACCATTGCTTGTGATCCTGCCCCCAAGAACAGAAATGGCTTTCTGGTTTGCTCCTGGATGCTGTGACAATCAGCTTCGTTCCTTCCTAGGGTAGGCTTTCAGAGCATCTACACTTACATTTTAAAAAAATTTTTTTTTGGTGCTTGAAGTTCTTATTTTTAAAATTTTATATTGAAATATAGTTGATTAACAATGTGTTAGTTTCAGGTGGACTGCAAAGTGATTCAGTGATATATATACATGTATCTATTATTTTTCAAATTCTTTTCCCATTTAGTTATTACAGAATATTGAGCAGAGTTCCCTGTGCTATATAGGAGGTCCTTATTGGTTATCTCTTTTAAATATAGCAGCGTGTACATGTCAATCCCAGTGGTTTTAAGACTTTGCTCTGTGGAACCAGGAGCTCCTCCATACCTTTCAGTTACCCTACTGGCTGGATGGGGTGAGGGTACAGAGGAAGAGTAGAGGAGGTTAGCAGAGACCAGTGATTTATCCATCATGGAAACAGAGAGCCTGAGGAGCTGACCGTTCCAACAGCTGATTTTTGTTCCTGATACAGGCGATCCTGATGGGCATTCTGAGTCCTCCTCTGCAAACTATAGCCTGATTAATGCTAAGACTCTTGGATTTTCATATGGGCTGTAGAATGCTTCCCACTGCTTCCCTGAACCTGATCATCTCTTATTCTGGAGTCAGGGGAAACTTTCTGCCCCAAGTCTCAACAAATTCTGGAAATAGACAGTAGATAACTGTTTAAAACAGATTTCAACCCTAGGAATACCGCTGATCATGCTCTAGTCTCTTCCATTCAACTATCTGCTCAAATGTCACCTCCTCAGAGAAGCCTTCCCTGACCATCCCATCTAAAACAGCACTCCCATATCCTTTCTTTTCTTCATGGAACTTACCATTGCCTGACTTTATATTATTTATTTATTGCCTCTCTCCCCACTAGAATGTAAGTTGCAGCTCACTATCATTACCTGCAGAATCTAGACCATTGCCTGGGATGTAATGGATGATCAATAAATACTTGTTCAATGGATGGATAGAAGGATGGATGAATGAATCTAATTCATACTGAAACACAGACTTATTCATGAAATCTGTGGAGCTTCTCTTTTCACAAAAAAAAAAAAAAAAAAAGCTAGGACGATGGCTCCCAACAACAGGTGCAACCAATGAGGTCCTTAAAAGACCAGAAGGGACCCACTGCCCTTCAACATCCAGCAACGCAGAAGTGGAGGGATTATTCCAGGCCAGCCACTCCTTTAGCAGAAAATAGTGAGCAATCAGGAGAATGAGCACAGACAAATCCAAGGCTCTACTGTCTCCAAACTGACAGCTCCTAGACACCTCCCATGTAAGGGGAGGGGGAAAGAAGTTAAAACATGCAAGACTCAGCATTTATCCAAAGAGGCAGATCTCCTTCCATTGGCACCATGAATTGTGTGTCTGCATTTCCTCCCCCCACTACCCAGCAGGATGGGAAGTTCCTGGGGGTTAGTTTAGTTCAATTCTAGAGAACATTTTTGCACATCTGAGTTGCTGGGTATACATTCCAACTGTCCTGTATGTGTTTTGGCAACATAACACAGAAATCAGAGTTGAGAAGAGGACAAAGGGAGCAGTGTTTAGCTCCCTGAGAATGTGCATGGTGGGATAGGTGGGTCAGGAAAGGTTATGCTGAGAAGAGAACGCTTGAGCTTAAAAGATGCACCATCAGACACTTCACTTGAAAAATCAGCTTTGCTCGTGGAGAAAGTAACAATGTACATGGTGTGATTTGAAGGATACCAGAAAGGGCCTCTCACGGCCCCCAGATAGCTCCCAGAATGCCGCCATTAAAGATCAGTCTTTTGGTCTTGAATGTCATTTGGACCAGTGCTTCTCAAGCTGTGATGCACATATGAATCACCAGCAGATCTCGTTAAGCTGCAGATTCTGGTGCTGTAGGTCTGCAGTGGGGACTGAGATTCTGCATTTCTAACATGCTCTCAGGAGATGCTGGTAGTGTTGGCCCAGAACACCTTAATAAATACAGCTGAGAATTGTTAACATTTACCATGCCCTTATGATGTGGTATTGTGCAATGCCCTCCTTACACTCTCTTTGATCCTCCTGACAACCTTATGATGAAACTAACAGCTTCCAGTAATTTGAGAATGACTGAAATTGGATTGAATGCAGGTTGCCTTAACCTGGACCCTGACTCTTAACTATTAGACTCTACTTGCCACCCAGAAGAAGTAACGCCTTAAGGTGATAGCTTTTGTTTGAGGGATTAAAAAAAAAAAAAATGGACCTTTTAATATAGCAGCCTGTGTGTATAACGAATACAAATATTTATTTGGGAACTGGGGACCCCAAAGCCCACATGCTCAGTCAACTCCTGCTCATTTCCCACAGTGACCCCCAAAGCACTGCCTCAGGACCCTGGGGGCTCTGGGATACTTAGTTTATAACCGAGTGCTTAGAGATGTTCCAAGTTACTCTTTCTAGGGAGATTGGTGGGCAGTTAATTGAGAACAAACTCAGCATCTGGATGGAAACCGAATCAGAGATACTGGAAATAGAGAGGCGGTATCAGAAGGAAAGATGGGAGGTTACAAACACAGCCACTGCTGGCATCCTTGTTCACTCAGGGTTAGTACTGCCTAACTGCCTTGGTATTGCCTTGGTACACTGTCTTCCCTGAAGCTCATCTGTGTTTATCCGCTTTCTCTCCTGTTCTCCCCACCATTGCTTGTGATCCTGCCCCCAAGAACAGAAATGGCTTTCTGGTTTGCTCCTGGATGCTGTGACAATCAGCTTCGTTCCTTCCTAGGGTAGGCTTTCAGAGCATCTACACTTACATTTTAAAAAAATTTTTTTTTGGTGCTTGAAGTTCTTATTTTTAAAATTTTATATTGAAATATAGTTGATTAACAATGTGTTAGTTTCAGGTGGACTGCAAAGTGATTCAGTGATATATATACATGTATCTATTATTTTTCAAATTCTTTTCCCATTTAGTTATTACAGAATATTGAGCAGAGTTCCCTGTGCTGTATAGGAGGTCCTTATTGGTTATCTCTTTTAAATATAGCAGCGTGTACATGTCAATCCCAGTGGTTTTAAGACTTTGCTCTGTGGAACCAGGAGCTCCTCCATACCTTTCAGTTACCCTACTGGCTGGATGGGGTGAGGGTACAGAGGAAGAGTAGAGGAGGTTAGCAGAGACCAGTGATTTATCCATCATGGAAACAGAGAGCCTGAGGAGCTGACCGTTCCAACAGCTGATTTTTGTTCCTGATACAGGCGATCCTGATGGGCATTCTGAGTCCTCCTCTGCAAACTATAGCCTGATTAATGCTAAGACTCTTGGATTTTCATATGGGCTGTAGAATGCTTCCCACTGCTTCCCTGAACCTGATCATCTCTTATTCTGGAGTCAGGGGAAACTTTCTGCCCCAAGTCTCAACAAATTCTGGAAATAGACAGTAGATAACTGTTTAAAACAGATTTCAACCCTAGGAATACCGCTGATCATGCTCTAGTCTCTTCCATTCAACTATCTGCTCAAATGTCACCTCCTCAGAGAAGCCTTCCCTGACCATCCCATCTAAAACAGCACTCCCATATCCTTTCTTTTCTTCATGGAACTTACCATTGCCTGACTTTATATTATTTATTTATTGCCTCTCTCCCCACTAGAATGTAAGTTGCAGCTCACTATCATTACCTGCAGAATCTAGACCATTGCCTGGGATGTAATGGATGATCAATAAATACTTGTTCAATGGATGGATAGAAGGATGGATGAATGAATCTAATTCATACTGAAACACAGACTTATTCATGAAATCTGTGGAGCTTCTCTTTTCACAAGAAGGTATATGACATGACCTTGCACATTCCCTGGAACATGGTAGTGACTCAATAATAACTGAATGAAAGAGAGAGATCGCTATGGGGAGGGAGGCTTGGCTTAAACCGATGATTCTTGCTATGTGTGAGGGCATTGTGGACAGACCCATCTTTCCCCAACCCCTGGTAGAATATCAAAATCAGAATCGCTTAAAAAGCACTCTTATCATATGCAGTTCAAGTTTAAAAATTATTTATGAATTGTTAAAAATTACAAAGAGAAAATATTTTAAAAAGCAAGATTGCTTTCATGATACAAAATACAAAAAGAACATGAGCCTTTGTTTCTTGTAAGGTTAGCATGGACATTAAGTTGGTTGCAGGCAGCACTGGACTGACAGTCCCCAGGGCACTTCGCTTTTGAAAATTCTATGATTCTAAGCCCATGCACATCCCATGGCATGTGATTGGCTGTACAAGATCTCTTCCCTAAGGAGTGCCTCTCACAAAAGAAAATGCTGCTCAAATTGCTTTCCCCGTTTAAAAAAGAAAAGAAAAGAAAACATGGAAATTACCAAACCACAAATGAGTTACGGTTAAAGCAGTCTTGAATGAGCATTAACAAGAAGAGGGTGCCATGAAACAAAAGCGAATTTCCCCTTTCCTTCCCTCCCCCATGCCAATCACATTCCATTTTTCAAGACAATGGCAGCTATCCAGCGGGCATTTAATTTATGCAAACCCACAGCAACTCCTAGGTGGAATTGACACAGCAAGGGGCCGCAGAAGCCAGACCTTGATGTTCTAATTGAGATTCTGTTCCCGAAGGCTGTGGAGAATGTAAAGTACCTCCTATGCAGCCTGGGCTGCATCTATTAACTGTCCAAACCCATGGCTGGGTGAGGCAGGTCAGACACTGCAGACTTTGACTTTTTAAGATGGTTGTTTAAAATTACAGAGATACCTGTTCATTGAGGAAAAAAATGAGTAAAGTATAAATAGCCAGGAGGACACAGAAATGGCCAGCCACTCAAGGATAGCTACTGTTTAATGTATTGATATTCAGACCTTTCTCCAAGCATGTGTATATACATATTTTTCAAAATAAGGATTTATAATGTCCTATTTTATGGACTGATTTTTTCATTTATTAATATCTTGTAAAGATTATTTCTTGTTAAGGCATGAAGGTCTACATTATTAATAGATGATTTCCAGTTTTCCAGTACATAAACATGTTTGTGGTGAACATACTTGCAATTGAATATGCAATTATTTATCTAGGATAATCTTCTAAAACAGATCTCAGGGTTTTTACATTTTAAGGTTTATGGTATTACCTTTTCCTGACAACATACAACAATTGTAATTATTATTATTACCACTCTTATATAAGCAATAAACACTTAATGTGGATAAAGAAATGGCAACCCACTCCATTTTTCTTGCCTGGGAAGTCCCATGGACAGAGGAGCCTGGCAGGCTACAGTCCATGGGGTCGCAAAAGAGTCAGACATGACTTAGCAACTAAAAACTAAACAAAAACACTTATGAGATCTTACTGTATGCCTGAAACTGCTCTAAGCATTTTACATGTATTAACCCATTTAATCCTCTTCATAATTCTATGTGATAGGGGCTATGATGCCCATTTCACAGGTGGGAAAAGCAAGGGAGAGAGAAGTTAAGTAATGTGATTAAACTTACACTATCATGTAAGAATGAATCACTAGTCTAGGTTTGATACAGGATACAGGATGCTTGGGCCTAGTGCACTGGGATGACCCAGAGAGATGATATGGGGAGGGTGATGGGAGAGGGGTTCAGGGTTGGGAACACATGTACACCTGTGGTGGATTCATGTCAATGTATGGCAAAACCAATACAGTACTGTAAAGTAAAAAAATAAAACTTAAATTTAAAAAATTAATAAATAAATAAATTTTTAATAGTTTATTTTTTTTAATGAAAAGAGAAGATGCACTTTTTCAGGGAGAGGAAAGAGATACATATACTGGGGTATTCAAGTCTTATTTCACTTTGGGGGCATATATTAAGTGACAAGGATTGATTATGTCGCATTCTCTTTTTTTGCAATGTATTTCTTCATTAGAGTTTTGACATTACATCCCCATATTCTTTTTTTACTTTTTTTACTTTTAAAAAATTAATTAATTAATTTTAACTGAAGGCTAGTTACATTACAACATTGTGATAGCTCTTGCCATACATTGATATGAATGACTTTGCCCCATTCTTTAAACTAATATCCATCTCCTGGTAATTAGATATTAAAGCTGTACTTAAATATTACAAAGAAGTGTTTAACTTTGATTTGTAAAACTATTTTTAGATAGTTAAACCATTTTCCTTAAAATTAAAATTTCTTTGATTTCCCCGGTGACTTAAAAAAGAAACAACTTAACATGTGAGGCAAGTGGCAGGGTCCATAATAGAACTCAGAAGGACCGTAGGCTATAATCTTCACCACTACACAGCCTTTGTCAATTCGATAAAGCACTCAACACTACTGAGGCTTTTAAGTTCTAGCTCACAGCTGGAGTTACAGATATTTCCCATTTTTTTCCAAATTTTTCCTCACCAAGACATCCCCCACCTTTCATTCATCAAAATAAGTACCTTAATCCAAGGAGTCTGCCACTGATTTCTTACCTGGAAAGACAAAAAACTAAGTATGAAACTGTTAACTTTTTTCAAAGAAAAGTGCAATTGAAAACCATTCTAAAAGATAGCTAGTGCTTCTCCTTTGTCACCAGTGATAACCGCTCATGACAATCCAGTGGCAATGCATTCTTATTTGAACAATGTTCCTCTTCCTTACCACAAAAGGTCCCCATGTCACAGAGTTTCACCTGAACCTCTCAGCTAATTTTCCATTCACTTTTTAGTTGCAAATATTTGCAAACAGGTCTCATTGAAAATTCAGTAGGATTGAAATGATTCTGTTTCATGTAGTTTTTACCCCTAATAGTAGAACTGCTGATAGGTATTGTTTTCCCTTCCACTCTTGCCACTGAAACTCTTTGAGCTCTAGCCTTGTTCCAAAGAGCAGAAGGGCTAAGCATGCCTGACCTGGGTGTGCATCTTCATTTCACACACAAAAGCCACGTGACCTTGAGTAACCTCTCTATGATGTAAACACTTCACGTATAAGATGGTGGTGATACAATAACATTTTGTGAGGTGAGATGAGAAAATGTGTATAAAACACTTAGAATGCGAGTATTTTTGTTAGAGAAACAGTATTACTTATTTGTGAAAAGCACAGATTTTAAAGTCAGACTTCCTAAATTCAGATATTGGCCCTGAAACGTTTTAGTTTTGTGAACTTGGGCAATTTAATATTGAATCATTGAATCTTCTCTGTGCCTCATCTGAAAAGACAGTACTTATGTCATAAGGTTCTCATGAAGATTCAATGAGTTAATTTATGTAAAGTGCTTAGAAAAGTACCTGACACAAAGTAAGGGTTGGCTATTAATATTGTTATTATTAATATTAATCATTTCAGTTGCTCAGTCATGTCTGACTTTTTGTGACCCTACTGACTGCAGCACACCAGGCCTCCCTGTCTATCACCAACTCCCGGAGCTTGCTCAAACTCATGTCCATTCAGTCGGTGATAACATCCAACCATCACATCCTCTGTCGTCCCCTTCTCCGCCTGCCTTCAATCTTTCCCAGCCTCAGGGTCTTTTCCAATAAGTCAGTTCTTTGCATCAGGTGGCCAAAGTATTGGAGTTTCAGCTTCAGCATCAGTCCTTCCAATGAATACTCAGGACTGATTTCCTTTAGGATTGATTGGTTTGATCTTCTTGCAGTCTAAGGGATTCTCAAGAGTCTTCTCCAACACCACACAGTTCAAAAGCATCAATTCTTTGGTGCTCAGCTTTCTTTATAGTCTAACTCTTACATATGAATATCAAAGTGCTACATGGTCTACTTTCAAGAGGTTTTTAAAACACTGACAGGAATTCAGAGAAACAGGAACTTTCATACATTGTTGATGGGAATGTAAAATGACGCAGCCCCTGTTAAAAAATTTTTGTTAGTTCCTCAATATTTTAAGCATTAAAAATTGCCATGTGTGAGTGTGTGCTCAGTCACTTCGGTCTTGTCTGACTCTTTGTGACCCTATGGACTGTGCCCGCCAGTATCCTCTGTCCATGGGATTCTCCAGGCAAGAATTGTGGAGCAGGTAGCCATGTGCTTCCTCAGGGAGTCTTCCTGATCCAGGGATCAAACCTGGGTCTCCTGCATTACAGGCAGATTCTTCACTGCTGAGCCACTGGGGAAGCCCAAAAATTACCATAGAACTCAGCAATTCCACTCCTAACATATACTCAAAAGAACTGAAAATGGATGTCTAAACAAAACTTGTACACAAATATTGACAAGAGCAGTTTACTAGGTGTAAACAACTAAATGCCAATCAACTAATGAATGGGTAAATAAAATGTAGTACAACCTAACAATAGTATTTTATTTGTCCCAAGAACAGAATGAAATACTGATACAGCTAAAACATGGATAAACCTTGCAAACATGCTAAGTAAAAGAAGCCAGTAATAAAGCATCATATATTATGTAACTCCATTTATGTGAAATGTCCAAAATAGGAAAATTCATAGAGACAGAAAGTAGATTAGTGGTTTCCTGAGGCTGGAGCAGAAAGGGAGGGACAGAAGGAATGGGAGATAATTGGTAATGTTTATGTGATTTCTTTTTTGAGGTGATGAAAGTGTTCTAAAATTAGATTGTGGTGATAGCTGTGTAATTCTGTAAATATACTAAAAACCATTGGATTATATACTTAAAATGGGTGAATTATATATATATAGTTGATTTTTTTTCAGAGGCTTGCATACATAAGAAGGATTAAGTTCCCTTCATACCACTTGACATCTGTTTTGGTCAAATGTGATGGGGTGTTTCGGGGGTTCCAATAAGAGGATGATCAGATCAAAATTGGTCCCTGTTCTGACCAGTGTTAACCAAATCTCACCATGGCCCTCCAGGATCTTTGCAATCAAGTCATCTGTTTTGAATGTTTCTGTAGCCACAGGGATGGTCACTGTCTTGTGATCTACTGTGAAGTCACTCAGTCGTGTCCGACTCTTTGTGACCCCATGGACTGTAGCCTACCAGGCTCCTCCCTCCATGGGATTCTCCAGGCAAGAGTACTGGAGTGGGTTGCCATTTCCTTCTCCAGGGGATCTTCCCGACCCAGGGATCGAACCTGGGTCTCCAGCACTCCAGGCAGATGCTTTAACCTCTAAGCCACCAAATTTCATGCTGTAAATGAACTCTGATGGAGAACAAGAACCTTGTCTTATTCCCTACTATATTCACGGTGCCTATCTGGCACATAATAGGTATCAATAAATATATGATAAACAATTAAACTGATGGATAGACAGGAAGCATGAGTTGTGGAAAGGCTTTGAAACTAGAACTTGGATTTAAATCTCACTTCCGCTAATCATTATGTATGCAATGTTGAACAAGTTGATTAAATTCTCTCAAACTTCTTATAAAATGGGTGAAATAGAACCTTCTTCATAGGCAGTAAGTTTTAACTGAAATAATGCATGCTATGTGATAGCTCAATAAATGTTAGTTTCCTTCCCTTTTTCCTCATTGTTAGAAAATCTCTGGGACTCTGGAGAGTTCTCTACTACAAATAGCTTTGTGTTAAGTCCTGTTTTAGCAATAAACATGAGCACTGACACTTTCTAAAGCACAAACTTAATGTCATGTGATATCTGTTCTCAATTGTGGTAGTTGGCAATGAAATTTGAGCCCATAAAATGCCAGAATTGGGAGGGCTGTTAGTAATAGATCATCTAGCCCTCTATTTGAGGATAGAGAACCCTCAAATGCCACAACATTTGGAGACCCTGGCTTAATTTTAAGAAGTGGGCAATGAAATAACAGGTAAGGTGGATGGCAGACATCTGGGGGGCCATCAGTGAGAAATTCCAGGAGTGATTCACTGTCCTCACCCCTGAAAAAGTCCCATGATATCTGACAGCTTAATCACCCTGGGTATTTATACCGGGTGAGGCAAATGTCACTGTACAAGAGAGAACTACTGGGAGAACAGGTGTTGATCTTCAATCTTCTAAATATATTAGTCAAAGCAGAATGTGTGCAATGGGAAAAAAACAGTCAGCATACACCTCAGTTCCCTGAACCAATTTTTAGTTTCTTCATTAAACTTTATACCTTGCTTTCACAAGAAGGAACTATCTTTCTGAAGTTGGTTCCCGGGTGTACAGTGAAATGTGGTATACAAAGAAATCAGGCTAATAAGGTTTTCATTTATTAAGGTCCTGAGTCAAAGCTAAACTGTTAGCTAATGAAGGGAATAATTGGTTCATGTGGAAGGTAAACAAAGGATAATTAATTTGCTAACTTGTTTTTTGTGCTTGATAAACTCAACTGTGACAGATATGTCTATTTATATTGTATAAAGAAAGTGCATGTCATAAATTCTGTCTCCTTATTTATAAAATGCACAGAAGCATCAAGGGTAATATTGACAGCCTAAGGGGAAAAACAACACTGGGAGGCAGTAGAGCCTAGTGGTTAAAAGCACAGACTTGTTTTTAGACAACATCAAAGCCTAGGTTAATGTAGGAAGTAATCCAACACCCCACAAACATACACACATACACACACCACAAACTCATACATTCCAGAAGTGTAGAAGTGCCATATTTTAAAGTGTAAATGTAGACTTGATCTTGAAAGGAAGAAAACAAATATCCAGGTGCCAAAAACAAAGATAATACCCAAAGTGTTGAGTAAGATTTGAAGACTTGTGGCTCAAAGGGACAAGTTAACCAGATATAGTTCTTTTTTTTATGCTGTATACTCTATTATCTGTAAACTTACAGTTCTTTTTTTTTTTTTTTATTTTACTTAGGATTTAGAATTTTAATAGAATTAGACTCAAGGCTGCAAGTTCCATGTGTGTCAGAGTTAAAACTGGTATACCTGGTGAAGAAGGAAAGCAGAGAAATGAAAAAGCTGTTTTCTTTGAAAAAAATCTAATCAATGGCCTAAAGACAACAATTATGTGGTCCCTGCCTCAAGTCATAGGTAGAAAAAAATGCACTCTGGAAAAAACCCATGCCCCTAGACAATGTGACATGACAAGAAAAGGGAAAAAATAACAATAACTTATCAAAAATTATAATAATATATCAATAGTCACAATAAATGTAAATGGGTTAGAAACACCTATTTGAAAACAGAGACACTCAGATTAAATATTAAAAATTCAGCCATATACTGTCTATAGAAACCCTACTTAAGATAAAATGAATGAAATCATTTAAAAGAAAAATAGGGTGGAAAAGATAGAATGGACAAAATGGAATTGAAGGTTGAAGGCATTAATAAAGACAAAGAGACACATTACAATGATTAATAAATGGGCATCTACTTAAAAATTGTACGTGTGTAAAAATATAGCTTCAAATGTATAAAAAGTGAAAGTTGAAAGAGTTAAAATGAAGGATAATCAAATCCATAGTCATAGTGAGATATTTTATTTAACACATCTGATTCAGGAATGGATGGATGAGTAGACAAATGTACTAGGAATACATAAGATATGAATGAAACAATAAAATTGAGTTAATAAATAGATATGTAAAGAACACTGACCAATCTGACAAAGCTACATACAGATCTTTAGGAAAAAGCTTTCATTCTTTCCCTATTGAGTATGATGTTGTTGCTCAGTCACTCAGTCGTGTCCGACTCTTAGCGACCCAATTGACTGGAGCATGCCAGGCTTTCCTGTCCTTTACCATTTCCCAAAGCTTGCTCAAACTCATGTCCATTGAGTCGGTGATGCCATCCAACCATCTCATCCTGTCGTCCCCTTCTCCTCCTGCCTTCAATCTTTCCCAGCATCAGGGTCTTTTCTAGTGAGTTAGCTCTTTGCAGCCGGTGGCCAAAGTATTGGAGCTTCAGCTTCAGCATCAGTGCTGCAATGAATATTCAGAGTTGTTTCCTTTAGGATGGATTGGTTGGATCTCCTTTCAGTCCAAGGAATTCTCAAGAGTCTTCTCCATCACCACAGTTCAAAAGCACGAGTATGATGTTAGATGTGCAATATTCATAAATGTCCTTCACCGGGTTGAGGAAGTTTCTTTTTATCCCAAGTTTTTAGTGTTTCTACAATGAATGGGTTTTGGATTCTGTCAAATGCTTTTTCTGCATCAATGAAAATGAGGATATGCAGTTTCCTCCCTTTATTCTATTAATACGGTATATTAGTTCAGTTAGTTCCGTCGTTCAGTCATGTCCGACTCTGTGACCCCATGAATCGCAGCATGCCCGGCCTCCCTGTTCATCACCAACTCCCGGAGTTCACTCAGACTCACGTCCATCAAATCAGTGATGTCATCCAGCCATCTCATCCTCTGTCGTCCCCTTCATCGCCTGCCCCCAATTTCTCCCAGTATGAGAGTCTTTTCCAATGAGTCAACTCTTTGCATAAGGTGGCCAAAGTATTGGAGTTTCAGCTTCAGCATCATTATTTCCAAAGAAATACCAGGTCTGATCTCCTTCAGAATGGACTGGTTGGATTTTCTTGTAGTCCAAGGGACTCTCAAGAGTCTTCTCCAACACCACAGTTCAAAAGCATCAATTCTTTGGCACTCATTTCTTCACAGTCCAACTCTCACATCCATACAAGACCACTGGAAAAACCACAGCCTTGACTAGACGGACCTTTGTTGGCAAAGTAATGTCCTGCTTTTCAACATGCTATCTAGGTTGGTTGTAACTTTTCTTCCAAGGAGTAAGTGTCTTTTAATTTCATTGCTTCAGTCACCATCTGCAGTGATTCTGGAGCCCCCAAAAATAAAGTCTGACACTGTTTCCACTGTTTCCCCATCTATTTCCCATGAAGTGATGGGACTTGATGCCATGATCTTCATTTTCTGAATGTTGAGCTTTAAGCCAACTTACTCACTCTCCTCTTTCACTTTCATCGAGAGGCTTTTTAGTTCCTCTTCACATTCTGCCATAAGGGTGGTGTCATCTGCATATCTGAGGTTATTGATATTTCTCCCGGCAATCTTGATTCCAGCTTATGCTTCTTCCAGCCCAGCATTTCTCATGATGTACTCTGCATAGAAGTTAAATAAGCAGGGTGACAATATACAGCCTTGATGTACTCCTTTTCCTATTTGGAACCAGTCTGTTGTTCCATGTCCAGTTCTAACAGTTGCTTCCTGACCTGCATATAGGTTTCTCAAGAGGCAGGTCAGGTGGTCTGGGATTCCCATCTCTTTCAGAATTTTCCACAATTTATTGTGATCCACACAGTCAAAGGCTTTGGCATAGTCAATAAAGCAGAAATAGATGTTTTTCTGGAACTCTCTTGCTTTTTCCATGGTCCAGCGGATGTTGGCAATTTGACCTCTGGTTCCTCTGCCTTTTCTAAAGCCAGCTTGAACATCTGGGAATTCACAGTTCATGTATTGCTGAAGCCTGGCTTGGAG
>SJYX01024735.1:78763-118060 GCA_006410675.1 Oreotragus oreotragus | reverse complement strand
TAGTCTTTGCCCTGCTTCATTCCTCATTCCAAGGCCAAATTTGCCCGTTATCCCAGGTGTTTCTTGGACTTCCTACTTTTGCATTCCAGTCCCCTATAATGAAAAGGACATCTTTTTGGGGTAATGGCACCCCACCCCAGTACTCTTGCCTGGAAAATCCAATGGACGGAGTAGCCTGGTGGGCTGCAGTCCATGGGGTCGCTAACAGTCGGACAGACTGAGCGACTTCACTTTCACTTTTCTCTTTCATGCATTGGAGAAGGAAATGGCAACCCACTCCAGTATTCTTGCCTGGAGAATCCCAGGGATGGGGGAGCCTGGTGGGCTGCCGTCTATGGGATCACACAGAGTTGGACACGACTGAAGTGACTTAGCAGCAGTTCTAAAAGATCTTGGAGGTCTTCACAGAACCATTCAACTTCAGCTTTTTCAACATTACTGGTTGGGACATAGACTTGGATTACTATGATATTGAATGGTTTGCCTTGGGAATGAACAGAGATAATTCTGTCATTTTTGAGATTACATCCAAGTACTGCATTTTGGACTCTTGTTGACCATGATGGCTACTCCATTTCTTCTAAGGGATTCCTGCCCACAGTAGTAGATATAATGGTCATCTGAGTAAAATTCACCCATTCTAGTCCATTTTAGTTTGTTGATTCCTAGAATGTCGATGTTCACTCTTGCCATCTCCTGTTTGACTACTTCCAATTTGCCTTGATTCATGGACCTGACATTCCAGGTTCCTATGCAGTATTACTCTTACAGCATCAGACCTTGCTTCTATCACCAGTCACATCCACAACTCGGTATTGATTTCGCTTTGGCTTTATCCCTTCATTCTTTCTCCTACTGACCTGGGGAGTTCCTCTTTCAGTATCCTATCATTTTGCCTTTTCATACTGTTCATATGGTTCTCAAGGCAAGAATACTGAAGTGGTTTGCCATTCCCTTCTCCAGTGGACCACATTCTGTCAGACCTCTCCACCATGAGAGGTATATTACATTGATTTTTTTTCTTGAACCACTTTTTTTTTTTCTGAAAAAGTGTTTTGTTTTTTTTTTCTGAACCACTTTTACCTTCCTTGGATATATTTCCCTCAATGTTAATGAATAGTTTTCTTCATAGGATGCTAGATTTGGTTTGCTAGTACTTCACTGCAGATTTTTGTGCCCATATTCATAAAGGATATTGATCTGTAATTTTCTTTTCTTGTGATAACTTTATCTGATTTTGATATCAAGCTAATGCTGGCCTCATAAATAGGTTATTTGGCACTGCCTATTTTATTTTTGGAAAGTTTTGAGAGTGACTGGTGTTAATTTTTCTTTAAAAGATTGACAGAATTCATTAGTGAAGCCAAGTGGTTCTAGGCTTTTCTTTCTAGGGAGGTTTTAAATTATTGATTCAATCCTTCTACCTGTTATATGTCTGCTCATATTTTCTATTTCTTCTTGCATGGAGTTTGGAAGTTTTGTGTTTCTAATAATTTGTCCATTTCCTCTAATCCACTTCATTTGCTAACATATATTTATGCATAATGTTCTCTTATAATCATTTTTAAAATTTTTGTAAGGCCTGTAATTTTGTCTCCCATTTCATTTTCATTTCTGATATTAGTAGTACAGGTACATTTCTGATATTAGTAATTAGTTTTCTTATTTTTTCTTATTCATTCTAGCAAAAGGTTTATCAATTTTGTTGATATTTTCAAAGAACCAACTTTTGGTTCTCTATTTTGTTTTCCTATTCTCTATTTTGTTTACTTCTCTTCTAATTTTTAGCATTTCCTTCCTTCTGCCCTCTTTGAGATTAGGTCACCCTTTTCCTAGTTCTTTAAGATATAAAGTTAGGTTATTGACTTGAGATCTTTATTATTTTTATTCTTTTTAAATATATGCATTTACACGTGTAAATTTACCTCTAAGCATGACTTTCATTGCATCGTTAGGTTTGATATGTTTTATTTTTATTTTCATTCATCTTAAGGACTTTCTAATTTCACTTGTAATCTCTTCATTGACTCATTGACTGTTTAAAAGTGGGCTGTTAAATTTCTACATATTTGAAATTTTTTCCAGGTTTTCTGGTTTTGTTTTTTTTTTTTAATGTCAAATTTCATTCCACTATGGTCAGAGTAAGTACTTTGTATGATTTCAATCTTTTTGAACTTATTTAAGACTTGTTTTGTAGCCTAACACATGGTATCTGCTGAAGAATACCACATGTGCACTTGAAAAATGTGTATTCCACTATTGTTGAGTGGAATGGTCTATAAATGTTTGTTAGGTCTGGTTGGTGTACACTAGGTGTTTTCTTTAAATCTCCTATTGCTTTACTTATCTTCTATGTAGTTCTTTCCCACTGCTTAAGTTACCTACTGGAGACTTAGTCTCCAGTTATTATTGAGGAACTGTCCATTTCTCCCTCCAATTTTGTTAGTTTTTGCCTCACATATTTTGAGACTTTGTCATTAGGTACACATATGTTTATAATGTTTAAATCTTCTAGAAGGATTGACACTCTTTTCAATATATAATGATCCTTTTGTTTTTTGTAACATTTTTTGTTTTTAAATCTATTTTGTCTGATATTAGTATAACCACTACAACATCTTTTTGGTTACTATTTGCATAAAATATCTTTTTCTATATTTTCTCTTTCAACCTATTTGTTTCTTAGGATGAAAAGTGAGCTTGGTAAACAGTGTATATAGTTTGATCATGTGTTTTAATCCTCTCTATCCACCTAATAATTAGAAAATTTGCACCATTCACATTCAAAGTAGTTACTAACATGAAGGGACTTAGTTCTGCTATATTACTTTTGTTTTCTATATTTCATGTCTTTCCCCCCTCAATTTTTCCTTAATGCCTTCTTTAGTGATTTTTTCCAGCAGTCTTTTTTATTTCCTTCTCAATTTTTTCCAGTATATTTTTTAGTTATTTTTAGTGGTTATTATTGGGCTTCCCTGATGGCTCAGATGGAAAGAATCCACTTGCAAAGAAGGAGACTTGGGTTCGGGAAGATCCCCTGGAGAAGGGTATGGCCACCCACTCCAGTATTCTTGCCTGGAGAATTCCATGGACAGAGGAGCTTGGCGGGCAACAGTCCATGGGGTCACAAAGAGTCAGACATGACTGAGTGACTAATACACACACAGCAGCTATTATCAGCATTTCAACTGATAGCACTATAACAATCCAGTCTGATTCAATACCAACTTGATTTCAATAGTATACAGACATACACAACTGTTCTGCTCCTTTACATCTCAACCCCCATTTATGCTCTTATTTTCAAACTGCTGCTGCTGCTGCTAAGTTGCTTCAGTCATGTCCAACTCTGTGCGACCCCACAGATAGCAGCCCACCAGGCTCCCCCGTCCCTGGGATTCTCCAGGCAAGAACACTGGAGTGGGTTGCCATTTCCTTCTCCAATGCAGGAAAGTGAAAAGTGAAAGTGAAGTTGCTCAGTTGTGCCCTGGACTCTTAGCCACCTCATGGACTGCAACCTACCAGGCTCCTCCATCCATGGGATTTTCCAGGCAAGAGTACTGGAGTGGGTTGCCATTGCCTTCTCCCATTTTCAAACTACATTTTTATATATTGTGTACCCATTAACATAGATTTGCAACAACTTTCTAATACATTTGCATTGTAAATTCTGTAGGAAAACAAGATAACTATAAACCAGAAATACAATAATAATGGCTTTTCTATGTACCTATGTGGCTATTTTGCAGTTGCTCTTTATTTCTTCATATAGCTTTGAAGTCTAATGTCCTTTCATTTCAGTCTGAAGTATTCCCTTTAGAATTTCTTATAGGACAGGACTATCAGTAACAAACTCTCCTAGCTTTTGTTTATCCAGGGATATCTTAATTTCTCCATTTTTGAAGCAATGTTTTTTGCCAGATGTAAATTTCTGATTGACAGATTTCTTTTTTCTTTCAGCACCATAAAGGTCCCATCAACTTCTGGACTCTATAACTTTTGAAGAGAAATCAGCAATTAACTGTATTTAGAATCCCTTGTGTATGATGAGTAGAATTGTTCTCTCTTGCTGTTTTCAAATTTCTCTCTTCATCACTGTCTTTTGACTGAGTATAATGTGCCTTAGTGTGGGTCTCTTTGAGTTTATCCTGCTTGGAGTTCATTGAATTTCCTATATATGTAGCTTGATGTATTGTATCAAATTTGGGAAGGTATTGGCCATTATTTTTCAGGTATTCTTTCTGCCCATTTCTCTCCTCTTCTTCTAGAGTTTCTAATTTTGCATATGTTGGTATACTTTTTGGAGTGCCACAGTTCTCTTAGGCTCTGTTAACTTTTTTTCATTCTTTTCCTCATGTTGGATAATCTCAATTGGTCTTCTTCAATTTAGCCAATTCTTTCTTCTGCATCTTCAAGTCTGATGTTCAACCCCTCTAATAATTTTTCCTGTCTTTTATTGTGGTTTTCAGCTCTAAACTTTCTGGTTTTTTTTTTTTTATGTATATTTTTTGTTATTTTCATTTTTTTGGTAAAATGTCCTGGTTCTTCCATAACTTATAAACATGATTTATACCGAGGGGTGGATGGGAAAGCGGGCAGGGGTGGGGTGACTGGGGATGCACCTCTCCTTGCTGCCCCCTTGGGGCTGGGCCCATTTGGCCATTTCGGGGGAACGGGGACACCCCAACACCTCCCTGAGGTTGTCTGACCGCCTCTGCCCCTGGTGCTCAGAATCCCGTAGGCCCCTTGACTCCGAATCGCTTCCTGGATCCCAAGACTACTGGGACGCAGCCCCTTGTCCTCCATGTCCTGTCGTGCCCGCCCTTCGGAGAACCCCCCCCCCCTTTTCAGCTGTTGGGGTGATGGGTCCCCTCCTTTCCACTGCCCCCTGACCCCCGAGGAAGGAGGGAAGGGAGGGGGAGGGGGGGCTCAGGTCTCCCCTCCGTGGCAGGGGGAGGAGGAGGTGGGATCAGAAGAAGAAAGGGCGAGGAAGGCGGGGCCTGTGGGGGCTCAGCCAATGGTGAGGCCGAAGCCGCACTGGAACTTGTTCTTTCGGTGATTCAGCAAGGCCCCGAGGGCCAGTGTCAGTGGCAGCGGCTGGAGCTTCTTCTCCAGCGTGGTGCCCACGATCCAGTTGCTGTCCACAGAGCCTTTGAAGAGGAGGTTGGCCTTGGGCAGGTCCAGCTGGTACCCAAAGGAGACACTTGTGTCCTGCATCCTTGTGCTGGCCTCGAACTCCACACCCACCTGCAGCTGGTCACTGGCTTTGTGGTAATACATTGCATGCATGCCCGCCTGACCCAATGTTACTGTCACCAACCAGTTGTTCAATGTGTATTTCCCAGCTAGCGACATAACAGCGCCCTCCTCCCCAGGCGGCCGGTGGTAGACCAGCTTTCTGCCCAGGGCCAGGCACGGCGTGATGCTCTGGAGGTAGTGGGCCACGAGGATCCCTGAACTCACCAGGACGTCTGGGTTCCCCAAAGTGACAGCTGCTGTGAAGTTGGAACCCCGGTACTCCCCATCCACCTGCCAGTTCACAAACTTCGACTGCTGGGGCTGGATGGCCATCTTGGACCTCAGGCCAGGGCCCAGCTGATGAATGACCTGAGCATTGAGGCTGCCACTATTATCCATGTCACCCACCAGCACGGGAAATGCTTCTGTGGGACTCAGCTGCTTCGTCCCCACTTACGTGACCCCGAAGTGGTAGTTGGACTCCCCGATTGTGCTGAGGGCTACTGTGTGGTTCACCTGGAAATGATTACTCAACCCTTTGTTGACTGTGAGCTTCACACCTTCCATCTGAATAGGAAACAGCTCCTTGCACTTCCGGTGGCACTCCTCGAACGTGCCCGGGTTGGCAGGCAACCGCAGGCCCCATCGTCCCCGGTCCCTCCAGCGCTGGCAGCCGCAGTCTCGGGGGTCCGTTTGGAACCTCGACCTGTGCCCGCCCCGGCGCCCAGGCCGCCCCCGAGTGGTGGCAAAGTGAAGCCGGGAGGAGAGGGCGGAGGTGGCGGCAGTCCCACGAGGGGAGGCACAGGCGGCGGCGGCGGCGGCCCTGCGGGCGGCGAGCTAGCGGCCAATACGTTCCCCACGGTCGCGGGCGGTAGCGCCTCCTCCCGGTCCAGGCTCCGCTCCCACACCGTGGGCCACGCGCAACCGAACCCGCTGCCGCCGCCGCCGCCTATTTGGTTATTTTAAAGGAGTTCTTTCTCTTTATTGACGTTCTCTTTTGTAAGACATTGTTCTCTTGGTTTCTTTTTCCAATTATTTCCTTAATCTCTTTGAGCATAATTAAGACAATTGATTTAAAGTTTTTGTCTATGAAGTCCATTGCCTGAGCCTACAATGGAAGATTTTCTATTAGTTTCTTATTTTCCTGCGAATGGTCGTGCTTTCTTATTTTTTATGTGCCTCACAGTTTTTGTTAAAACTTAGAAAATGTTAATATTATGATGTGGCAACTCTAGAAATCAGATTCTGGAGATGAGACTCTCCCTGTCTATTTGGGATTTGTTGCTGCTGCTCGCTGTACATTATTTTTGATTGTTATTGTTTAGTGTCTTTACTAAACTATTTTTATAAAATCTAAATATTTTATTGTTCAGGACCACTGAAGTCTGTGTTCTGTTAGGTAAAGGATTAGCTAGTGTTTTGACATAATTTTCTTAAATACCTGGAGCTAAGGAAAAAAAAAAAAAAGAAAAATACTACTCCCCTAGTCTTTGCACATTGGTTCTGTCTTGAAGCATTCTTTCAATGCTTAACCAGATTGCTTAGAACTCTGCCTTAGTCTTGACTTCCTGCTCACATGGAGGTGAAAGTTTAGAGCCTTCTCAGGCCTTTCATGAGCAGGCATCCAGTCCTGGGCTTGCACATGGTCCTCTTGATTCTCCACCCTACATGGAAGATTTAAAAACCCCTTTTACCCCTATGTATTACCTTTCCCAGTCTTTTTGGTCTATTGCTTGAGCAGACTGTTCTCTCCTGTCCCAGGATGTTTCAATATTTTTTCTTGTAAATTCTTTCAGCAAATGCCACACCCAAAACTGTCCCAGTCCTGAGAATGCTCCAAGTCAGCAAAACAAGATAAGCCCTTGCACTTTTCTTTGAAGAAGCCTTGAATCATGTCACAAGAAACAACCACAGTTCTTTGATAATAAGGTCTGTATTGCTCTCTCTGGTATGAACAAACTGATCCAGGAATGTGGGCTGACATTTTCATGGCTGCTGATAAACTCCAGAAAGAGGAATAATAGGCAGGCAATTTGAAACACTACAATTCAGCAGCTTCTTTCTTTCTTAAGCTCTCCCCTGGTTGTGAGTTTTTGATCAGATTACAGAGTTTAGAAAAATTGATTCTGACCATTTTTGCTAGCTCATGACTTTTTGTTTTGTTTTGGAGTGGAGTGGATAGAGTCCAAGAGTTCTCTTCTGCCATTTTTGGGTATTTAACTTACACAACAAAAAATTAAATCCACAAAATAAGATTGCATATTATTTGTGGATACAAGTGCATTGTAGTACATGTAGAAAATCAGGGTCCCCGATTTTTCTAAGTTCACACCAGAGCTAAGATAGTGGTTGCATTTAGAAAGGGAAAGGATTACAGAGAAAAGAGAAAAAAATGCAACATCAACTTTTTAAGTAATATCTGCTTAATGTATATCAAGATATGAGAGAAATATGACACAAAGTATAAATTTGTAAATTCTGCATGGTATGTACATAAATATTATCTTACTCTGTATACTTTGAAGTTTTTCTTTTGTCCTGCCTCTAAAAACTGTAAGCTTAGGAGAATGAGAAGACAAAACATAGGCTTGAAGAAGATATTTCCAAAATACCTATCTGATAAAGGACTGTTATCTAAAATATACAAAGACCTCCTAAAACTCAACAATAAGAAAACAACAACCCAATTTAAAAATGGACGAAGGATCTAAACAGACATCTCAACAAAGTAGAGTGGTGATGAATAAGCATATGAAAAGACGCTTAGCATCATATGTCAATACAGAATTGCAAATTAAAACAGCAGTGAGATACAGAGAGATTTTGGCCTATTAGAATGTCCAAAATACAAAACACTGACAACACTAAATGCTAGCAGCAATGGAACTCATTGCTGAAAGAAATACAGCTACTTTGAAAGACAGTTTGACAGTTTCTTATAAAGCTAAACATATTCTTACCATATGATCCAGCAGTCACTCTACTTGACATTTACCCAAATGAACTGAAAGTTTATGTTCACACAAAAGTCTACACAGAGATGTTTATAGCATCTTTATTTATAACTGCTTAAACCTGGAGGCAACCAAGATATCCTTCAGTAGATGAGTAGATAAACTGTGGTACAACCCAGACAAGGGAGTATTATTCAGCACTAAAAAGAAATGAGTTTTCCAGCTGTGAGAAGACATGGATGAACCTCAAACGCATATTACTAAGTGAAAGACGCCAATCTGAAAAGACTACATACTGTATGATTGCAACTATATGACATTCTGGAAAAGGCAAAACTATGGAAACAATAAAAGAACCAATGGTTGCCAGTGGTTAAGAAAGGAAAGGGTGAATCAATGGAACACAGAGTATTTTTAAGACAGTGAAACTACTCGGTAAAATATTGTAATAGTGGGTTCATTTCATTATATATTTGTCAAAACCTAGAGAATGTACAACACAGAGCAAACCTTAATGTAAACTATAGGACTTTGGGTGATAATGAAGTGTCAAAGTAGGGTCATCAGTTGTAACAAATGTATCACTGTGGTGAAAGATTTGATAGTGGGAGAGGTTGTGTGCATGTGTGGGGGAAGACTGTAAATGGGAACTCTGTATTTAACACTCAATTTTGCTGTGAACCTAAAATTACTCTAAAAAATAAATCTTATTTGTTTAAAAAAATATTTTTAAAATGCAGAAGAAAAAAGTAAAGGCTTTAAGAATTGGATAGGCTTAGAATTCCAGCTCAGCTAAATTCTAGTTGTGTGACCTTAGACAATTTGCTTAACCTCCTTGACCCTCACTTTCTTATTTTGTAAATGAAGATGCCTCATAGGGTTGCTGTGAGAATTAAATAAGTTAGTACCTACACAGTGCCTGGCACATAGTATAATAGTGAAAGCTTTTGTCGCTCAGTTGTGTTTGACTCTTTGCAAGCCCCCTCCAAGCTCCTCTGTCTATGGAATTCTCCAGGCAAGAATACTGGAGTGGTTTGCCATGCCCTTCCCTAGGGGATCTTCCTGACTCGGGGATGGAACTCAGGTCTCCTGCACTGCAATAGTATAAGCAATAGTATAATAGTTCAGTTCAGTTGCTCAGTCGTGTCCAACTCTTTGCAACCCCATGGACTGCAGCACACCAGGCTTCTCTGCCCATCACTAACTCCTGGAGCTTGCTCAAACTCGTGTCCATCAAGTTGGTGATGCCATCCAACCATCTCATCCTCTGTCATCCCTTTCTCCTCCTAATAGTATAATAGTAGCTCCTGCTCCCCTCCTAATAGTAAAATAGTAGCTATTATCATCAGAGACTGATGGAGATGAATGAGTTCTCAAATTTTTCAAGGATCTAGAACTACAATCTCTCCTAGTAGCTTCATCTAGTATCTACTTTCTCATCCAATTAAATGTCTCTCTTTACAGTAATGAAGCCTGTTTGCTCTAGTTTGGACCATTGTAGAAATGAAGAACAAGTCTATCATCCTCACATTAACACTTCAAGACCATCGGACTAAGTAGAATTCTAGGTTCTAGTCACATCTCCACAACCACCTAACAGGATGCCTTTTAGGATTTTATTTTGTGTCTTCCATAAGAGGATAAGAACCCCAATCCTACCCCCACCCACCTCCCAAGTTTTTTGAGAACTGTATAATTTGCTTGATATTGTTTGATGGTTTAAAGGGCTCTATAAATGTGAAGAATTAATATTGCCTGAAGAAATGTATGAAATTATTCTTAAACATCTCTGAGACTAAATAACCTTTTAGTCCTTTTCATATTCCTCTGAAAATGTGGATATAAGTAAATATAATTTAATTCATTTTTTGATTTCAAAGACATTAATGAAGGGCCTACTTTGTGTCAAGCACAGTATTAGGTGCCCAGGGAACAAAGATTAATAAAACATTGTCCTTATTAAGTTCAGTCAGTTCAGTCACTCAGTCGTGTCCGATTCTTTGAGATCCCATGAATTGCAGCACGCCAGGCCTCCCTGTCTATCACCAACTCCCAGAGTTCACCCAAGCTCATGTGCATCGAGTAGCTGATGCCATCCAGTCATCTCATCCTCTGTCATCCCCTTCTCCTACCCCAATCCCTCCCAGCATCAGAGTCTTTTCCAATGAGTCAACTCTTCACATGAGGTGGCCAAAGTACTGGAGTTTCAGCTTCAGCATCAGTACTTCCAATGAACACCCAGGACTGATCTCCTTTAAAATGGACTGGTTGGATCTCCTTGCAGTACAAGGGACTCTCAAGAGTCTTCTCCAACACCACAGTTCAAAAGCATCAATGCTTCGGTGCTCAGCTTTCTTCACAGTCCAACTTTCACATCCATACATGACCACAGGAAAAACCATAGCCTTGACTAGGCGGACCTTTGTTGGCAAAGTAATGTCTCTGCTTTTCAACATGCTATCTAGGTTGGTCATAACTTACCTTCCAAGGAGTAAGTGTATTTTAATTTCATGGCTGTAATCACTATCTGCAGTGATTTTGGAGCCCAGAAAAATGAAGTCTGACACTGTTTCCACTGTTTCCCCATCTATTTCCCATGAAGTGATGGGACTGGATGCCATGATCTTCATTTTCTGAATGTTGAGCTTTAAGCCAACTTTTTCGCTCTCCTCTTTCACTTTCATCAAGAGGCTTTTTAGCTCCTCNTTGCAGTCACCATCTGCAGTGATTTTGGAGCCCCTCAAAATACAGTCTGACACTGTTTCCACTGTTTCCCCATCTATTTCCCATGAAGTGATGGGACTAGATGCCATGATCTTCGTTTTCTGAATGTTGAGCTTTAAGTCAACTTTTTCACTCTCCTCTTTCAGTTTCATCAAGAGGCTTTTTAGTTCCTCTTCACTTTCTGCCATAACGGTGGTGTCACCTGCAGATCTGAGGTTATTGATATTTCTCCCAGCAGTCTTGATTTCAGCTTGTGTTTCTTCCAGTCCAGTGTTTCTCATGAGGTACTCTGCATATAAATTAAATAAGCAGGGTGACAATACACAGCTTTGACGTGCTCTTTTTCCTGTTTGGAACCAGTCTGTTGTTCCATGTCCAGTTCTAACTGTTGCTTCCTGACCTGCATATAGGTTTCTCAAGAGGCAGGTCAGGTGGTCTTGTATTCCCATCTCTTTCAGAATTTTCCACAGTTTCTTGTGATCCACACAGTCAAAGGCTTTGGCATAGTCAATAAAGAAGAAATAGATGTTTTTCTGGAACTCTTTTCCTTTTTTGATGATCCAGCAGATATTGGCAATTTGATCTCTGGTTCTTCTGCCTTTTCTAAAACCAGCTTGAACATCTGGAAGTTCACAGTTCATGTACTGCTGAAGCCTGGCTTGCAGAATTTTGAGCATTACTTTACTAGTGCATGAGATGAGTGCAATTGTGTGGTAGTCTGAGCATTCTTTGGCATTGCCTTTCTTTGGGATTGGATTGAAAACTGACCTTTTCCAGTCCTGTGGCCACTGCTGAGTTTTCCAAATTTGCTGGCATACTGAGTGCAACACTTTCACAGCATCATCTTTCAGGATTTGAAGGAACTCCACTGGAATTCCATCACCTCCACTAGTTGTATTCTTAGTGATGCTTTCTAACGTCCACTTGACTTCATATTCTAGAATGTCTGGCTCTAGGTGAGTCATCACACCATCGTGATTATCTTGGTCATGAAGATCTTTTTTGTACAATTCTTCTGTGTATTCTTGCCACCTCTTCTTAATATCTTCTGCCTCTGTTAGGTCCATACCATTTCTGTCCTTTATTGAGCAAAGTGCTTCAATGGAGGGCAATGAACATTAAAGAAGATACATGACTCTCCCGTTGTGTTTAATAAACATATACTGACTGCCAATTGTTTAGGAAACACCAAGATGAGAAGGAAAGCTGATCTAGACCTCAAGAAATTCAGAGCTTACCACAGCTTAACACTCTTGTGAACTTTATTATGGTGATGAAATCACTGTGTGTGTGCTATGTGCTAAGTTGCTTCAATTGTGTCTGACTCTTTGCAACTCCATAGACTGTAGCCTGCCATGCTCCTCTGTCCATGAATTTCTCCATGCAAAAATACTGGAGTAGGTTGCCATACCTTCCTCCAGGGGATCCTCCCAACCCAGGGATCAAACCAGCAAGTCTTATGCCTCCTGAATTGGCAGTGGGTTCCTTACCACTAATGCCACCTGAGAAACCATCAGGATACTGGAGAACATCGAAGAGGGGCACTTACCAATTCGGGGTAGGGCTGGGGGTTGCCAGAAAGGTAAAGCCCATTCAAGTTTTAAGGGATGAGACAGAGCTTATAGGTTGGTAAGAACGAAAGGGCACTGTAGGGATCAAGCTAGATATGCGCAAAGGAAAAGCAGAATAGTTTGTACAGGAAAGAACTTTAAGCAGTTAGCTTTTTTCTAAAGGAGTTAGTTGTTACTGTATCAAGTGTGAAAAAAAGGTCAGAGATGAGCTTTGACAGAAAAGGAAAGAGCCTGTGACTGAGGAGGCTCTGTGGCTTGGTATTTTTGAGATGAGATGAGATGCTATGGAGGGTTCATATTACCTTCTTGGTAATGGGAATGACAATATAAGACATGACAATGATAACCATAGCTGGCTTGTATTAAGTAAATACTTCCTATATGATAGGCAAGAATTAGCACTTGATATAATATTATCTAATTTCATCTTTATCTAACTTGTGAGGTGAATCTATTATTACTGTCCTTTGTAACACAAATGTATGACCAACTCATTAATTTTGAAATTCTATTGGGAGAGCTAAATGCGTGTTTTCCAACTCCTTAGATAGGAGTGGCACACTCTGTTTCATGTGTGCTTAGCCACTCAGTCGTGTCTCACTCTTTGTAACCCTGTGGACTGTAGCTTGCCCAGCTCCTTTGTTCACGGGGATTCTCCAGGCAAGAATACTGGAGTGGATTGCCATGCTCTCCTCCAGGGCAGCTTCCCAATCCAGGGATCGAACTCAGGTCTCCCACACTGCAGGTGGATTCTTTACTGTCTGAGACACCAGGAAAGCCCCTGTCCCATAAGGCATAAGTAGAAATAGGGGTTCAGAGAAGATTTTGCTTTTCTGATCACACACACAAAAAGACTGCAATAACTATTGCTTCCACTTTCATCTTCTTCTGCCTTGAATACAATGAAATATCTGAGGTTGCTGCAATCACTTTGTTACCCTGAGGCAAAGAACTGATCTATAGGAATGATCTAGAGAATGGCAGAAAAACTGACCCTAAAATCATCAAATTTGGGGCCAAAATCAGCAGCTATTTACCAACAGACTTCTCTACATGTGGGGGAAATAAACCTGCTGAGAGCTGAAAGTTTGTTACATATAGCTATAAGTCCTCTCATTTGATACATTTATTTTATAGAAGAGGAAAATAACGTTTCCAAGTCATTAATAACTTGCCCAAAGTCATGTTTAGCAAATGATAGGGGTCAGCATTCCAAATCAAGTTCAACTTTATAAAGTTTGGGCTCTTAAACCCCTCCACATATCAGTACATTTTCCTCACTCTTTTGCTTGAAAACAGACAAAGTAGAAGGTAAATCAAAACCTAGGTGAGAGAAAAATGATCTTCATGGCAAAGAAAGGGAAAATTTAGGAACAGAAAGTCTAAAAACTCACTTTGATGATCCAATCTGGTTTTGTCTTAATAAAATGGAGAATAAGACAAAACTGAATAGAAACACATCTCCTCCATCTCAGAGTATCCTCTCTCATATATCCAAAACCATTTCCATAAAAAGTCCTTTCTTTCTTTTCTCAATTAGGAATACATCACTACTAACTTAAAATGCAACTCTTCTCTGGGAAAAAAGAAATTTAAGGAGCATGTTGGCAATGTCTTATACTTATGACAAAAACTACGAGCTTGATGCTTTAGTTATTTATTCATTAAAATGCATACCTAATTCTCTTTTTCACAGTGATGAAGGAAAATATATATATTCAGTTCAGTTCAGTCACTCAGTCGTGAGGTTGCTTTGTGACCTCATAGACTGCAGCACACCAGGCCTCCCTGTCCATCCCCAACTCCCAGAGTTTACCCAAACTCATCCACTGAGTCGGTGATGCCATCCAACCATCGCATCCTCTGTTGTCCCCTTCTCCTCTTGCCCTCAATCTTTCCTAGCATCAGGGTCTTTTCAAATGAGTCAGATCTTCACATCAGGTGGCCAAAGTGTTGGAGTTTCAGCTTCAACATCAGTCCTTCCATTGAACACTCAAGACTGATCTCCTATAGGATGGAGTGGTTGGATCTCCTTGCAGTCCAAGGGACTCTCAAGAGTCTTCTCCAACACCACAGTTCATATGCATGTACATATATATACAGATAGAGAGTTACTAACCTTATTAGTCCTTTCATTGGAGAAGGCAATGGCAACCCACTCCAGTGTTCTTGCCTGGAGAATCCTGGGGACGAGGGAGCCTGGTGGGCTGCCATCTATGGGATTACACAGAGCTGGACATGACTGAAGCAACTTAGCAGCAGCAGTAGTCCTTTCATAAACTGACTGTAGCTTTTTTGGGGTCAACTATGTTGTCCTATGCAAGGGGCTCTGATTTCATGAGAAACATGCTCAAAACTCATAAAAATGAAGTATAGGAAGGTGGTCAAAAGGGTAGGCTAGTGTCAGGCTGTCTGGATTGGAATTTCAACAACTTGCCAATTATATAACCTTGGAAAAGTGACAGTCACCCTGTGCTTTAGCTGTCACATCTTTGAAATGGGAGATAAAAACAGTGCCTACCTCACAGGATTGTTGGGGTAGTTTAAAGGAGATAATCCATTGAAAGAGGTTAGAACTTCCTGGTACATAATAGGCACTCAAGGAACAGTAGCTAATAAAATTTTATTTGTCTTTGGAATCTTTACTTACCCTTCATTGCATCTTCTAAATCCCTTCCCGCTTCGTATATCCGATACTCAAGTGACTGATCATTCCTACCCATCTCTGTTGTCTTCCCTGGTGGCTCAGAAGTTAAAGCGTCTGCCTGGAATGAGGGAGACCCGGGTTTGATCCCTGGGTTGGGAAGATACCTGGAGAAGGAAATGGTAACCCACTCCAGTACTCTTGCCTGGGGAATCCCATGGAGGGAGGAGCCTGGTAGGCTACCGTCCATGGGGTTGCAAAGAGTCAGACAGGACTGAATGACTTTACTTTTACTTTACCAATCTCCATCAACAAAATTTGCTTTTACAATTCATTTACAGTACAATGTATTAAGTATACAACACCTCACCCAGGGGCATGTTCAGTATAAAATAACATACGTAGGGGCATTTGTACCTTAAATGTCACCTCTAATTTGGGGATAAGCTGTCTACCAGTATATACCAATAAACAGAAGGATATATTGTTGGACAGGAAGCCCTTTGTAGCAGTCTCAGAATCACAACAAGGAGACAATCTTCTAATTAGAGGTAAAAAAAGCTCCAGGCTGAGTCATCATTTGATTATTAGAGTATTTCACACTATAATGTAAGAGATTACTAGGACATCGTTTCCGTAACTCCAACATGGCTCCCCACAGTCCAGTTTTGTAAGAAGATTATGTCTCACCCTACCTACTCATTGAATTTTCCTTTACTTAGTTGTTTTACCAGAGTAGCAAAAAGAACCCCAAAGCCAGCAACTATGTAGAATGATACCAGTCTTACATCTGTAAATTCCAACAACAGCAAAAGACAGTGCCTCATTCTTCAACAGATTTGGCAAGTGACTGAGCAAATATCAGGAAAATTTTCACACATGTATACCCTGGGTTTCCAGCACCTAGATCTATCCCATTACAAGGAAAAACCTATTCTTCAGGAGAAAGGTGCCCATCACATCTTGAAGGAATATGTAAACAAACTTTCTGAACCACCAAGTTAAATTTAACCTATGTGTCATACACAGATGATACACTTACTTTTCACATGGGCTGCCAACTGTACTTCAAGTCTTTTCAGGAATTATTCTTTTGGGAAGAAGCCAGTGTATCAGAATAGCACATCAAAATTAAATTGAAAAGTTAATCTTTCAAAAGAGAAAATATTATCATATCAATATTCCAAAAGTAAAGACTATGCCTCTTTTGAAAAAAAAAATGTAATTATTGTTTAATAAAACCTCACAGTCTTTCCTCACTAGTGTTAGGGATAATGAACACAGCTTGGCTTTGATGGTTCAGCTCTGTTGCAGTGTGGCTATGGAGCTACAATTTCAAAACTGGCTTAAGCATCTACTTTAAGACAATATGTAACATTATAGAAAAGCTGTTTAATTAAGAGAATCATTCTCAGTATCAACAAAAGGAATAACCTTATATGAAAAGGGGTGGATACAGTAATTTAGTAAATTATTGTTCTAGAAAGAGTAAGATTTGTTTCTTGAAATCCTCTTGAGAGCCTTATTTATAATTATTTTGAAGTACACCTAAATAGTTCTGTATGGCCTACAGGATAAATCCAAAGTCCTTTGCATAGCATTTAAAAACCTTCATAGTACAGTCACTGTTTGCCTCTCAGACCACGCTTTTCACCATTATTCTCTGATTTCTTATACTTAAAACTCCAGCCAGGCATTTCCCCCAAAAGACAGTATGTTAGGATTTTTATTTATAATTTTCCCTCTTCCTAGAAGTCTTCTCCACTTCTTGGCCATCTGGTGAACTTGTTTTCATCTCCTGTCTCAATTAAAATGCTATCTCCTCAAATAAAGTCTCTCCTAGGGGACTGCTCTACTCTTCCTTCTCAGAGTCTCACTGTATTCTGTATACCATTTTATTACAGTGTTCTGATACTATTGTATCTTTTGTTTCCATGTATTCTTCCAACTAGACTATAAGTAACCTGAAAACAAGGGCCATATCTTTTCATCATTACATTATCTAAATATCTGATATCATATCTCACACAAACTAGGAACACAATTTTATATTTGTTAAATAAATGAAGCTTTGGAGTTTCTGTCAACCATTTTTTGTTGTTGTATTAGATGTGTTCTTTACACACATTTGTTAAGAATCATGAAAAGGGTGAGATTTCACCCTACTTACAAAGAAAAAGTTCACTCATCAGTTTCATGGATGCTAGTGGAAGAAAACTAGACTCCAAGGCAAAGAAGGACAGATTATACTTAAAACAGTAGTAACAGACTTTTTGCATCAGAATTTTATGCATGTTTCCCTTGCCTGAAGTTCCACAAAGGCAACCTGAATGGGTCCAGATGGATGTCTAAGTGTTACATTATGGGTAGGAAACCCTGATATTAGGGAATCCAAAACTTTTATAGTGGAAAGTAAGCATGTTTGCCCTTTGCTCCAGAGTGAGACATATAGCTTTCCAAGCTGATTCACTGAACAAATGTCTTCAGAGAGTTAAGTCTAAAACAAAAGAAGTTAGTTCTGTTTGCAGGATGTGCAGAAACACAAGATACCAAGGATAATCATCATTAAAGAACATTCATGACTAAGAAAGACACACTTCTGTGGACAGGATTTATAAAATCTCAGAGGAAACCTCCTATCACATTCCAAGGATGTTTTAACTTTGAGACAGGGAGGCCTGGCGTGCTGCGATTCATGGGGTCACAAAAAGTCAGACCTGACTGAGCGACTGAACTGACTGACTGACTGATGTCACTTTTTCGCCTGGAAAATCCCAAGGACAGAGGCGCCTCGTGAGCTACAGTCTATGGGGTCACAAAGAATCAGACATGACTGAGTGACTAACACATCTTATTTATTTACCAACAATTACTTTGGATGAGTCTAGATCCTGTTATAACTGTGGCTGAGATATTTACAGCTCACTGAATATCCACGTGTTCCCTATATTCCCCAGCACACTACAGTTAAATGGAGACACATGGCACGTCCTGCCCAGTAGACTATGAATAAAAATGACCTTTAACACTTCTAAGAACACTGGACAGAGAGCACCTAGGGTAAGAGTTACAAGACAGGGCCCAAGCTCTCTGTCTTCTCACTTCCTCTGGTGTGCAAATTATGGAGGTCTTGTACCGGGAGGCTATAATTTGTTAGCCTGGGATTCTGAGTGACTATATGGGTCAGAGCTCCTCTGCTGGACATGTAACTGAGTGGCAGACATGCAACTGAGTGAGACATAAATTTCTATTCTATTATGCCACTGACATTTCAGGGTTAATCTGGTTCCACATCATAATACATTGTATCTTGAATAATACAGCAGATCTTTGTCTTTTAAAGGTACAAGTTTTTGAAGAACAGAGATTTTATCATTTTGAATTTATTCTAATAGATTTTTAACTGATAAAATTAAATAAGCTTCCATGGAACTATGAAATCTTTGGTGAAATATTGATGAAATCTAAATAACTTGTTTAAAAACATACTATTAATACTTATTTTATAGACATCTGCCTTTGATAGTTGTTAACTCTGTGAAAGGTGTTGAAATACCTAATAAGAATGCTTCTGTATATTCCAAGAGTTCTAATGTAAAATAATGAGCAGTCTACTTTTCCATTTGACCCACAAACACAGATAAAGGTCTGTGTTCTGGAAATTTTTTTGATATAAATTTATTTATTTTAATTGGAGGTTAAGGTCTGTGTTCTGAATCAATTCATCAATATGTCATTCAATTTTTATTCTCAATCACACAGGCCCCTCAATGAAGAACTGTTCTGTGTGCTTATAGAATAAAGACCTACACAAAATGCTATAAGAAATGTTAAAAGTCAGTGTTCTAATGTCTACTTAATGACTGGGTGATTTATGGAAGTTCTGCATTGCATTCATAAATTCAGAACATATATTTTAGCAGCATCCTCAAACTTCCTGAAACAAACATTTAGAAGTCTCCCTTTATGGAATCATAGAGAAAATTTTAAATAAAACTGGAGGAAAAGAAAAGGAGGGAAGAAAGGAATTAACAATCTCAATATTGTTTCAATTGGCTCACAGAAAAGTTAAGAAAATGATATCCTATCAGTTTTATAGATGAAGAAACTACTTTCCCAAAAGCTAGTAAGTGGTTGATAAGGATTTTATCTAGCCTTCCTTATCACATCATCTCCTCTTTCTTTTTTTTTTTTGAAACTATACTGCCTATTTTTTATAAAAGGAAATTTGTGGATCCTTTTTTATAAAAGAAGTTTGTAATGAATCTGGGAGGATTTCAGCAGAGAAGGCTGAAAGAGCAAAAAGAAGCAAGAGAATACAGATGGACATCATCATACTGGCTAAAGTGTAAAATCTTCAGAGGGATTTAAAGAATGATTAAGCTTCAAAAGTTAAACCAGGACTATTCTACTGAAGACTTAGAAAGAGTAGGGTATCTTCACTAGTCAACAGAGAACTAGTAAGAATGAGGAGAGGGAAAAGTAAAACAATTTAAAACTGAGGTTTGCAGATCACATTATTGACTTCAATACATCACTCTTGTTGTACACACACTATTGTTCATGGGTTCCTCTCATTAACAGGATCCTGTCTACTTGACTTGGGATTTGACCAGAAAACTTCCTTTGACTAACAAAAGGATATGACAGCATACCATTTGTAAGCCAAACCTTAAGAGGCCATGGGTGTTCCTAAAAGTCTACTCACACCTCAGCCATTTCTATGAGGGTAAGACTTGCTTATCCGCTGCCCTGAGAAAGATGAAAGACAAATGGAGCAGAACTGTCCCAGCTGGACAAACCCTAGAGCCACACTCAGGCAACCTGCTGGCACAAGAGAAATATTACAGGACTGCTGTTTCAAGTCACTGAGTTTTAGAGTGAATACTGGGAAACTGGTGGCGCTAGTGGTAAAGAATCTGCCTGCCAATGCAGGAGACATAAGAGATGTGGGTTCAATCCCTGTGTTGTGAAGATCTCTGGAGAAGAGTATGGAGACCCACTCCAGTATTCTTGCCTGGAGAATCCCATAGACAGAGGAGCCTGGTGGGTTACAGTCCATAGCATCACAAAGAGCAGACACAACTGAAGGACGCAGGCATGCATATTAGGAAACTAGCTCTGATTCCATTATATAGAAGAAACAAGAGATTTCTGTCATTTGGCTTAAGAGGGGAACCTAATTTCATCCAACAGCAAAATTTTATGAACATATATGAGTAATTAAGAAGTTACCATACATAAAAATATGCCAAGAGAGAAAAAAATCTATGATTCAACTTGGAAGAAGGTACAGAAAGTGAATTAAAACAAAACAAAATAAAAACTAATGAATACTAAAATCATGGAAGAAATGCTTATTGTTAACAGTTAGGGTTTTAAAATATAATTTTACCAAACTTTTAAAGTATACTCTTAGACACCTGATTGTGATACTTATGGCTCTACCTTTTAAAGCTCCTTTCTGAGAATGACTGATGTAGAATAAATTGCACATATTTAACAAAGTAGACAATTTAAAGAATTCTGATATATGTATATATTTGTAAAACCATCGTCATAATCAAGATAAAGAATATATTCATCAATCCGTGGGGCTTCCTGAAGTCCCTTGGTAATCCATACCTCTGTTCACACCTAAACCCACATTCAAAGGAAACAGCTGATATGCTTTCTAGTCACCATACATTGATTTGTATTTTCTAGGACTTGATATAAATGAAATAATATGCTGGTTTCTTTCTGGGTTCTTTCTATCACCAATATTTTAAAAATTCTTCTTTGTCACTCAGTAGTAGTCCATTAAATAGATATACCAAATTTGTTTATCCATTTATCTATTGATGGATATTTGAGGGCTTCCTCCCAGGTTTTGGCTATTGCAAATAAAGGAGGGTGAATAAGTTGGCTTAAAATTGCAACAGTCAAAAAATGAAGATCATGGCATCTGGCCCCATCACTTCATGGCAAATAGATGGGGAAAAAATGAAAACAATGACAGACTTTTATTGGTCTCCAAAATCACTGTGGATGGTGACTGCAGCCATGAAATTAAAAGATGCTTGCTCCTTGGAAGGTAAGTTATGACCAACTTAGACAGCATATGAAAAAGCAGAGTCATTATTTTGCCAACAAAGGTCCATATAGTCAAAGCCATGTTTTTTCCAGTAGTCATGTAAGAATGTGAGAGTTGGACCACAAAAAAGGCTAAGAGCCAAAGAATTGATTCTTTTGAACTGTGGTGCAGGAGAAGACTCTTAAGAGTCCCTTGGATAGCAAGGAGAGTCGATCCTAAAGGAAATCAATCCTGAATATTCACTGGACAGACTGATTTGAACCTGAAGCTCCAATACTTTGGCCACCTAATGTGAAGAGCTGACTCATTGGAAAAGACCCTGATTCTGGCAAAGATTGAAGGCAGGAGGAGAAGGGGGTGACAGAGGATGAGATGGATGGATGGCATCACTGACTCAATGGACCTGAGTTTGAGCAAACTCCGGGAGATAGTGAAGGACAGGGAAGCCTGGCGTGCTGCAGTCCATGGGGTTACAAAGAATAGAAAATGATTTAATGACTGAACAACAACAATAAAACAAGTCTTTTTGGAGACACATGCTTTCAGTTCATTTGGGTAAATGTATAATATTGCAATGGCTACATGGTATACTAGGTGTATGTACAATTTGAAAAAAAAAATACTAGGGAAAGAAATCCAAACCACAAGGAGATGCACCTTCACACCAATTAAGTTAACTGTAATTGCTCCTTAAAAGGAAAGTTATGACTGACCTAGACAGCATATGAAAAAGCAGAGACATTACTTTGTCAACAAAGGTCTGTCTAGTAAAGGCTATGGTTTTTACAGTGGTCATGTATGAATGTGAGAGTTGAACTATAAAGAAAGTGAAATGAAAGTGAAGTTGCTCAGTCATGTCCAACTTTTTGTGACCCCATAGACTGTAGCCTACCAGGTTCCACCATCCATGGGATTTTCCAGGTAAGAATACTGGAGTGGGTTGCCATTTCCTGCTCCAGGAGATCTTNTGAGTGAATTCTGGGAGTTGGTGATGGACAGGGAGGCCTGACATGTTGAGATTCATGGGGTCGCAAAGAGTTGGACATGACTGAGTGACTGAACTGAACTGAACTTTAACACTTAGGCCTCAGATCTATTTTGAGTTAGCTTTTATCTATAGTATGAGATATAGGTCAAGAATCTTTGTTTTTTTGTTTTTTAATATCCAATTGACTTAGCATTATTTTTAAAAATTTCAACCATTTTCCACTGAATCCTTTGGAAACTTTTAAAAAATCAATTGACCTGTATGTTGGCCTATTTCTTAAATCTCAATTCTGTTCTAATGACCCATAATATCTATATTTAAGCTAATACCACATTTTTAATAAAATACAAATAATTTCAAAACTTCTATACTTAAATAATGACGGTCTGAGAGCCTTTCAGTACTGCGTTAGAACAAAATGGGAAGAGTAGGAAGGAAATTAGGTTTGGAAAGGAGAATGCCTTCTATGTCATGATAGGGAGTCTGAATATAACCAGGAGAGTGATACGGTCATATTTATATTTCTGAAAAAGTACCCTGGTAGCTATGCAAGGAGGAAAAATAAGAGGATAGGAGATTTGTGGGAAAATTGTAATTCAGGAAAAATACTATGAAGCTTTAGATTAAGTAGGGAGCAAGGAGAAATAAGATGGAACAAAGTCAGAAGATGATTTTTTAAATTACTTACTGTATCCGAGGCACTGATCTAAATGCTTAAAATGTTATTAACACATTTCTTTCCACACACCATCCTTATGAAATAGGTATAATCTTACACATAAAGAATTTGAGATCACATAAATGTGTAACCAGAATTCCAACGTAGATATTCTGACTTCATGGTCCAAAGTTTTGACCTTAGGAAAACACAATGAACAGAACATGGGAACTATTTTGTTGGACAAAGGACTAATAGATATTCTTACCAGCACCTTACAAGGATTGTGTAACAGGTAATAAATAATTAATAAATAAATAAATGACTAGGTACTCCACCAAACAGAGTATCATTTCTTGCACTATTTTTTGTACTCCAAATATGAAATTTTCTATAGGAAATATCAAGACTGGTAGAAATTATGGGTTGTATTATTTTCTTTATATTTTTTTGAGCAGAACACAGAGCTAGAATGCCACATGCTCAACTGTAAGCTAATTTTGGATACCCTGGATTAACACCCTCCCGTGCCTCATACACAAGTCTGAGTCCCATCCTGAAACATACATATACTCATGAACATTCCCTGATGAAAGAGATGAAAAAAAATCACCCCTCTCTTACTCTCTACTTCTCCTTGTTAACTCTGACCAACATGTGGCTTCTCTAATTATTAAACAGACCTAGCAGTTGGGCTGATTATCCAGGGAAGTGTGGGCTCTTCATAGACAGGGCTGAAGTTGGCTGACACCATCTCTACTGGTCCTTTAGTACAAGGGATAGTATTCATTTCTAGCCTCTAGCAGCACATTCACAAGTTGGCCCCATAATTAACTAAATAGGCCCCTTCATTTAGGAGTGCCCCAGTCCTGAAGTCTCATTCCTGTCAGAGAGTCATCTCTTTTAGCCTATTTACTGGGGAGAGAGGGACTATTTATAAAAGCAAACTTATCTTTGACGTGAATCAGCACATTAACATGCATTTCATATTGGCATCAATGGGCCGCATTCTATCCACTCAGCCTCCACTGGCTCTGAAAAAATAGCCAGGCCCATGAAGTTTCATTTACATACTGTCAGGCACTCTCATACCTGTTACAGGCAGGAGAATCAATCTGCTGAGGACAGATTCCTGCCAGTTCCCAAATTCTTTCACCAAGAGATATGCTGACTCAGCTCTAAGATACACATCTCAAGAAAAAGGCCTGAGGATACACGATGAGAGTTTAACGATACAAGAATGCCTCCTTTCCCTATGTGTCTTATGTGATGTTGGTGAATACATGGGTGAGTGGGGGTGAGTAATCTCCCAGAAGAGAGTACAGAAGATTCTTCCATATCATAATGCTTTGTGGATTTAATTCAGTCTAGTTAACTGAATATTTGTGATAGTCTAACAGTTAGTTTCCAAGTATTGTGCTGTGTCATGGTGTGAAAATATAAGGTTTCTCCCCGGAAGATGCTCACCGTCTATAGTACAGCAGTTCTGCTGTTGTTGTTGAGTCGCCCAGTCGTGTGTGACACTTTGTGGTCCCATGGACTGTAGCAAATCAGGCCTCTCTGTCCCTCACCATCTATTGAAGTTTGCCCAAGTTCATGTGCATTGCATCAGTGATGCTGTCCAGCCATCTCGTCCTCTGATGCCCTCTTCTCCTTCTGCCCTCAATCCATCCCCACATCAGGGACTTTTCCAATGAGTCAGCTGTTCCCATCAGATGACCAAAATACTGGAGTTTCAGCTTCAGCGTTAATCTTTCCAATGAGTATTCAGGGTTGATTTCCCTTACAATTGCCTGGTTTGATCTCCTTGCTGTCCAGTGGACTCTCAGGAGTCTTCTCCAGCACCACAGTTTGAAGGCATCAATTCTTCAGCATTCTGCCTTCTTTACCATCCAGTCCTCACAACCGGTATGTGAACACTGGGAAGACCATAGCCTTGACTATCTGACCTTTGTTGGTAGAGTAATGTCTCTGCTTTTCAACACACTGTCTAGGTTTGTCATAGCTTTCCTGCCAAGAAGCAAATGTCTTCTGATTTCATGGCTGCAGTCATCATCTGCAGAGATTTTAGAGCCTAAGAGGAGAAAATCTGTCACTATTTCCACCTTTCCCCCCTCTATCTCCCATGAAGTANCACACTGTCTAGGTTTGTCATAGCTTTCCTGCCAAGAAGCAAATGTCTTCTGATTTCATGGCTGCAGTCATCATCTGCAGAGATTTTAGAGCCTAAGAGGAGAAAATCTGTCACTATTTCCACCTTTCCCCCCTCTATCTCCCATGAAGTAACGGGGCTGGATGCCATGATCTTAGTTTTTTTTAATATTTAGTTTTAAGCTGACTCTTTCACTCTCCTCAGCTATTCTACTTCTGTATGTCTAAAGGAAATTAAATCGCTGTCTCAAAAAGACATGCACTCTCATGTTTATTGCAGCTTAATAAACTAGTCAAGGCACGGAAACAATCTAGATGTCTACCAGCAGATGAATGGCTGAAGAAACTGTAGCATCTGTATCTCAGTTGCATCTGACTCTTTGCAGTCCCATGGACTGTAGCCTGCCACTCTCCTCTATCCATGGAATTTTCCAGGTAAGAATGTTGGAGTGGATTGCCACTTCCTACTCTAGGGGAGCTTTCTGACCCAGGGATCAAATCCACATCTCTGCATCTCTTGCCTTAGCAGGTGGATTCTTTACCACTAGTGCCATCTGGGAAGCCCCATGTGGATGTAACATTATTTGGCCATGAAAAAGGAAATCTTGCTATTTGCAACATGGATTCACTTTGAGGGCATTATGTTAGGTGCAACATGTCAGACACAGAAAGACAAATACTATGTGATCTTATTTAGGAGTCTGAAAACATTGATCTCACAGGAACAGAGAACAGATTTGTAGTTGCCCGAGATGGGGCCTGGGAGTGAAGCCATGAAATCAAGGCAACCAAAATGCACAAACTTTTAGTTATAAGATAAGCAAGTGCTTGGGATGTAATGTACAGCAAGATGGCTATAGTGTACAATACTGAATTATATATTTGAAAGTTGTTATGAGAGAACATAGAAGCAAGGACAAATCCACTGTATCAGGAGATAAAACAGAGAATATTGATACAGATTTGAATAGGTTGGTACATTTTTCTGTTGGGGATACATAGGGATTCACATCTGATTATTCATATTTTTTCAGTTAAAAATATATAAAGTTATTAATTAGAAGTGAAAGGGGAAGCAAGATTTCTGGGAGAAATATCAATAACCTCAGATATGCAGGTGACACCTTATGGCAGAAAGCTAAGAGGAACTATAGAGCCTCTTGATGAAAGTGAAAGAGGAGAGTGAAAAAGCTGGCTTAAAACTCAACATTCAAAAAACGAAGATCATGGTGCCATCACTTCATGGCAAATAGACAGGGAAACAATAGAAACAGTGAGACTTTATTTTCTTGGGCTCCAAAATCACTGCAGATGGTGACTGCAACCATGAAATTAAAGGACACTTGCTCCTTGGAAGAACAGTTATGACCAACCTAGACAGCATATTAAAAAGCAGAGACATTGCTTTGCCAACAAAAGTCCATCTACTCAAAGCTATGGTTTTTCCAGTCGTCATGTATGGATGTGAAAGTTATACCATAAAGAAGGCTGAGTCCTAAAGAATTGATGCTTTGAATGCTGGTATTTTAGAAGACGCTTGAGAGTCCCTTGGACAGCAAGGAAATCAAACCAGTCAATCCTAAAGGAAATCAACCCTGAATATTCATTGGAAGGACTGATGCTATGGCTGAAACTCCAAAACTTTGACCACCTGATGTGAAGAGCTGACTCACTGCAAAAGACCCTGATGCCGGGAAAGATTGAAGGCAGGAGAAGGGGACAACAGAGGACAAGATGGTTAGATGGCATCACCACCTCAGTGGACGTGAATTTGAGCAAGCTCTGGGAGATGGTTTAGGACAGGAAGCCTGGCGTGCTGCAGTTCATGGTGTCACAGAGTTGGACATGACTGATTGAACAACAAGAGTGAAAGGGGAGAGTGTTAAACTATGAAGTATAGCTTGGATATTGAATTTAATAAGAAATTTTGTGAAGCCCTTTGACCACTTTCTTTTGGTTGGTATCCCCAAAACACTCTTTCCTCCTTAGTTAAAACCTAAACTATGGTCTAGTTCAGAGAGTGCTCATAGTTAACAATGGAAGATTATAAAACATCATTGTTTTCTTTATCAATTTGAATCTATCTATATCTGTTTTTACATAATTGTACTGTAAAATTATAAATACTGACATTAAATAATACTGTAAAATCAGAATTATTGAATGTGTAAGAGAAATTAGAGATTTTCTATTCATAGCCCTTTGTTACAAATAAAACTGAGAGTCAGAAATTCAGCAATTTGTGCAGTATAAATATAAAATGGTAAAAAAAGAACAGATCCATATATCCTAATTGTCATTCAATGATATTGCAGGCCTGCCATGTTTAAGTATTTTATAAAATAATTTTCTAGTTGGCATTGAGATATATATTATTTTTACAGACCAAATGGCTGCTAAAACAGTGTCCATTTTTACATCTACTATAAATCCAGGGCATTCCTTTATGAAGTATTCTCTTAGCTCTTCAAGTATTGCCTCTTTCTCATTATTCAGGTGTCACTTCAAATGTCAGTCTCTCAGAAAGGTTTTTCTTGACCACATATGCCCTCCCATGACTAAGATTACCACACCATCTTATTTTATTTCTTTCATAACAATATAGCTAATATAAATTACTATGCTTGTTCTTTTTTATTTTGTTTCTGTTCTTCTCTTTACCAAGAGTGCTAGGAGACTTGCCCTTCTTAACTATGACTATAAGCTCAGCACCTTGTATTTAGCAAATTGATATTTAATGTGATCAATGACTAATTTAACAAAGAATGAACAAATAACTGAACAAACCAGAATTTTTAAATACCTGCAGATTACATATATATATATGTTTTTAAAAATTTTATACATATATTTTTAACTTACACCCTAGTAAAATGTCAAATCCTAAAGTAGTTATTTTAAACCTGATTTTGAAAGCAAATGGTACTATTTTATTTTCATATATTTGAAAGTTTTTATTTGGAAATAATTTCAGATGTAAAGAAAAATTACAAAAATAGTATAAATAATTCCTACATATTCTTCACCCAGTTTCCCCAAATTTAAGACTTCTATCACACGTTATCATTTTTTTGACTCTCCCATTCTTTGCATATATGTTGACTCTTTGTGAGTGAAAGTCACTCAGTCATGTGTGACTCTTTGCAACCCCATGGACTATACAGTCCATGGAATTCTCCAGGCCAGAATACTGGAGTGGATAGCTGTTCCCTTCTCCAGGGGATCTTCCCAACCCAGGGATCAAACCCAGGTCTCCAGCATTGCAGGTAAGTTCTTTACCAGCTAAGCCACAGACTCTTCCATTCCCTGCACACATGTTGACCCTTTACCCCTAAATATATCAATGTGCTTGTATCATAAAACCAAGGACACTTCAGACATAATTTTTGGGCAGTGATTAAAATCCAGGAACTAATAGTGATACATTATTATCCAGCATATAGACTTCATTCAAGTAATACCAACTTCTTACTAACACCTTTATAGAAAAAATGTTATTTTCCCTGGTCTAGATTCCAACGTAAGATCACACACTGTATTTAGTAATCATGCCTCTTTATTCTAGATCAGTTTCTCAGTCTTGAATGACTTTAATATTTTGTAGATTATCCCTCAATTTAGCTTCATTCAGTGTTTCTTCCAGCCTGGCATTTCACATGTGAAATGAATCACTAACTGGAATCAAGACTGCAGGGAGAAATATCAACAATCTCAGATATGCAGATGATACCACTCTAATAGCAGAAAGTGAAGAGGAACTAAAGAGCCTCTGGATGAGGGTGAAAGAGGAGAGTGAAAAAGCTGGCTTAAAACTCAACATTCAAAAACATAAGATCATGGCATCAGGTCCAATCACTTCATGGTTAATAGAAGGAGAAAAAGTGGAAACAGTGACAAATTTTATAAATGTTATCTTCTTGGGCTCCAAAATCACTAGACTGTGACTGCAATCATAAAATTAAAAGACACTTGCTTCTTGGAAGGAAAGATAGGACAAACCTAGACAGCATGTTAAAAAGCAGAGACATCACTTTGCCAAAAAAATCCATATAGCCAAAACTATAGATTTTCCATTAGTCATGTATGGATGTGAGAATTGGACCATGAAGAAGAGAGAATGCTGAAGAATTGATGTTTTTGAACTGTGGTGCTGGAAAAGACCCTTGAGAGTCCTTTGGACAGCAGGGAGATTAAACCAGTCCATCTTAAAGGAAATCAACCCTGAATATTCATTGGAAGGACTGATGCTGATGCTCTAATACTTTGGCCATTGGATGTAGAGAGGTGACTCATTGGAAAAGATCATGATGCTAGGAAAGACTGAGGGCAGGAGAAGAGAGTGGCAAAGGATGAGATAGTTGGACAGCATCACTGACTTAATGGACATAAGTTTGAGCAAACTCTGGGAGATGGTAAAGGACAGGACAATGGAGCCTGGTGCACTGCAGTCCATGGGGTTACAAAGAGTCGGACACAACTTAGCAACTAAACAAGAACAACAATTATAAATGTTTTAAACCATGAGTTCATACTGACACCTCCAATTCCAGTGTAACATCAGAACTTTGTTCTAGTCCCCCTCCTTAAATCTATGTAACTTGCCTCTCTGACAACTAGAAACCTGGCCCTCACAATCCAGTATATTTACTTATTTACTCAGAACTAGAAGAGCTAAAGAACTTCTTGATAAAGGGGAAAGAGGAGAGTGAAAAATCTGGCTTAAAACTCAACATTCAAAAAACGAAGATCATGGCATCTGGTCCCATCACTTCATGGCAAATAGATGAGGAAACAGTGAGACTTTATTTTCTTGGGCTCCAAAATCAATGCAGATGGTGACTGCAGCCATGAAGTTAAAAGATGCTTGCTCCCTGGAAGCAAACCTATGACAAAACTAGACAGCATATTAAAAAGCAGAGACATTGCTTTGCCAACAAAAGTCCATACAGTCAAAGCTACAATTTTTCCAGTAGTCATATATGGATGTGAGGTTGGATCATAAAGAAGGCTGAGTGCTAAAGAATTAATGCTTTCAAACATCAATTCTTGTGTTGGAGAAGACTCTTGAGACTCCCTTGGACAGCAGCAAGATCAAATCAGTCAATCCTAAAGAAAATCAATCCTGAATATTCATTGGAAGGATTGATGCTGAGGCTGAAGCTCCAATACTTTGACCACCTGATGCAAAGAGGTGACTCATTGGAAAAGACCCTGATGCTGGGAAAGATTGAAGGCAGAAGGAGGAATGGGACAACAGATGATGAGATGGTTGGATGGCATTACTGATTCAATGGACCTGAGTTTGAGCAAACTCTGGGAGATAGTGAAGGACAGGGAAGTCTGGCATGCTGCAGTCCACAGGGTTGCAAAGAGTCAGACATGGCTGAGCGGCAACAACAACAACAGCATGTACTTCATATATGTAAGAACTGTTTAATCGATATCCTGTGAAAAACAGACCTACTCACTAGAATCAGTACTTATTTAAAGTTCTTTTAGTATATAACCTGGAGGTATATAATCAAAATACAGTGCTCAAAATCAGTCCTTGAATTAGCCCACTTCCCTGTCAACTATAATTAGTTCATTTGTTTCTGTTAGCTCCATTTTGGTTTTCTCTCAACTTTGTTGATTTCATTCATTCACTCTATGATATGTGAAACATATAATGTTGGTTTTAAAATTCAGAAGTACACAGATAGATATAATTAGAGGACTGTTTCTCCCCCAACCCATGAATCCTACCCCATTCTGATATCCATTTTTTTATATCCCAATTCTAGCCATCCCTGGTGCTAAATATCTCAGTCTTTGGTTTATGCTTCCTGTGTTTAGTTTTGCACAAATAAGCAAATACATGTATATTTCTACTTCCTTTTTTTTTTTTTTTGTTACAAAATGCCAGATGTTCTTTCGTACTTTGCTTTCTTAAAAATCATGTATACTCCAAATCATTCTGTATTAATTGAGGGAGCTTTGTCATTGTTTTTATAGCTGTTTAAGATTCATTAATTTGTTCAACCTCTCCGCTATCAAAGAGCACTAAGGTTGTTTACAATATTTTTTTTGTATACCTGTTTACAATATTTTATAAATACAAAGAATGCTTTAGTGAATAACCTTGTAAGTATATATTTTTGAATTGTTGCTAAATATCTTCAGGATAGTTCCTAGAAAGGGCTGTATGGGCTGTAATGTAAATGCATAAGCACTTTTGTTAGATATTGCCAAATTCTCTTCTCTAAAAGTTGTATCAGTTTGCAGTGTTTGAGGTCGTCCCAATAGCAATGTTTGAGTGAGCTGGATTGCAACAACCTCTCCAACACATGTGACCTCCCAGGTGGCACTAGTGGTAAAGAACCTACCTGCCAATGTAGGAGACATAAGAGATGAGGGCTTGATCCCGAATTGGAAAGATCCCCTGGAGGAGAGCATGGCAACCCACTCCAGTATTCTTGCCTGGAAAATCCCATGAATAGAGGAGCCTGGTGGGCTAGAGTCTATGGGCCTGCAAAAAGTCGGACACGACTAAGTGTACACACACACATACACACTCCAACAAATATGCTGTTACACTTTTTAAGTTTGCCAGTCTGAAAGATGACAGTTTCTTTTTGTAATTTAAATTCATATTTCTCTACTTATGAATGAGGTTGAGTGATTTGTTTTTCATTATGGGTGATTTTTATACCTTTTTAAAAATAAATTATTTTTATCTTTTACCCCTTTTTCTATCTTACTTTTGGTTCTTGCTTCCTTTAAATTGTTAAGTTCTTTGTATACAAGAGATAATAGTACTTTATCTGGCTTATTTAGCAAATATTCTTAATGTTTCAGTCATCTGGTGCTATATGATTTGTCAGTTGTTAAAAGTTCCTTCAACTCCTACATACAGAATATACTACCAAGAGCTTCTTCTTTTCTATTTACCCCTGCCTCTCTTTTATTGTCCCTTTTCTTTATTCACATCATTCCCACATTGTCAGAGCATGTGATATGTTCCTAACTACAGGTCCAGCCTTGTACCCATATTTATTTTAGTCTTGCGTCTGCAATGAAATTTACTAAAGGGTTACTATAAACTACAGTGCCGAGGTTTTCTCTGTCATCTCTTTATATGGTTAAAGCCATCCTCTGGCAGCCTGTGTTTTTCTACTGGCTTCTCTTGTGGCTCAACTGGTAAAGAATCCACCTGCAATTTGAGAGACTTGGGTTCGATCCCTGGGTTGGGAAGATCCCTTGGAGAAGGGAAAGGCTACCCACTCCAGTATTCTGGCCTAGGGAATTCCATGGACTGTATAGTCCATGGGGTCACAAAGAGTCAGACACGACTGAGTGATGGATATAAAAATCTTTGGTTCACAATTTCTTCCTAGTGTTTTTTTGTTGGCTTGGTGAGGACACTTTGTTTTTGTTTTGTTTTTGACACTGCTTTATTATTTTGTAATCTGTTTTGGAGAAGTCAGACTCCAGTCTTTCTCCCTTTTCATTTGATATTTGATAAGAAATCTTGAAAAATATTTTTCCTAGATCTTGACACTTAAGAGATTACTAGCATATGCCTCAAAACTGGTCATTCAGGTCTGTTTTCTCCTGTACCTATTGAGCCCCTTTTAATATGTAAAGTCAGATCTTTATTTGTTCCTGGAACGTGCTCTTGAATTATGACTTTAAATATTACTTCTGTCCCATTTTTTTTCTTTTTCTGCTTTAGAGACTCTAAATATGTATGTTTTTTATTCCTTGCTATTTCAATTTCAATCACTTTCTCTCTCCTCCTATTTACTTCTTTGTGTGATTTACTAGCTTTTTTGTTTTTGTGCTTCAGTGTGGCATAACATTTTCATTTGAGTCTATTCTGGCTCAGAGGTTAAAGCATCTGCCTCCAATGTGGGAGACCCAGGTTCAATCCCTGGGTCGGGAAGATCCCCTGGAGAAGGAAATGGCAATCCACTCCAGTATTCNCCTATTTACTTCTTTGTGTGATTTACTTTTTTGTTTTTGTGCTTCAGTGTGGCATAACATTTTCATTTGAGTCTATTCTCCCTTGAGTACCATGTAATTTAATCTTCATATCTGTTATAATTTTCTTTTTTTATTTTTTTCTTTCTCAAGTTTGGTCAACTTGTTATCTTTTACTATTTGTTGTTCATTTTTTGTCTTTAATGTTTTCATATCTGCAAATGCTTGTTTAGGTTCTAAATGTTACTTGAAGTTTTTTTTTTTTTTTTACTACATTTTTCTTCTGTTTCATGATGTCTTCTAGGGACAAATTTTAAAGGAATGAGATATTTTTATTCTCCTTTTGTTATTTTATAGTAGAGTTATATAGATTTATTCACTTTTATCTTTTTAATTTTGTGGGTCTATAGTGGCTTAAAAAATTTTTAGTTCAATGGTGCCCTCTTCTGTCAATGAGTCAGAGTCCAAGTTGTTTAATGGATTTTGGCGGGGCTGGTATTGGGGAGCAGGGTGGTATTTTCCGGTTTGGGGTTCCTTTTCTGATTGTAAGACATTAACATTTCCTTCTTGATTCCTTTATACCTTACTACCCGATCTTCAAAGGTGCTCTAGGCTACCAGCACACTGTTTCAATAATTTCACCTAGGGTGCACTCTTTCCTCTTGGGCAGTTGCTTTAAATGTGTCTTTGACTCATTGTTCTCGCTCATTTACTCTCTTACCAGCAGTTTTTCCTATACTGATCAACATGAAGACTTACAGGAAGAACATGAGAGAAAGCTCTGAGGAATGTATATATTTGGATGTTGTTCTTTGTCCTCTATTTATGCTTGAAGTGTGGTTCTGTATAGTTTTGTTTGTCCTTCTGTTGTTCTGTATTGTATTTGAAAGGATACGGACTTTTCTTTTCCATTTTTCATAGTGATCAAAGTCTTATTTCTGTCTCTTATACACATCTCTAGATTCCAACGTAAGATCACACACTGTATTTAGTAATCATGCCTCTTTATTCTAGATCAGTTTCTCAGTCTTGAATGACTTTAATATTTTGTAGATTATCCCTCAATTTAGCTTCATTCAGTGTTTCTTCCAGCCTGGCATTTCACATGTGAAATGAATCACTAACTGGAATCAAGACTGCAGGGAGAAATATCAACAATCTCAGATATGCAGATGATACCACTCTAATAGCAGAAAGTGAAGAGGAACTAAAGAGCCTCTGGANAGTCTACATGTGTGTGTTAATAAACTTATTCAGTTCCTATTGATGAAAACTGAATACATATTGCCAAACTAGCCTCCATAGAAACTACATTCCCACCATGTATAAAGAAAAGGCCATTTTCCTCACAGCCTCACTAATACAGTATATTATCTAACAAATGTAACACTAAGTTTTAACCATTTTACAAGTGAAATTGACATTACCATGTAGTTTTTTTTTTTTAATCTTATGAGCTAGTTGAACATTTTTATATGTTTAGGAACAATCTGCATTTCCTTTCCTGTAAGCTATATTTTCACAACCTTTACCTTGATCTATTTCCAAATAATTATTTGAGCATTAGGTTAGGATAGCTGGAGTCAAGATTGCCAGGAGAAAAGAGAGGTGACTCATTGGAAAAGATCATGATGCTAGGAAAGACTGAGGGCAGGAGAAGAAAGTGGCAAAGGATGAGATAGTTGGACAGTATCACTGACTTAATGGACATAAGTTTGAGCAAACTCTGGGAGATGGTAAAGGACAGGACAATGGAGCCTGGTGCACTGCAGTCCATGGGGTTACAAAGAGTCGGACACAACTTAGCAACTAAACAAGAACAACAATTATAAATGTTTTAAACCATGAGTTCATACTGACACCTCCAATTCCAGTGTAACATCAGAACTTTGTTCTAGTCCCCCTCCTTAAATCTATGTAACTTGCCTCTCTGACAACTAGAAACCTGGCCCTCACAATCCAGTATATTTACTTATTTACTCAGAACTAGAAGAGCTAAAGAACTTCTTGATAAAGGGGAAAGAGGAGAGTGAAAAATCTGGCTTAAAACTCAACATTCAAAAAACGAAGATCATGGCATCTGGTCCCATCACTTCATGGCAAATAGATGAGGAAACAGTGAGACTTTATTTTCTTGGGCTCCAAAATCAATGCAGATGGTGACTGCAGCCATGAAGTTAAAAGATGCTTGCTCCCTGGAAGCAAACCTATGACAAAACTAGACAGCATATTAAAAAGCAGAGACATTGCTTTGCCAACAGAAGTCCATATAGTCAAAGCTACAATTTTTCCAGTAGTCATATATGGATGTGAGGTTGGATCATAAAGAAGGCTGAGTGCTAAAGAATTAATGCTTTCAAACATCAATTCTTGTGTTGGAGAAGACTCTTGAGACTCCCTTGGACAGCAGCAAGATCAAATCAGTCAATCCTAAAGAAAATCAATCCTGAATATTCATTGGAAGGATTGATGCTGAGGCTGAAGCTCCAATACTTTGACCACCTGATGCAAAGAGGTGACTCATTGGAAAAGACCCTGATGCTGGGAAAGATTGAAGGCAGAAGGAGGAATGGGACAACAGATGATGAGATGGTTGGATGGCATTACTGATTCAACGGACCTGAGTTTGAGCAAACTCTGGGAGATAGTGAAGGACAGGGAAGTCTGGCATGCTGCAGTCCACAGGGTTGCAAAGAGTCAGACATGGCTGAGCGGCAACAACAACAACAGCATGTACTTCATATATGTAAGAACTGTTTAATCGATATCCTGTGAAAAACAGACCTACTCACTAGAATCAGTACTTATTTAAAGTTCTTTTAGTATATAACCTGGAGGTATATAATCAAAATACAGTGCTCAAAATCAGTCCTTGAATTAGCCCACTTCCCTGTCAACTATAATTAGTTCATTTGTTTCTGTTAGCTCCATTTTGGTTTTCTCTCAACTTTGTTGATTTCATTCATTCACTCTATGATATGTGAAACATATAATGTTGGTTTTAAAATTCAGAAGTACACAGATAGATATAATTAGAGGACTGTTTCTCCCCCAACCCATGAATCCTACCCCATTCTGATATCCATTTTTTTATATCCCAGTTCTAGCCATCCCTGGTGCTAATTATCTCAGTCTTTGGTTTATGCTTCCTGTGTTTAGTTTTGCACAAATAAGCAAATACATGTATGTTTCTACTTCCTTTTTTTTTGTTGTTACAAAATGCCAGGTGTTCTTTCGTACTTTGCTTTCTTAAAAATCATGTATACTCCAAATCATTCTGTATTAGTTGAGGGATCTTTGTCATTGTTTTTATAGCTGTTTAAGTATCATTAATTTGTTCAACCTCTCCCCCATCAAAGAGCACTAAGGTTGTTTGCAATATTTTTTTTTTGTATACCTGTTTACAATATTTTATAGATACAAAGAATGCTTTAGTGAATAACCCTGTAAGTATATATTTTTGAATTGTTGCTAAACATCTTCAGGATAGTTCCTAGAAAGGGCTGTATGGGCTGTAATGTAAATGCATAAGCACTTTTGTTAGATATTGCCAAATTCTATTCTCTAAAAGTTGTACCAGTTTGCAGTGTTTGAGGTCATCCCAGTAGCAATGTTTGAGTGAGCTGGATTGCAACAACCTCTCCAACACATGTGACCTCCCAGGTGGCACTAGTGGTAAAGAACCTACCTGCCAATGTAGGAGACATAAGAGATGAGGGCTTGATCCCGAATTGGAAAGATCCCCTGGAGGAGAGCATGGCAACCCACTCCAGTATTCTTGCCTGGAAAATCCCATGAATAGAGGAGCCTGGTGGGCTAGAGTCTATGGGCCTGCAAAAAGTCGGACATGACTAAGTGTACACACATACATACACACTCCAACAAATATGCTGTTACACTTTTTAAGTTTGCCAGTCTGAAAGATGACAGTTTCTTTTTGTAATTTAAATTCATATTTCTCTACTTATGAATGAGGTTGAGTGATTTGTTTTTTATTATGGGTGATTTTTATACCTTTTTAAAAATAAATTATTCTTATCTTTTACCCCTTTTTCTATCTTACTTTTGGTTCTTGCTTCCTTTAAATTGTTAAGTTCTTTGTATACAAGAGATAATAGTACTTTATCTGGCTTATTTAGCAAATATTCTTAATGTTTCAGTCATCTGGTGCTATATGATTTGTCAGTTGTTAAAAGTTCCTTCAACTCCTACATACAGAATATACTACCAAGAGCTTCTTCTTTTCTATTTACCCCTGCCTCTCTTTTATTGTCCCTTTTCTTTATTCACATCATTCCCACATTGTCAGAGCATGTGATATGTTCCTAACTACAGGTCCAGCCTTGTACCCATATTTATTTTAGTCTTGTGTCTGCAATGAAATTTACTAAAGGGTTACTATAAACTACAGTGCCGAGGTTTTCTCTGTCATCTCTTTATATGGTTAAAGCCATCCTCTGGCAGCCTGTATTTTTCTATCAGCTTTTCTTGTGGCTCAACTGGTAAAGAATCCACCTGCAAGTTGAGAGACTTAAGTTCGATCCCTAGGTTGGGAAGATCCCTTGGAGAAGGGAAAGGCTACCCACTCCAGTATTCTGGCCTAGGGAATTCCATGGACTATATAGTCCATGGGGTCACAAAGAGTCAGACACGACTGAGTGATGGATATAAAAATCTTTGGTTCACAATTTCTTCCTAGTGTTTTTTTGTTGGCTTGGTGAGGAGATTTTGTTTTTGTTTTGTTTTTGACACTGCTTTATTATTTTGTAATCTGTTTTGGAGAAGTCAGACTCCAGCCCTTCTCTCTTTTCATTTGATATTTGATAAGAAATCTTGAAAAATATTTTTCCTAGATCTTGACACTTAAGAGATTACTAGCATATGCCTCAAAACTGGTCATTCAGGTCTGTTTTCTCCTGTACCTATTGAGCCCCTTTTAATATGTAAAGTCAGATCTTTATTTGTTCCTGGAACGTGCTCTTGAATTATGACTTTAAATATTACTTCTGTCCCATTTTTTTTCTTTTTCTGCTTTAGAGACTCTAAATATGTATGTTTTTTATTCCTTGCTATTTCAATTTCAATCACTTTCTCTCTCCTCCTATTTACTTCTTTGTGTGATTTACTTTTTTGTTTTTGTGCTTCAGTGTGGCATAACATTTTCATTTGAGTCTATTCTCCCTTGAGTACCATGTAATTTAATCTTCATATCTGTTATAATTTTCTTTTTTTATTTTTTTCTTTCTCAAGTTTGGTCAACTTGTTATCTTTTACTATTTGTTGTTCATTTTTTGTCTTTAATGTTTTCATATCTGCAAATGCTTGTTTAGGTTCTAAATGTTACTTGAAGTTTTTTTTTTTTTTTACTACATTTTTCTTCTGTTTCATGATGTCTTCTAGGGACAAATTTTAAAGGAATGAGATATTTTTATTCTCCTTTTGTTATTTTATAGTAGAGTTATATAGATTTATTCACTTTTATCTTTTTAATTTTGTGGGTCTATAGTGGCTTAAAAAATTTTTAGTTCAATGGTGCCCTCTTCTGTCAATGAGTCAGAGTCCAAGTTGTTTAATGGATTTTGGCGGGGCTGGTATTGGGGAGCAGGGTGGTATTTTCCGGTTTGGGGTTCCTTTTCTGATTGTAAGACATTAACATTTCCTTCTTGATTCCTTTATACCTTACTACCCGATCTTCAAAGGTGCTCTAGGCTACCAGCACACTGTTTCAATAATTTCACCTAGGGTGCACTCTTTCCTCTTGGGCAGTTGCTTTAAATGTGTCTTTGACTCATTGTTCTCGCTCATTTACTCTCTTACCAGCAGTTTTTCCTATACTGATCAACATGAAGACTTACAGGAAGAACATGAGAGAAAGCTCTGAGGAATGTATATATTTGGATGTTGTTCTTTGTCCTCTATTTATGCTTGAAGTGTGGTTCTGTATAGTTTTGTTTGTCCTTCTGTTGTTCTGTATTGTATTTGAAAGGATACGGACTTTTCTTTTCCATTTTTCATAGTGATCAAAGTCTTATTTCTGTCTCTTATACACATCTCTAGATTCCAACGTAAGATCACACACTGTATTTAGTAATCATGCCTCTTTATTCTAGATCAGTTTCTCAGTCTTGAATGACTTTAATATTTTGTAGATTATCCCTCAATTTAGCTTCATTCAGTGTTTCTTCCAGCCTGGCATTTCACATGTGAAATGAATCACTAACTGGAATCAAGACTGCAGGGAGAAATATCAACAATCTCAGATATGCAGATGATACCACTCTAATAGCAGAAAGTGAAGAGGAACTAAAGAGCCTCTGGATGAGGGTGAAAG
>SJYX01024735.1:37215-78288 GCA_006410675.1 Oreotragus oreotragus | reverse complement strand
AAGATTCTCTTCCTAACTTGCAGATGAAGGCCTTCTCATTGTCATTTAACATAGTGAAGACAGAAAGGCAGATGTCTGGTATCTCTTCTTAAAAGGGCACTAATCTCATCATGAACACCCTAACCTTATGATCTTGTCTAATCCTTATGACATCCCGAAGGTCCCAGCTCCAAATACTATCATGTTTGAGAGTTAGGACTACGACATATGAATTCTGGGGAGACTCAAACATTCAGTCCATAATATCTTCTTACTGGGATGCTCCATGACTCCGTGGTGATTCCATGGTGTGTATTTTCTCTTACTGCATCAAGTAAATAAGTAATAAAGTGAAGTCACTCAGTCGTGTCCAACTCTCTGCAACCCCATGGACTGTAGTCTACCAGGCTCCTCTGTCCATGGGATTTTCCAGGCAACACTATTGGAGTGGATTGCCATTTCCTTCTCCAGGGGATCTTCCTGACCCAGGGATCGAACCCAGGTTTCCCACATTGTAGACAGATGCTTTACCATCTGAGCCACCAAGGAAGTCCAAATAAGTAATAAGTAAGTAATAAAACCAACTTGTTTAACTAAACATATGTTTCTGGTGGTCTTTGGCTGGAGAGTATTTGCATTAGAAAGCACTGCTTTTTGCAAGAATTATTGCCACTTGTTTCAGTAAGTTTGGAGTGTTAGGCAAGTGGTAAGATTTAACAAAAAGTAGATATTCCTTGAAAGAAAAGTAAACCGTGTTCAGAAAATGGCTTAAATGGCAATTTTTAAGACAACTTTGAAGAAAATTGTTTAAATGACAATAATTAAGACCAATGCTCCAATACTTGCATTCTATCTTCTTTTCTCCTTTTGCGTCACATGTACTACAAGTGAAATGGGATTTTGGAGGATGAAGTTGTCGTTTAATTAATAAACCAACTACTTAACGTAACCACAACTTGCATCAGTAGATCTCAATCTGTCAGCTGCCTAGTTCACATCAACACAAGTACATCTGCTAATATTTATCTAGAAAATTTAGGTAAATACATTCTCTGTGTTCCTACATTTAGTGATTATTATATCCTTTAAAAATAACAACAGTTCTTCAAATGAAATGAAATGAATAAATGAAATTATGGAAAGCATAATTCTCAAATCTATAAAAGCATAATTTAAAGATTTTTCTTAAAATTTTTCTTTTCTATTGTGACTCCCCCTGGGCAAGGAGAGTACTCATTCTTGGTATGCACAGACAAATGTCTGTAAAAACTGACATGCCTCATAAGATGCATTCAAAATTGCATATTGACTTTTATGCCCAGAATGTCTAATGACAAGCTAAATCCAAGATTCAACAAATTTACTTTGTTCTGTGTTAACGGATGAATGTGACCTATTTACACGTGGAATAGATCACCTCTATGGTTTAACTTTAGAGGGACTAGACACCCTGGAGCTCCATATATCTTTCCTCCTTATTCAATAGTGCCTTAAATTACATGTAAGATTCGTGTTTTTTTCAGTTTGAGGCTTAAAGCTTGATAGCTAAATGCAAACACTGGGATATTATGCTTCAAATCCCACCTAGCAGAACATAATGAGGAAAGTGATTATAAATAATGTAGGAGAGGGGTACCTTAGCGAAAGTTACTCAGACTTAATATGCGTAAGAATTATGTGATCCCAGCTTAAAGCTTGATAGCTAAATGCAAACACTGGGATATTATGCTTCAAATCCCACACAGCAGAACATAATGAGGAAAGTGATTATAAATAATGTAGGAGAGGGGTACCTTAGCGAAAGTTACTCAGACTTAATATGCGTAAGAATTATGTGATCCCTTTAAAATGTACATCTGATGAAGTGTGGGATTCTCCTTTTCTAACAAGGTCACAGATGATGCTATGTATGTTGCTAGTTTGGGCATTTATTTTTCTTTCTTTGAGAGTAAAGCCATAAATCTGTTGTTCTGTTGTACAAATCAAAATACCCCTTTGGGATTTCTCTCTTCCTTTCCCCTTCTCATCTGCTCCATCCTTTGGTTAAGCTCATTTATGTAGTGTAAAGCACAACTTGGGAACTGAACTATTGTACTTCCTAGAATATATCAGATGTCAAAACCAAAATTAAACCGAACCAATATGGTTAGCATCCCTTGCATGCTCAGTCATGTCTGACTCTTTGCAGCCCTGTGGACTGTGGCCCTCCAAGCTCCTCTCTCTGTTAAATTTTCCAGGAAAGAATACTGGAGCAGGTTGCCATTTGGTACTCCAGGGGATCTTCCCAACCCAGGTTATCGAACTCATGTCTCTTGCATCAGCAGGCAGATTCTTTACCATTGCATCACTTGGGAAGCCCCAAGTCAAATGCTTCGCACTAATTTCCTCTGATCATCACTAACATCAGATGCAATTTGTCTGACATTTGAAAACGGGACACATGTTTACCAGGAAAAAAAAGTAATTTTACAAATGTTATATAACACAAAGATGATTAAATAGTATTCAACCTAACTCTGCCATTATTCACATATACTACTTCCTATAAGAATTACTGTTCTTTTTCATAATGAATAAAAATTTTAAAAAGTTATGATCATCTGTTGAACACATTAAAAAAATCTTTTCTCAATACCTGCCATTCTTTGCAAGGTGAAACAATTAATATTTGCACTCATTCTTCAATCTAACTCAAGTTCTGAAATCAATAATGAGGCCTACCAATGAAGAAGACAACAAATTGTCCATAGCTGCATGGAATTCAAAACCTAAATATATGAAACTAGTATATCAAATTGAAAAGATTAAAATTCAATTATTGTTTGATTAATCCTTTTTCTCTTTGAGTTACCAAATGAACTGAGGACATTGCCATTATCCTACACCCAATTCCCAAGTATTTTAAACTAAATTTCTAAAGTTAAAATTTAATGAAGCCTTTATTAAAATGACATTTTTGTCTGCTATTTTCCAATTATCAGGATAAGGGTGGGGGAAGGGTATCTTCTAAACCATTGTATCACAAGAAAAAAAATGTTTCTTTTCCATTTCAAATAATACTCTTCTTGGTATTTGACAACTAGCTGTAAAAGCATTAGGATGCCTATGTTTTTCTTTTCATTTACAGTAATATTTTCTCAAGGAAATTCAATTTTATATAACATGTTTTTCTAACTAAAAGAAAGGCATGAGTGATTCACAGAACAAATGTTTCTGTTGCAAATTCAATGTTTCCTACCACTACTGGAGGCCTAATGGAAAAAACAAAGAAATATGGCCATTCATTGCTTATGATCAGCATTATGGTGCTCACCAGGCCTCTCCATCTAAAACCACCACCACCACTAAAATGAAATATCATTGAATATGCAAAATCCAGGTTTAGCTGGGCTTCCCTGGTAGCTCAGCTGGTAAAGAATCCACCTGCAATGCAGGAGACTCTGGTTTGATTCCTGGGTCTGGAAGATCCCCTGGAGAAGGGATAGGCTACCCACTCCAGTATTCTTGGGCTCAAATGATAAAGAATACACCTGCAATGTGAGAGACCTGGGTTCGATCCCTGAGTTGGGAAGATTCCCTGGAAGAAGGCATGGCAACTGACTCCAGTATTCTTGTCTGGAGAAACCTCAAGGACAGAGAGCCTGGTGGGCTACAGTCCATAGGGTCGCAAAGAGTCAAACACAACTAAGAGACTAAGTATACACACGCATATACACACACACACACACACACACACACACACACACACACAGAGAGGTTTAGTTAGGTACCCCAGCTTTTCTTTTTATATATTTCTTGATTCTTCCTCATCAGTGGTAACAATCTCTGTTTTCGTTCCAGCTTCCATACTTCCTTATCTGTGAGAAGTTTACTAAAAAGACATTATCAGGGAACAAGATGGCAGAGAAGTAGGCAGACATGAAATATATCTCTATCCACAGATACATCAGGAATACACCTTCAGACACAGAAATGCATGCAGAATGCCAGCTGAGAGCGGACAGGAGTACCTGACCAGCAGAAAAGAATATATAGACCCATGCAAAACCCAGTAGAAGGAAGGAACTGGGCTGCGGGGGGTGGCGGTGGTGGGGATTGGAGTGTTAGTAGGATTGGACCTGCCCTCGGCGGGAGGGGGAACTGAAGCAGGGGTCCGGTCTCCATATCAGGGCAATTGTCTGAGTCACAGGAGAAACATTTAAGGCTGAAAGAGAAACAGCTGATCTGTGGCAGCCTAAATGGAATGAGAATCAGGCAGTCTTGCCGCAGCCATACATACCCCCAGATGGCACAGGGGCTGGGAACTGGAGTTCAGGAGTTGTGGAGCAATCCCAGGGCAAGGGCTGCTGTTGACCGTGGAGTGGACAGATTGAGGGGATGTGACGGAGGAGATTGTGGTGGGAAATGTCTATGGAGGAAAGCTGGGCAGCCGTGGAAGCAAGGGCATACTGCTGAGTCATGCGTAGTGGGTGGAGCCATCACCATAGCCTATTGCCCCCCACATGCCAGCATAGGCAGGTGAACAATAGAAAGACTGTCTCATCAAATGCCCAAGGCACTGAACTACAGAGTAGGACCCCACTCAGGGTGCCCCTTTAAGTGCCTGACATGCTGATCTCTGGTTCCTCTGCCTTTTCTAAAACCAGCTTGAACATCTGGAAGTTCATGGTTCACATATTGCTGAAGCCTGGCTTGGAGAATTTTGAGCATTACTTTACTAGCATTGAGATGAGTGCAATTGTGCGGTAGTTTGAACATTCTTTGGCATTGCTTTCTTTAGGATTGGAATGAAAACTGACCTTTTCCAGTCCTGTGGCCACTGCTGAGTTTTCCAAATTTGCTGGCATATTGAGTGAAGCACCTTCACAGCATCATCTTCCAGGATTTGAAATAGCTCAACTGGAATTCCATCACCTCCACTAGCTTTGTTCGTAGTGATGCTTTCTAAGGCCCACTTGACTTCACATTCCAGGATGTCTGGCTCTAGGTGAGTGATCACACCATCGTGATTATCTTGGTCGTGAAGATCTTTTTCTTGCGGTTCTTCTGTGTATTCTTGCCACCTCTTCTTAATATCTTCTGCTTCTGTTAGGTCCATACCATTTCTGTCCTTTATTGTGCCCATCTTTGCATGAAATGTTCCCTTGGTATCTCTGATTTTCTTGAAGAGATCTCTAGTCTTTCCCATTCTGTTGTTTTCCTCTATTTCTTTGCATTGATTGCTGAGGAAGGCTTTCTTATCTCTCCTTGCTATTCTTTGGAACTCTGCATTCAGATGCTTATATCTTTCTTTTTCTCCTTTGCTTTTTGCTTCTCTTCTTTTCACAGCTATTTGTAAGGCCTCCCCAGACAGCCATTTTTCTTTTTCGCATTTCTTTTCCATGGTCTTGATCCCTGTTTCCCGTACAGTGTCACGAACCTCCATCCATAGTTCATCAGGCACTCTATCTATCAGATCTAGGCCCTTAAATCTATTTCTCACCTCCACTGTATAATCATAAGGGATTTTATTTAGGTCATACCTGAATGGTCTAGTGGTTTTTCCCACTTTCTTCAGTTTAAATCTGCATTTGGCAATAAGGAGTTCATGATCTGAGCCACAGTCAGCTCCCAGTCTTGTTTTTGCTGACTGTATAGAGCTTCTTCATCTTTGACTGCAAAGAATATAATCAATCTGACTTTGGTGTTGACCATCTGGTGATGTCCTTGTGTTGAGATTTCTCTTGTGTTGCTGGAAGAGGGTGTTTGTTATGACTAGTGCATTCTCTTGGCAAAACTCTATTATCCTTTGCCCTGCTTCATTCCGTATTCCAAGGCCAAATTTGCCTGTTACTCCAGGTGTTTACTGACTTCCTCCTTTTGCATTCCAGTCTCGTATAATGAAAAAGACATCTTTTTTGGGTGTTAGTTCTAAAAGGTCTTGTAGGTCTTCATAGAACTGTTCAACTTGCTTCTTCAGCGTTACTGGTTGGGACATAGATTTGGATTACTGTGATATTGAATGGTTTGCCTTGGAAACGAACAGAGATCATTCTGTTGTTTTTGAGATTGCATCCAAGTACTGCATTTTGGACTCTTTTGTTGACTATGATGGCTACTCCATTTCTTCTAAGGGATTCCTGCCCACAGTAGTAGATATAATGGTCATCTGAGTTAAATTCACCCATTCCAGTCCATTTTAGTTAGCTGATTCCTAGAATGTCTACATTCACTCTTGCCATCTCCTGTTTGACCACTTCTAATTTGCCTTGATTCATGGACACTCCTATGCAATATTGCTCTTTTCGGCATCAGATCTTGCTTTATCATCAGTCACACCCACAACTGGGTATTGTTTTTGCTCTGGCTCCATCCCTTCATTTTTTGGAATTATTCCTCCACTGATCTCCAGTAGCATATTGGGCACCTACCGACCTGAGGAGTTTTCTTTCAGTATCCTATCATTTTGCCTTTTCATACTGTTCATGGGATTCTCAAGGCAAGAATACTGAAGTGGTTTGCCATTCCCATCTCCAGTGGACCACATTCTGTCAGATCTCTCCACCATGACTTTCCCATCTTGGTTGGCCCCACATGGCATAGCTTAGTTTCACTGAGTTGGACAAGGCTGTGGTCCATTGATTAGATTAACTAGTTTTCTGTGATTATGGTTTCAGTGTGTCTGCCCTCTTGCAATACCTACTGTCTTACTTGGGTTTCTCTTACCTTGGACATGGCCTATCTCTTCATGGCTGCTCCAGCAAAACGCAGCTGCCGTTCCTCACCTTGGACGACGGGTGTCTTTATTAAAGATACTTAATCAAGTTTTAGTCTGTTTATGTATATGCTGTGAAAAAAAAAGTTCTAATTTCTGTCTTTTAAATGCAACTGGGCAATTTCCCAGCACCACTTATTGAAGAGACTGTCTTTCTGTATTGCATATTTTTGCCTCCTTTGTGGTAGATTAATTAACCACAAGTGAGTGAATCTATTTGTGGCTTTTAAATTCTGTTTCACTGATCTATGTATCTGTTTTTGTGCCAGTAGAATACTGTTTTTTTTTTTGTTTTTTGTTTTCTTTTTACTGCAGCTATAGTATACTCTGAAGTCAGGGAACATGAAACCTCCAGCTTTGTTCTTTTTTCTCAAGATTGCTTTAGCTATTAGAGGTCTTTCGGGGTTCTATATAGGTATTAGGATTATTTTTTGTTCTGTTAGAAATGTCATGGGCATTTTGCATTGAATCTTTAGCTTGTTTTGGATGGTGTGGACATTTTAACGTATTAACTTTTCCAATCCTTGAACATGGGATATTTTCCATTTTTATGTATCATTTTCAACTTCCTTCATCAATGTTTTATAGTTTTCAGGGCATACATCTTTCATCTCAGTTAAGTTTATGCCTAGGTATTTTATTCTTTTTGATACCATATTAAATGGGATTGGTTTCTTGATTTTCTTTTGGAGAGTTTGTTATCAGTGTATAAAAAAGCCACAGATTTCTATATATTTATCTGGTACCCTGAAGCTTTACTGAATTCATTTACTAGTTCTAATAGATTTTTGATGGCTACTTTAGGGTTTTCTCTATTTTGGGGGTTCCAAAATCACTGCAGATGATGACTTCAGCCATGAAATTAAAAGATGCTTGCCCCTTGGAAGAAAAGCTATGACCAACCTAGACAGNTAAATGGGATTGGTTTCTTGATTTTCTTTTGGAGAGTTTGTTATCAGTGTATAAAAAAGCCACAGATTTCTATATATTTATCTTGTACCCTGAAGCTTTACTGAATTCATTTACTAGTTCTAATAGATTTTTGATGGCTACTTTAGGATTTTCTCTATTTTGGGGGTTCCAAAATCACTGCAGATGAGACTTCAGCCATGAAATTAAAAGATGCTTGCCCCTTGGAAGAAAAGCTATGACCAACCTAGACCGCATATTAAAAAGCAGAGACATGACTTTGCCAACAAAGGCCCATCTAGTCAAAGTTCTGGTTTTTCCAGTGGTCATGCATAGATGTGACAGTTGGACTGTAAAGAAAGCTGAGTGCTGAAGAATTGATGCTTTTGAACTGTGGTGTTGATCTTGGCAAAACTCTATTAGTCTTTGCCCTGCTTCATTCCGCATTCCAAGGCCAAATTTGCCTGTTACTCCAGGTGTTTACTGACTTCCTCCTTTTGCATTCCAGTCTCGTATAATGAAAAAAGACATCTTTTTTGGGTGTTAGTTCTAAAAGGTCTTGTAGGTCTTCATAGAACTGTTCAACTTGCTTCTTCAGCGTTACTGGTTGGGACATAGATTTGGATTACTGTGATATTGAATGGTTTGCCTTGGAAACGAACAGAGATCATTCTGTTGTTTTTGAGATTGCATCCAAGTACTGCATTTTGGACTCTTTTGTTGACTATGATGGCTACTCCATTTCTTCTAAGGGATTCCTGCCCACAGTAGTAGATATAATGGTCATCTGAGTTAAATTCACCCATTCCAGTCCATTTTAGTTAGCTGATTCCTAGAATGTCTACGTTCACTCTTGCCATCTCCTGTTTGACCACTTCTAATTTGCCTTGATTCATGGATCTTCCTATGCAATATTGCTCTTTTCGGCATCAGATCTTGCTTTATCATCAGTCACACCCACAACTGGGTATTGTTTTTGCTCTGGCTCCATCCCTTCATTTTTTGGAATTATTTCTCCACTGATCTCCAGTAGCATATTGGGCACCTACCGACCTGAGGAGTTCTCTTTCAGTATCCTATCATTTTGCCTTTTCATACTGTTCATGGGATTCTCAAGGCAAGAATACTGAAGTGGTTTGCCATTCCCATCTCCAGTGGACCACATTCTGTCAGACCTCTCCACCATGACTTTCCCATTTTGGTTGGCCCCACATGGCATAGCTTAGTTTCACTGAGTTAGACAAGGCTGTGGTCGTTGATTAGATTAACTAGTTTTCTGTGATTATGGTTTCAGTGTGTCTGCCCTCTTGCAATACCTACCATCTTACTTGGGTTTCTCTTACCTTGGGCACGGCCTATCTCTTCATGGCTGCTCCAGCAAAACGCAGCTGCCGTTCCTCACCTTGGACAACGGGTGTCTTTATTAAAGATACTTAATCAAGTTTTAGTCTGTTTATGTATATGCTGTGAAAAAGAAGTTCTAATTTCAGTCTTTTAAATGCAACTGGGCAATTTCCCAGCACCACTTATTGAAGAGACTGTCTTTCCCTATTGCATATTTTTGCCTCCTTTGTGGTAGATTAATTAACCACAAGTGAGTGAATCTATTTGTGGCTTTTAAATTCTGTTTCACTGATCTATGTATCTGTTTTTGTGCCAGTAGAATACTGTTTTTTTTTTTGTTTTTTGTTTTCTTTTTACTGCAGCTATAGTATACTCTGAAGTCAGGGAACATGAAACCTCCAGCTTTGTTCTTTTTTCTCAAGATTGCTTTAGCTATTAGAGGTCTTTCGGGGTTCTATATAGGTATTAGGATTATTTTTTGTTCTGTTAGAAATGTCATGGGCATTTTGCATTGAATCTTTAGCTTGTTTTGGATGGTGTGGACATTTTAACGTATTAACTTTTCCAATCCTTGAACATGGGATATTTTCCATTTTTATGTATCATTTTCAACTTCCTTCATCAATGTTTTATAGTTTTCAGGGCATACATCTTTCATCTCAGTTAAGTTTATGCCTAGGTATTTTATTCTTTTTGATACCATATTAAATGGGATTGGTTTCTTGATTTTCTTTTGGAGAGTTTGTTATCAGTGTATAAAAAAGCCACAGATTTCTATATATTTATCTGGTACCCTGAAGCTTTACTGAATTCATTTACTAGTTCTAATAGATTTTTGATGGCTACTTTAGGGTTTTCTCTATTTTGGGGGTTCCAAAATCACTGCAGATGATGACTTCAGCCATGAAATTAAAAGATGCTTGCCCCTTGGAAGAAAAGCTATGACCAACCTAGACAGCATATTAAAAAGCAGAGGGACTTTGCCAACAAAGGTCCATCTAGTCAAAGTTCTGGTTTTTCCAGTGGTCATGCATAGATGTGACAGTTGGACTGTAAAGAAAGCTGAGTGCTGAAGAATTGATGCTTTTGAACTGTGGTGTTGAAGAAGACTCTTAAGAGTCCCTTGGACTGCAAGGAGATCAAACCAGTCAATCCTAAAGGAAATCAGTCCTGAATATTCATTGGAAGGACTGATGCTAAAGCAGAAATTAGAAAAATTTAGCCACCTAATATGAAGAACTGACTCATTGGAAAAGACCCTGATGCTGGGAAAGATTGAAGGCAGGAGGAGAAGGGGATGACAGAGAATGAGATGGTTGGGTGGCATCACCGACTTGATGGACATGAGTTTGAGCAAGCTCTGGAAGTTGGTGATGGACAGTGAAGCCTGGTGTGCTGCAGCCATGGGGTTGCAAAGAGTTGGACATGACTGAGCGACTGAACTGAACTGAACTGATATATATTATTGTGTCATTGCAAATAGTGATGGTTTTACTACTTCCCTCCCAGTCTGAATGACTTATTTATTTTTCTTTGATTGCTCTGGCTAGGACTTCTGATATTATGTTGAATAAAAGTGCTGAGAGAGATATCTTTGTCTTATTTCCAATATTAAAGGAAAAGCTTTCAGCATTAGTACTGTTAAGTATAATGTTAGTTATGTGTTTTTCATAATGGCCTTTATTATGTTGGGCTAGGTTCCCTCTATACCACTTTGATGAAAGTTTTTATTGTGAATTTATATTGAATTTTGTCAATGTTTTTTCTGCATCTATTGAGATGATTCTGTGGTTTTTATTCCTCATTTTGTTAATGTGTTATATCACATTGGTTGATTTGCAGATGATTGAACCATCCTTGTATCCCTGTAATAAATCCTGCTTTATCATGTTGTTTGATACTTTTTATATATTATTGAATTCAGTTTGCTAATATTTTGCTGAGGACTTTTGCATTTATATTCATTGGAGATATTGATCTGTAAGTGTATCTATTTATCTTTTTATTTATTTTTGGCTGTGCTGAATCTTCATGGCTGTGAGCAGGCTCTCTACGGTTGCAGTGAGTGGGGGTTACTTGCTAGTTAATGCGCATAGGTTTCTCATTGCAGTGGTTTCTCTTGTTGTGGGGCATGGGCTCTAGGGTATGTGGGCTTCAATAGTTGCGGTGCATGGGCTTTATAGCCTGGACTCAGTACTTGTGGTGCATAGACTTAGTTGCCCTACAGCATGTGGAATCTCCCCAAAGCAGGGATCAAATCTGTGTCGCCTACCTTGGCAGGTGGATTCTTAACCATTGGACCACCAGGGAAGTCCTGTCATTTTCTTTTTTGTAGTGTGTTTTTGGTATTAAGGTAATGCTGGCCTTGCAGAATGAATTTGAGAGTGTTCCTTCCTCTTTAATTTTTGGAATAGCTTGAGAAGGGTAGAAATTAGCTCTTCAAGGAATTCTGGTAGAATTCCTTGTGAAGCCATCTAGTTTGTTTGCTGCTGCTGCTGCTGCTGCTGCTGCTAAGTCGCTTCAGTTCGACTCTGTGTGACCCAATAGACAGCAGCCCACCAGGCTCCGCTGTCCCTGGGATTCTCCAGGCAAGAACACTGGAGTGGGTTGCCATTTCCTTCTCCAATGCATGAAAGTGAAAAGTGAAATTGAAGTCGTTCAGTCGTGTTCAACTCTTCACGACCCCATGGACTGCAGCCCACAAGGGTCCTCCATCCATGGGATTTTCCAGGCAAGAGTACTGCAGTGGGGTTGCATTGCCTTCTCTGAGTTTGTTTGCTAGGAGTTGTTAAATTACAAATTCAATTTCACTACTAGTGAGCTATCTGTTCAGACTGCATATTACTTCCCAAGTCAGCCTTGGAAGATTGTGTTTCTAGAAATTTATCCACTTATTCTGGTTGTCCAATTCGATGGCATAAAACTGTCCACAGTATGATTCTTTCATAATTTTGTGGTGCATGAGTGCTAAGTCCTATCAGTCATGTCCAACTCTTTGCAACCCTATGGACTGTAACCTGCCAGGCTCTTCTGTCTATGGGGATTCTCCAGGCGAGAATCCTGGAGTGGGTTTGCCATGCCCTCTTCCAGGGGATCTTCTGAACCCAGGGATCAAGCCCACATCTCCTATGTCTCTTGTATTGGTAGGCAAGTTTTCTCCCACTAGGGCCACCTGGGAAGCCCATTCTGTGATACTGGTTGTTAGTTCTGTCTCATTTCTTATTTTGTTTATTGGGATCTTCTCTTTTTTTCTTGATAAGAGTTAAAAGACTTACCAATTTATCTTTTCAGAAACCATCTCTGGTTTCATTGCTATTTTATATTATTTTTTGGTATCTATTTTATTTATTTGCTGATTTATAAATAATAAAGATCAGAAATATGTTTATTATTTCTTTCCTTCTACTGACTTTGAGCTTTATTCTCTTTTTCTAATTCCCTCAGGTGGTAGGTTAGTTTTTCTATTTGAGATTTTTCTTGTTTCTTGAGTAGGCTTATCTCACACTAGATTTCCCTCTTAGAACAGTTTTTGCTGTGTCCCATGAATTTTGGAAAGTTGTGTTCTTATTCTCATCTGTCTCAAGGTATTTTCTAATTTCCACTTTAATTTCTTCACCGATCTACTGGTTTTTCTAGTAGCATGTTGTTTATTCTCTACATATATGTGTTTTTCCCATTTTCTTCCTGTAAATGATTTCTAGTTTTATAATACTGTGTTTGGAAAAAATGTTGATATAATCTCTACCCTCTTAAATATAAGACTTGTTTTGTAGCTTAGCATGTCATCTATCTTGGAGAATATTCCATGAAGACTTTGAAACAAATGTTCTGTTCAATTCTGCTGGTTTTGGACAGAAGGTCCTGTGTCTAACATGTCATTTAAGGCCATTGTTTTCTTATTGATTTACTGTCTGAATGACCTATCCATTGATGTAAGTGAGCTGCCAAAATCCCCTCCTATTATCGTGCTATTGCCTATTTCCCTCATATGTATGTTAATATTTGCTTTATATATTTGAAAAAGTGAAAGTCGCTCAGTCATGTCCCGACTCTTTGCAACTTCATGGACTATACAGTCCACGGAGTTCTCCAGGTCAGAATACTGGAGGAGGTAGCTATTCCCTTCTCCAGAGAATCTTCCCAACTCAGGAATCAAGCTTAAGTCTCCTGCATTACAGGCAGATTATTTACCGTTTGAGCCACCAAGAAAATCCAAGAATACTGGAGTGGGTAGCCTATTCCTTCTCCAGCGGGTCTTCCCAACCTAGGGATCAAACCAGGGTCTCCTGCACTGCAGGTGGATTCTTTATCAGTTGAGCTATCAGGGAAGTTTAGGTGCTTCTATATTAGGTGCATATACATCAATAAATGTTATATGTTATATGCTCTTCTTATATTGATGGCATTATTACATAATGACCTTTGTCTTTTGTTATAGACTTTGTCTTAAAGTCTATTTTGTCAGATATGAGTATTGCTACCCCAGTTTTCCTATAGTTTCATTTGCATAAATACCTTTTTCTACCCTCTCATTTTCATAATGTGTGTATCTTTAGCTCTGAAAGTGAGTTACTTGTAAGCAGCTTTCAGATGGCTCTTGATTTTTATCCAGTCAGCCACCCTCTGTCTTTTGATTGGTGCATTTAGTTTATTTATAATTGGTAAGCATGTACTTAATGCCTTTTGTTACTTGTTTCCTGGTTATATTTATAGTTCTCTGCTCTTTTCTTCTTTTAGCTTCTTCCTTTATGCCTTTATGATTTGCTTTAGTGACATGCTTATGTTCCTTTCTCTCTATTTTTGTGTGTCTGTTGTAGGTTTTTGATATGTGGTTACCATGGGGTTCGTGTATGTTGATATATTTCTATATATCTACATGGATTCCCCTTCAAGACTGTGATAAGCAAATATTTCCTCTAATTTTATAGAGACAGAGGAAGTTAAGCGAACTAAGACTGAGGAATTTATTTCAAACAAAAGTACAAACGAAAGCCCTGGAAAAAAACTAATGAAACAAAGATAAAATAATTTACCAGATATACAGTCTATGAGCCCAGTGGCTTTGGTGAGAGAGCTGGTTGTGCAGTGAGCACAAGTCACTTCTTCCCTCAGGGTGTGCTAGCAGCTATCACCTTGCTGGAAGGCCAGGCTGGAGACTGGCAGGAGGGTACTAAAGCCAGAGCCAGACATGAGCCGAAGCTTCTCCTCTGTTCAGTGGTCAGCACCACCATATTGGGGGTGGAATCAGGCACCGAGTTGCTGGAGCAGAAGCCCTGAGGGTCCTTTCTGAACTGTCTCTGTTGCTTCACACTGTGTGTTCTGCCTCCTTGCAGCACTGGCATGTTTGCCTCAAAGTGGAGCAATTCTGGGGCAAAAGGGGTCTGAGAGGGCAATGGGTATGGGCTCAGGTATGTGCTGGGGTGGCCTTAGCATGGCAGAGGTTAGTGGTTATGATTTGGTGCTTTCACTTTTGTGGTCTTAATCCTTGTTGGGGAACTGTGATCCCAAAAGCATAGCAGCCAAAACAAAACAAAACAAAACAGGAAAACCTATAATTGTGTTCTTCAATGAAGTATAATAAAGGAAAAATTCTTACTTTTTCCTAATGTCTTTGAATCCTTAGAATTACCCCCAACCCTTTTGCTTTCATAGGTCAGTAGTTAACAAGTAAGCATATGTGCTTTAACTCTTAATACATTGTAACATGAAATTCTGAATTGTGGGTTGTTTTGCAATTGAACTGTTTCTTTTACAGGCTTTTTTTTAATGTTTAATGTCAAGGACTTAGTCATAGGAGCCCCAGATGGTTTGGACACAAATGTAGCACGTAGAGAGGCTTTGCTGCAAATATTTAAACTACTGCAATTATAGAAAAATTTAGCAAAATTAATACTATATGTATTTCCTGACTCTAAAAGTTTTCCCATATTATTAACATTTCTGAAATCAGGATTTCTTTTTTTTTTAACAGGAGATGGCATCTTTTATAAACTCTGTCAGACAGGGGCTGGTTATTAATCTAAGAATCTTTTACTAAAATCTTGCCAACTTCAAAATTGGCAAAACGAGTGTCTATGACTTGGAAAAAAATACTGGAGGTGATACTGGAATACTGTCTCAAGCAATGCTATAATACCAATGTTCTTGATGACACAAAAGATATGTATGGGAAAAAAAGAGTGACAATACCGAATTTAAAAGAGACTCAGATTAATTGAACTTTGAATGCAAAGATTTTGAGGAGCATAATATATATATTTTGTTTATATTTTCTTTTTTACATGAATGCACAAAAATTTTTTCAAATGGGTAGATGAGTCTAAAATAGTTCTTTTATTAAGTATAAAATCAAAATTTTAAGCAGAAAGTATTACATCACAGTTTCATTAGAATATTTTCCTTTCTTTGTAGTATATAGGATGTATCTGACAATAGAATCTTTGAGTCAGTAAAATCTGAAAAGACAGTTACTTTTTCAGTATAATAAACTAAGATAACACATTGGCTTTTTTTGATTAAAATTTTCAAGGAAGTTTTAAATTCACATTGAATTTATATATACATTATGTAACTAGAACAAGAGATTAAACAACTCTAAAGCTACTCTAATATATGGTATTAATAAATATCTATCTGTATTGATTCATTTTATTTAATTTAATGCAAAAAATTAATTGCTAAATTTTTGTGATTATATCATGTGTGAGTAATCATAAAGCAATCAAATTTCAACATGTTCTGCCTGACTGGTTGGCACTGAAACAGCAACAGTTCTAGCCTTAGAAATTCATTTGCGAAGTGACACTCATTTTCCTAGCTGTAGTTAAAACAACAAAATTAACCATTCACCCAAATCTCTGAGCAAACTGAACTCATCACAGAATCATTTTTTTCCATGAATATCTATATCAGGTGTTTGATGAGTTATATTATTGCCACATGTGATAAGTTTTTGAGAAAGCACTTCTTGAAAAAAATTATATAAAAGATAATTATTTGATTTTTACTGGCAAGAATTTGAAAAATTTTTACATCAAAAATGGTCAAGATATGGAATAAATAGTTCATGTAAAAACATTTAACAAGTTTAGGATATTCATAAAGTGAATAGGGTGCATGTGTTAGAGTCACTACTGAGCAAATTAAAAATCTCCTGGCTATTTCACAAAACCAACTAATGAGGTGGAAAATTATGTTTATAACCAAGGAGAAGAATTAGCTAAGATTAGAACTCATGTTCAACTTGGAAAAAAAAATGTCAAGCTACCTTTAAACCCTGACTAAAATCAAATATTTAGTCTATATGCTATTTTTCTATGATCTGTATGGAAATAAACAAAGTAGCTCTGAAGAACAACTGCATGGTCTGTTCTACAGGCTTCAAGCTACACTGAGTATAACACTTGGCTTCAAATGTTCTTACTGTCAGTGGTGTATTTCCCTAAATGGAATCTCCCTGCTCAATTCTTTATGCTGCTCCTTCTTCCAATTCAAGATGTTATCACTGTTTTTCAGATCTCCTCAGGCTGAGGAAATCTCTTCAGTCAACTCTTTTCTACTACCCATAAAAAGCAATGGAGCTGGGCACCTGAGTGACCAAATAAAAACATTCAATGTGGCTGAAATCCTGAAGGGAATCAGGGGTAAACCGCAAACTATTACTCTTTTGTTGCTGTTGTCTACAGTCCCATGTCTTTCACTGTGAGAGATCAGTTCAGTTCAGCTCAATAGCTCAGTCACGTTCGACATTTTGTGACCCCCATGGACTGCAGCACGGCAGGTGTCCTTGTACATCACCAACTCCCAGAGTTTGCTCAGACTTATGTCCATCAAGTCAGTGGTGCCATCCAACCACCTCATCCTCTGTCATGCCCTTCTCCTCCTGCCTTCAGTCTTTCGCAGCATCAGGGTCTTTTCCAATGAGTCAGTTCTTCGCATCATGTAGCCAAAGTATTCAAGCTTCAGGTTCAGCATCAGTCCTTCCAATGAATATTCAGGGCCGATTTCCCTTAGGATGGACTAGTTGGATCTCCTTGCAGTCCAACTAGTCTTCTAAAGTCTTCTCCAACACCACACGTCAAAAGCATCAATTCTTCAGAGCTCAGCTTTCTTTATGGTCCAACTCTCACATCCATACATGACTACTGGAAAAACCATAGCTTTGACTAGACAGACATTTGTCAGTAATGTCTCTGCTTTTTAATGTGCTGTCTAAGTTGATCATAGCTTTTCTACCAAGGAGCAAGCATCTTTTAATTTCATGGCTGCAGTCACCATCTGCAGTGATTTTAAAGCCCAAGAAAATAAAGTCTCTCACTGTTTCCATTGTTTCCCCATCTATTGGCCATGAAGTGATGGGACCAGATGGCATGATCTTCATTTTTTTTGAAAAACCAGCTTTTTAATTCTCCTCTTTTACTTTCATCAAGAGGCTCTTTAAGTTCCTCCTTACTTTCTGCCATAAAGGTGGTACCATCTGCATATCTGAGGTTATTGATATTTATCCTGGCAATCTTGATTCCAGCTTGTGCTTCATCTAGCTCAGCATTTCTCATGATGTACACTGCATATAAGTTAAATAAGCAAGGTGACAATATATAGATTTGACGTACTCCTTTCCCAATTTGGAACCAATCCATTGTTCCATGTCTAGTTCTAACTGTTGCTTCTTGACTGGCATACAGATTTCTCAGGAGGCAGGTAAGGTGGTATGGTATTCCCATCTCTTCAAGAATTTTCCACAGTTTGTTGTGATCCACACAGCCAAACCCTTTAATGTAGTCAATAAAGCAAAAGTAGATGTTTTTCTGAAACTCTCTTGCTTTTTCCATGATCCAGTGGATGATGGCAATTTGATCTCTGGTTCTTCACCCTTTTCTAAAACCAGCTTGAACATCTGGAAGTTCATGGTTCACGTACTGTTGAAGCCTTGCTTGGCTTACTTTGAGCATTACTTTGCTAGTGTGTGAGATGAGTGCAATTGTGTGGTAGTTTGAGCATTCTTTGGCATTGCCTTTCTTTGGGATTGGATTGAAAACTGACCTTTTCCAGTCCTGTAGCCACTGCTGAGTTTTCTAAATTTGCTGGCATATTGATGCAACACTTTCACAGCATCATCTTTTAGGATTTGAAATAGCTCAACTGGAATTCCATTACCTCCATTAGCTTTGTTCATAGTGATACTTCCTAAGGCCCGCTTGTCTTTGCATTCCAGGATGTCTGGCTCTAGGTGAGTGATCACACCATTGTGATTATCTGGGTCATGAAGATCTTTTTTGTATAGTTCTTCTGTATATTCTTGCCACCTCTTCTTAATGTCTTCTGCTTCTGTTAGGTCCATATCGTTTCTGTCCTTTATTTGCCCATCTCTGCATGAAATGTTCCCTTGGTATCTAATTTTCTTGAATAGATCTCTAGTCTTTCCCATGCTATTGTTTTCCTCTATTTCTTTGCATTGATCACTGAAGAAGGCTTCCTTATCTCTCCTTGCTATTCTTTGGAATTCTGCATTCAGGTGGGTATATCTTTCCTTTTCTCCTAAATCTTTCAGTTCAGTCACTCAGTCATATCTGACTTGCTGCGAACTTTAGCTTCTCTTCTTTTCTCAGCTATTTTTAAGGCCTCCTCAGACAACCATTTTGCCTTTTTGCATTTCTTTTTCTAGGGGATGGTCTTGATCACTGCCTCCTGTACAGTGTTATGAACCTCTGTCCATAGTTCTTCAGGCACTCTATCACATCTAGTCCCTTGAATCTAATTGTCACTTACACTGTATAGTTATAAGGGATTTAATTTAGGTCACACCTAAATGGTCTAGTGGTTTTCCCTACTTTCTTCAATTTAAATCTGAATTTGCAATAAGAAGTTCATGTTCTGAAATGCAGTTAGCTCCCAGTCTTGTTTTTGCTGATTTTATAGGGCTTCTCCATCTTTGGCTGCAAACAATATAGTCAATCTGATTTTGGTATTGACCATCTAGTGATTTCCATGTGTAGAGTCATCCCTTGAGTTGTTGGAAGAGGGTGCTTGCTATGACCAGTGCATTCTCTTGGCAAACTCCGTTAGCCTTTTCCCTGCTTCATTTTGTACTCCCCAGCCAAACTTTGCTTTTACTCCAGGTTTCCTGATGTCTTACTTTTGTGTTCCAGTCCCCTTGGATGAAAAGGACATCTTTTTTTTTTTTTTTTTTTTTTTTTGGTGACAAGGCATTATCCTGTCTCTTATACACATCTTTCTACTCTAAAGTAAATACCAAATACCTAAGGGTNAAGGACTTTTTTTTTTTTTTTTTTTTTTTTTTTGGTGTTAGTTCTAGAAGGCCTTGTAGGTCTTCATAGAACTGTTCAACTTCGGCTTCTTCAGCAGTTGTGGGAAATAATGCATCTAAAAACTGCTAGTATTCCACCTATACTCTACAGCATGACACATTTAAACACAGAGACCATTTAAAACTATTTTTAAGAACCATTTTGGCAAACAGATCTGTAATTGGTATCTTTGTATTGATCAGTAATCAGATAAACACAGATGAATATTGCTTTATAATTATGTACTGGGTTGGCTTAAAACTTTGATTGGGTTTTCCTATAAGAGGGGAAATCTTTTCTCTACTTTCCAAATATGATTTCCTTCCAACATGTCATTTTATTTACAATGGTATAGTTTTTAAAAAGAGGTCCAGGATAGGAGGAAGCTCAAAAGGCTTCAGTTACAGTATGAGAACAAAAATAATATAAACCTACTATTGAAAAACATCTATGGAAAACAAGCTTTTCCTTGAGAGTCTAAGAAACAGCCATGAAGAGAAAATTTACTATATCCCATGTTAATAGTGAGTAATTTACTAAATACAGAATAGTTTCTTCATAGATACTATTAAGGGTTCTAAGGAACTCAAAAAGAAAACTGTTACTCTAATTAATTTGTTTAGAACACATTCTTTCTTAATATAACTTGGTTATTTCTGCCTTACCATGTCTGTGACATATGGCATCATTGAAAGTAAAACACAGAGTAAATTCAAGGTCATTGCATAACAAACCACATTGCTGGATGCCTTTTCAATGAAATGGGTTAAAGGAGAAAAATGATCATGTTTTTAAATGGTACAGTTCAAGATGATAAGTCAAATTTCAACAAATGGAATATTTATGTGAGCTCAGATCTTAAGTTTCAAATGAAAAAAGAAAAATTCATCCTGAAAACATGCCATCCCAGGGGGAAAACATTTTTTTTCATTATGCTTCCAAATAAGCCATAGTGAAGCAACATAGCAAGGCCTACAAAGCTAAAAAAAGAAGAAGAAGAAGAAGAAGAAGGAAAAAGCCTGACAGAGCTAAATCAAGAGTATTGATCAACAGGGATTTTCTCCTGATATTTCATTTCAGGGTAAAAAGTTCATGAGAAACTGTTTTCTTCTATTAAGGGCATCATGCCTTTGGAAACATTTCCCACCTCCCTCAATATTTAGTGACTCTGAGAAATTTTATTGAACAGAATTCTTTCTTATTCCGTAATGCCAGTAAATGTGTTTTCATTTCTAAAATGATGCGGTGGTGGTTTAGTCGCTCAGTCGTGTCTGACTCTTGTGACCCCATGGATTGTGACTCACCAGGCTCCTCTGTCTGTGGGATTTTCCAGGCAAGAATATTGGAGTGGGCTGCCGTTTCCTTCTCCAGTTCTAAGATGGTGGTGGATGCCAATGATTTTGTGTTCAACTTCTCACACAAGAGGGTAAACTCCTATAGATGGTAAACTGACCACAGGAGAGTACCTCTAAGAGTAGCTATCTCAGGCCAGGCTGTTTATCCATGGAGAAGATACTTTTAATTAGAGAAGCTTCTCAGCACCTTTCAATTTGTCCATTTTAGATGGTGTCTACATGATCAGGCAACACTATGTGGAAGTACCTCAAAAATACACATACAACAAGCAGTTCATGCAGTTCNACTGGGTTGGCTTAAAACTTTGATTGGGTTTTCCTATAAGAGGGGAAATCTTTTCTCTACTTTCCAAATATGATTTCCTTCCAACATGTCATTTTATTTACAATGGTATAGTTTTTAAAAAGAGGTCCAGGATAGGAGGAAGCTCAAAAGGCTTCAGTTACAGTATGAGAACAAAAATAATATAAACCTACTATTGAAAAACATCTATGGAAAACAAGCTTTTCCTTGAGAGTCTAAGAAACAGCCATGAAGAGAAAATTTACTATATCCCATGTTAATAGTGAGTAATTTACTAAATACAGAATAGTTTCTTCATAGATACTATTAAGGGTTCTAAGGAACTCAAAAAGAAAACTGTTACTCTAATTAATTTGTTTAGAACACATTCTTTCTTAATATAACTTGGTTATTTCTGCCTTACCATGTCTGTGACATATGGCATCATTGAAAGTAAAACACAGAGTAAATTCAAGGTCATTGCATAACAAACCACATTGCTGGATGCCTTTTCAATGAAATGGGTTAAAGGAGAAAAATGATCATGTTTTTAAATGGTACAGTTCAAGATGATAAGTCAAATTTCAACAAATGGAATATTTATGTGAGCTCAGATCTTAAGTTTCAAATGAAGAAAGAAAAATTCATCCTGAAAACATGCCATCCCAGGGGGAAAACATTTTTTTTCATTATGCTTCCAAATAAGCCATAGTGAAGCAACATAGCAAGGCCTACAAAGCTAAAAAAAGAAGAAGAAGAAGAAGAAGAAGGAAAAAGCCTGACAGAGCTAAATCAAGAGTATTGATCAACAGGGATTTTCTCCTGATATTTCATTTCAGGGTAAAAAGTTCATGAGAAACTGTTTTCTTCTATTAAGGGCATCATGCCTTTGGAAACATTTCCCACCTCCCTCAATATTTAGTGACTCTGAGAAATTTTATTGAACAGAATTCTTTCTTATTCCGTAATGCCAGTAAATGTGTTTTCATTTCTAAAATGATGCGGTGGTGGTTTAGTCGCTCAGTCGTGTCTGACTCTTGTGACCCCATGGATTGTGACTCACCAGGCTCCTCTGTCTGTGGGATTTTCCAGGCAAGAATATTGGAGTGGGCTGCCGTTTCCTTCTCCAGTTCTAAGATGGTGGTGGATGCCAATGATTTTGTGTTCAACTTCTCACACAAGAGGGTAAACTCCTATAGATGGTAAACTGACCACAGGAGAGTACCTCTAAGAGTAGCTATCTCAGGCCAGGCTGTTTATCCATGGAGAAGATACTTTTAATTAGAGAAGCTTCTCAGCACCTTTCAATTTGTCCATTTTAGATGGTGTCTACATGATCAGGCAACACTATGTGGAAGTACCTCAAAAATACACATACAACAAGCAGTTCATGCAGTTCAGTATTTTTTTAAAAAATCCAATCAACCGATACAATATTGTAAAGTAAAAAATAATAATAATAAAATAAAATTTAAAAAAATTATAAACATCTAAAATAAGAAATAAAGCAATGCCAAGCTCATTAAAATAAAAACTTAACCAAAATGATAATGCAAAAAAAAAAAAAAAAAAAAACAAAAAAANTACAACAAGCAGTTCATGCAGTTCAGTATTTTTTTTAAAAATCCAATCAACCGATACAATATTGTAAAGTAAAAAATAATAATAATAAAATAAAATTTAAAAAAATTATAAACATCTAAAATAAGATATAAAGCAATGCCAAGCTCATTAAAATAAAAACTTAACCAAAATGATAATGCAAAAAAAAAAAAAAGAACAGAAGATCTACATAGATATTTCTCCAAAGAGGACATTTGGATGGCCAAAAAACACATGAAAAACTGCTTGACAGCACTAAATGTTAGGAAAATTAAAGTCAAAACTACAACGAGTATCCTCTCACATTGGTCAGAAGAGCCATCATCAGAAAGCCAGCAAATAACAAATGCTGGAGAAGGTGCGGAGAAAGGGAACGCCTCTTACACTGTTGGTGGGAATGTAAACTGATACAGCCACTGTGGAGAACAGTATGGAGATTCTTTAAAGAACAAAAAACAGAGCTACCACATGACCCAGCAATTCCACTCTTGGGTGTATATACAGATAAAAACAATTTGAGAAGTTGCATGTACCCCAGTGTTCATCGCCACATTGTTTACAATAGCCAGGACATGGAAGCAACCCGAATGTCCATAGACAGAGAAATTAAGAAGATGCAATACATATATAAAATGGAATATTGCTCAGTCATAAAAAGGAGTAATTATTTCACCACTGCAGTGAAATGTCATACATGAGACAGAGTGAAGTCAGAAAGAGAAAGACATATATCATTTATATGTGAAATCTAGAAAAGTGATGAACTTATTTGCAAAGCAGAAATGAGTCCTAGACATAGAAAGCAAACTTATGTTTTCCGAGGTGGGGAGGGGAGGTGAAATGAACTGAGAGATTGGGATTGACATATATACAGTACTATGTATAAAGCAGATAACTAATAAGAACCTAGTGTATAGCACAGGGAACTCTACTCAGTGGCCTTTGGTGACCTAAATGTGAAGGAAATCTAAAAAAGAGTGGACATATGTATATTATAACTGATTCACTTTGTTATACAGCAGAAACTAACATGATATTCGTAAAAACAACTATCCTCCAATAGTTCCGAATAATCAGTCCTCCAATCCCATTGGTAGGACTGATGCTAAAGATGAAGTTCCAGTACATTGTTCACCTGATGCAAAGAGCTAACTCATTGGAAAAGACCCTGATGCTGGAAAACATGGAAGGCAGGAGGAAAAGGGGACAACAGAGGATGAGACGGTTGGATGGCATCACCGACTCGATGCACATGAGTTTGAGCAAGCTCTGGGAGATAGTGAAGGACAGGGAGCTCTGGCATGCTTCAGGCCATGGGGTTGAAAAGAGTTGGACATGACTGAGAGACTGAATAACAACAATACTCCAATAAAAAATAAACACACACACGTACACACAATATTGCTTTGTATTCATATGACATGGACTACACAGATGTTGTCGTTTTTGTTGTTTAATCAAAGTTGTGTCCCACTCTTTCATGACCCCATGGAGTGCAGCATGCCAGGCTCCTCTGTCCATAGGATTTCCCAGGCAAGAATACTGGAGTGGGTTGCCATTTACTTCACCATGGGATCTTCCCAACTCAGGGACTGAACCCGAGTCTCCTGCATTGGCAGGTGGATTCTTTACCACACCAGGGAAATCCCTATACAAATAAGGCCTATGTAAATTGGAATGTGACGGCAGGAAAAGAAAATGGCCCAAACTGCTTTTCTTTACTTTCTAACTATGCTTAATATCAAAGTCTGTAATTGTATAGAGATTTTATGTATTTTTTCTACATGATGTTTTTATTCTTGAAAGTAAAAGCATCAGTGGAACATAGAAGAGTTCAGAAATAGACTGAAGTACATGTAAGAATTTAGGGTATGACTAGAGTTTCCAACAAGAGAGAAAAAGGTGGATTATTAAACAAGTGATGTTAGCAAAAATGGTTATCCGATTAAAAGAAAATAAAGGCAGACCCCTACTCCATATCACTGACAAAAATGTCTCACACAAATTGAATTTTTAAAGGAAAATGAAAATAAATAATAGAAAAATTAAGGAAGTCATTCTAATCTTGAGATACGAGAGACCCTTCTAAACAACATAAGAAATCAGGATCATTTGAGGAGGAAGACATCTATTTAAAGAATAAAAATATTGAGGCAAAAGACACCATAACAGAGACATGACTAATACGGAAGGCCTTTTGTGGTACCATGACATCTCAGTGGCAGGAGGGAAGAAGAGGCAGAATGCCTTGACTTCTACCATCATCTTTCTGTGCTGACATCTGCTGAGAAGCAGACCATCCTGACTTCATTTGCAGCCCCATGCTCTGGGGGCTGCACAAAGGACAGCAAGGTCATGTTGAATCTGACTGACTCAGTTTCAGCTTCTTCCATAAAATCCAAGTGTGACAGTCAGAGTAATGGCCCCCACAAACACATCTACCTGTTAATCCCTGGAACCTGTGACTGTGTTATCTTACGTAGCAAGAAGAAATTTGTAAGTACGATTGTATCATGAATTTTTAAAAGTGAGTAAAATTTAAAATCCATAAAATTTACCAATTTAGAGTATACAATTCAGTGGTTTTTAGTATATTCACTAAACATACTTTGCTGACCTTGGCTGACAAAGGTCCGTCTAATCAAAGATATGGTTTTTTCAGTAGTCATGTATGGATGTGAGAATTGGCCCATAAAGACAACTAAACACCAAAGAATTGATGCTTTTGAACTGTGGTGTTGGAGAAGACTCTTAAGAGTCCTTTTGACAGTGAGGAGATCAAACCAGATGATCCTAAAGGAAATCAGTCCTGAATATTCATTGGAAGGATTGACGCTGAAGCTGAAGCTCCAATACTTTGGCCACCTGATGCAAAAAGCCGACTCATCAGAAAAGACCCTGATGCTGGGAAAGACTGAAGGCAGGAGGAGAAGGGGCTGATGGAGTGCAAGATGGTTGGATGGCATCACTAACTCAATGNAAAGGAAATCAGTCCTGAATATTCATTGGAAGGATTGACGCTGAAGCTGAAGCTCCAATACTTTGGCCACCTGATGCAAAAAGCCGACTCATCAGAAAAGACCCTGATGCTGGGAAAGACTGAAGGCAGGAGGAGAAGGGGCTGATGGAGTGCAAGATGGTTGGATGGCATCACTAACTCAATGGACATGGGTTTGAGCAAGCTCCAGGGATGGTGAAGGACAGAGAAGGCTGGAGTGCTGCAGTCCATGAGGTCACAAAGAATTGGACACAATTAAGTGACTGAACAACAAGTATATTCACAAACTTGTGTAACCATCACCACAATCAATTCTGGACCATTTTCATTATCTACCCCCCAAATTCCATATCCAATAGCAGTCACTATCCATTTCCCTCCGATTCTCCCAGTTCTTGCAAACCATTAAATTACTTTCTATAGATTTGCCTATACTAGATTTACATATAAATGGAATAATACAATATGTAGTCTTCTTGACTGGCTTTTTCCATCTAGCATAAAGTTTTCAACATTCATCCATATTGTAGCATCTTTCAGTACTTCATTCCTCTTTATTGCCATATAATATTCCATTGTTCAGTTATACCATATTTTATCTATCCATTTATCAGCTTATGGACATTTGTCTCCACTTTATGGCTATAATGACTAATGCTTTTATGAACGTGCATGAACAAGTTTTACATGACATGTTCTGATTTCCATGAGATTGAGCCTAGTTATAGATTTTCTGGGTCAGCTGGGTTGCCAACTGATTTCCAAGGAGCCAGCACTATTTTACCTTATGACCAGCAGTGCATGAGGATTCCAGATTCTCCACATCCTCATCGACACTTGCCATTACCTGGCTTCTTGATTACAGCTAACCTAGTGGATGTGAAGCGGTATCTCGTTGTGATTTTGATATGCAGTCTTCAAATGGTTAATGACGTTGAGCATCTTTCCATGTCCTTACTGGCCGTTTATGTATTCTTTGGAGTAACAGCTCTTCAGATCCCCCTTCGTCTACTTTTAACTGGGTCATCTGTCATCTTATTGTTGAGTGGCAAGCATGTTTTATTCATTCTGGATATAGGTTCCTTGTCAGATATATGATATGCAAATATTTTTTCCCATTCTAGTTTATCTTTTCACATTACTGATGGGTTCTTTGAAGCACAAAAATCTTAAATTTTGGTGAAGTGCAGTTTGTCTCTTTCTTTTGTCTACATGATTTTGTTCATATCTAAGAAGGTTTTAACTAACTACATGTCATGAAGATTCATTCCCATGTTTAATTCAGTTATATACTTTTAGCTCTTACATTTAGGTTCATGATCCACTAGGAATAATTTTTGTGTGTGTGATATAAGAAAGTGATTCAAATTAATTCTTTTGCTTGTATATATAAAGCTGTCTATTTGTTGAAAAGATTACTCTTTCCTTACTGAATTGTCTTGGTGCATTTGTTGAAAGTCAAGTGAGTTACATCTATATTCTAAGAAAGTGAGAGGAAAACACATTACAATGTAATGTGCATAGTGTGGTCTTATTTTAACAAAAACCCAATGTAACTTTGTGTGTGTGTGTGTGTTTGTATTTATATGTATGCCTGGTTATGCCGTATTTGTATAGAGATGCATTTTGCATTCCTGCTTCCCAGCTGTTGTTCCATTCTCTTCAGATGTCCTGATGTTCCTGAGGCACTGATAACAATCAGTGCAGCTCCTGTTTGTATAACTGATAGTTACTTCTTCCTAGCACTAGCAATGTTTATATTGCCCTCTGAGATTTCAGAGGGCTTCCACCATGTCTAAAACTATGCTGAATTTACAATCTGGCCTCTCATACATTTCCTTTGTGTACTCTCTTGCTTCTAGCCAATGAAAATCTTCATTTTCACAAATTACAAGATATTTTTCTTTAGTACTCTTGCTGTACATCTAGCCAAATCACTTGTTTGCTTTCTCCAGGCATTGTGGGTCTAAACTTTTCACCTTAACATAAATTAATGGCAGAAAAAAAGATTATGTTAAGATAAATAACCAGGTTGAAAAAATTTTAAAGGAAAAGAATTGGCTCAGTGGCCATGATATAAGCTATAAAAAGCATGAGATGGAACACTGATGTTTACAAGGCTACAGCTACTTTGCCAACAAAGGTCCGTCTAGTCAAAGTCATGGTTTTTCCAGTAGTCATGTATGGATGTGGGAGTTGGACTATAAAGAAATCTGAGCGCCAAAGAATTGATGCTTTTGAGCTGTGGTATTGGGGAAGACTCTTGGGAATCCCTTGGACTGCAAGGAGACTCAACCAGTCGATTCTAAAGGAGATCAGTCCTGAATATTCATTGGAAGGGGTGATGCTAAAGCTGAAACTCCAATACTTTGGCCACCTAATGCGAAGAATGGACTCATTGGAAAAGACCCTAATGCTGGGAAAGATTGAAGCTAGGAGGAGAAGGGTGTGACAGAGGATGAGGTGGTTGGATGGCATCACTGACTTGATGGACATGAGTTTGAGCAAGCTTCGGGAGTTGGTAATGGACAGGGAAGCCTGGCATGCTGCAGTCCATGGGGTTGCAGAGTTGGACACAGCTGAGCGACTGAACTGAACTGAAGCTAGAAAACAATATGGAATGGTTACTCTGACAGCTTTACTCCTTTATCATGCTCTCTGGATTACACTGGATGATCAACCACATCAAAAATTTATTTATTGTGCTGTTTGGGGATACTGCAATGGATCCATTTATCTAGCTGCTAAACTCTGGGAAATGACCAACTTAATCAACTAGTCAAAGTGGAATATGTTAGTCTGAAAATTGCAAACTTTTTAATGATTAACTAATTCATATTAGCCCTTTGGCAAACTAACCAGAGAAGGTGATGGCACCCCACTCCAGTACTCTTGCCTGGAAAATCCCATGGATGGAGGAGCCTGGTAGGCTGCAGTCCATGGGGTCGCGAAGAGTTGGACACGACTGAGCGACTTCCTTTTCACTTTTCACTTGCATACATTGGAGAAGGACATGGTAACCCACTCCAGTGTTCTTGCCTGGAGAATCCCAGGGACGGGGGAGCTTGATGGGCTGCCGTCTATGGGGTCGCACAGTCAGACACGACTAAAGTGACTTAGCAACAGCAAACGATTTAACTCTTTGCAAATAGCCCTTATAATACCCACATAACTAAGTAACCATTTTTTTGTAAGTTATACACATAATGCCCCACCCATGTGTGCATAAACTGAGATTATACATGCTGGCAGTTCTCCCTACCACCAAAACATACTTTTTCTACATTAAATATTTCCCATTAGAAATAAACCAACTTATAACCTACTGCTGCCTCTTGAGAAATTTGTATACAGGTCAGGAAGCAACAGTTAAAAATGGACATGGAGCAACAGACTGGTTCCAAATAGGAAAAGGAGTACGTCAAGGCTGTATATTGTCACCCTGCTTATTTAACTTCTATGCAGAGTACATCATGAGAAACACTGGGCTGAAAGAAACACAAGCTGGAATCAAGATTGCCAGGAGAAATATCAATAACCTCAGCTATGCAGATGACACCACCCTTATGGCAGAAAGTGAAGAGGAACTAAAAAGCCTCTTGATGAAAGTGAAAGTGGAGAGTGAAAAAGTTGGCTTAAAGCTCAACATTCAGAAAACTAAGACCATGGCATCTGGTCCCATCACTTCATGGGAAATAGATGGGGAAACAGTGGAAACAATGTCAGACTTTATTTTGGGGGCTCCAAAATCACTGCAGATAGTGATTGCAGCCATGAAATTAAAAGACGCTTACTCTTTGGAAGAAAAGTTATGACCAACCTAGATAGCATATTGAAAAGTGGAGACATTACTTTGCCAACAAAGGTCCATCTAGTCAAGGCTATGGTTTTTCCTGTGGTCATGTATGGATGTGAGAGTTGGACTGTAAAGAAAGTTGGGCGCCGAAGAATTGATGCTTTTGAACTGTGGTGTTGGAGAAGACTCTTGAGAGTCCCTTGGACTGCAAGGAGATCCAGTCAGTCCATTCTGAAGGAGATCAGCCCTGGGTATTCTTTGGAAGGAATGATGCTAAAGCTGAAACTCCAGTACTTTGGCCACCTCATGTGAAGAGTTGACTCATTGGAAAAGACTCTGATATTGGGAGGGATTGGGGGCAGGAGGAGAAGGAGACAACACAGGATGAGATGGCTGGATGGCATCACTGACTCGATGGACGTGAGTCTGAGTGAATTCTGAGAGTTGTTGTTGGACAGGGAGGCCTGGCATGCTGTGATTCGTGGGGTCGCAGAGAGTCGGACACAACTGAGAGACTGAACTGAACTGAACTGATCCAGTAATATCTGTCCTCCACCACTCAATATTTCACAGAATTTGGTTATACTTACAAAGTAGTATTTCGCTACCGTTCAGTCATGTTTTCTCAAAATAACATTGTGAAGTGGTTGTGGTTTTACAAGGGAAAAAAAAAGATGTCTAAGTAAATGTTTACATTGTCTCTCTCTCTCTCTCTTATACACACACACAAACACATACAATTTTGCCTTAGAACCTGGCATCTAGGATACCAATTATTCATGATAAAAATCACCAAGTGTCCATCTTATGACATATTAAGTTATAAGAACAAAAACCAAAATCTATAAGAAGATAGTTTAGCCTGCTTAACATTCACTAAATATTGCTTACCTGTCATTGACAAGTCTCCCTAGCAGATGTCAACAAAACTGCTTGCTCTGATTCAACTCAAACTTTTGCTGAACGTATATTAGGTGACAAGAAACACAAACGCAAAGATATGCTCTCTACTGTCAAGTTTAGTTGCGAGACAGACATGTACACACTGAGAATGGTTTAGAGGAGTGAATAGGATGATACGGAACCAAAAGGTAGGAGGTGATTATTCTATTTAGGTACAGGTAAGGTGTAGAGGGAGGGCAGGGAGTCATGAAGGATTACTAGAATAGATAACACTTAAGCTAGATCTTGACTTTCCAGATGAGTGTGATTTCACCAGGAAGAAAATGAGGACAATGAAACAAAGAGGACAATAAGGAAAAAATAAGAACTAATATAAACATTTATAATAAACATAAAATTAGATAGTATGTTCAGAGAATCCTAAATAGAGAGCCAGGATGTGTTTATGAAAAAGTTATGCTGGGAAAGATGGTAGAGCTCTTCTGGGAAGTGTTCAATTCATCATTAGAAAAAAAATCTATGTGTTCCTATGTGATGAATTTCTGACCTGTGCTTATGCACCACTAGAACTGGCAAAGGGCAGAAATGAGGCAGGGAGCAAAATGAGAACAGGAGGCAACCTCTGGATGTACTGAGTGCACTGAGTGATGGGATCAAGGCAACTCTTACCTCCAACCCTGGTAGGAGACGTGTAGAATCAATGGAGGGAGGGGAAAATAAATAAATCAGAGAAAACGGAACTCAGAGGTTCCTGGATGACATCACAAGCAGACCTTTGGCTACTTGCCCTCCTAAAAATAGAAGCATCACCAGAGACATTTGGCAGGAGGCCAATGACCCTGAGCTCAGAGTTCAGGGAAGAATTCTTCAGTTGAAAATGCTTGAAATCAAGGGTGAATGACTGTTTTAGTGGCAGGCAACATGATTTAGTGTTCAAGAGTTTAGGCTCAGGCCACCACTTTCTGTTGGACTTAGAATAAGCAACTTAATCTCTGTTTACCTTTGTTTTTTCATTTCTAAAATGGAGAAATAAGTGTCTACCTCACAGAACTGTTACATAGATTAGAATGTTAGTATGTGCAAAGAACTCAGAACAGCCAGGATCCAGGCAGAGAAACCAAACCCTAAGAACCTATTTTCAAGTATGTTGGATGTGTTGAAAGATTAAACAGGGGACAATGAAGCAACTCAGACATTAACAAGCAGAGAAAGTCTCTCTACCCTATAGGTCTGGAAACCAAAGGGAGGAGGTAGTTTCAACAGTACCTAAGAGCTAGAGCTTTCTGGAAGAAGCTGGAACCATAAGAAAGACATAGTGACTTCTGGATATCCTACTGGAAACATATATAAGTATGAGGTTATAGCCTGGCTCCAGACCTCCAACCTTTTGCCAGTGCCTATTTTCTGAAATGTGCTAGAAGTCAGTTGGTAACAGAGTCTAGAAAATATAGTTATCTGGGAAAGGAGGAGGGCAGGAAATAGATCTGATGCCAAGTAGTCAAGTGACTGGAAGGTCCCTCAACAAATGTTAGCAGCTATTATTATATTTTATGTTTGATCTGGGATACAGCAATCACTTTGCTTCCCTCTACCCAGGAAATGATGATTCTGGGCTGATGCTAAATTCTTCTGTGAGAAGCTTCCAGTTATAGCTATAAATAAATTCTGAAATTTGGAATAGAAGTCAATGCCAGAGGAATCAGACAGTAGCTGACATCGTGAGACTGGCCATGGAGTACATGGAGAAGGTAAATGAAACTTGAACATGAAGCATTAGGAAGCACTGACATTTAAAAGAAAGAGGAAGATACAAATCAGAAATGGAGCACAATTTGTAAAAACACCAAATCACTATGATATACAACTGAAACTAATAAAATATTATAAGTCAACTATACTTCAATTTTTTTAAAAAGCATCCAAATTGTATAAGAAGTAAACTGCCTTCATTTGCAGTGACATAGCACATACTTAAAGATTCCATAAAAAAAAACTACTAGAACTAATAAGCAAATCCAGTAAATTTGCAGGATTCAAAAGCAGTGTACAAGAAAGCAGTTGTGTTTCTATCAACTATCAGAAAAAGAAATTGAGAAGACAACCCCATTTACAATAGTATCAAAAGAATAAATACCCAAGAATAAATTTCAACAAGGAGGTGAAAGATCTGTACACTGGGAATTATAAGACATTTTTGAAAGAAACTGAAGAAGGCACAAATAAATGGAGATATCCCATGTTCATGGATTAGAAAAAATGAGTTTTGGAGATCTAAGGTACAACCTGGCGATTATAGTTAGTAATACTGTATAATATACTTGAAGTTGCAAACAGAGTAGGTCTTAAATGTTCTCACCACAAAAAGAGAAATGGTACTTATGTGACATGATGTTGGTGTTAGCCAATGCTATATTTGGCAACATATGAGTGTATCAAATCAACACACTGTATACTTTAAACATATAGAAAGTTATATGTCAGTTATATCTCAAGAAATCTGGAAAAAAAATACACAGAGGTTCCTTTTCTGTCATCCCTTCCTTGAACTCCTATTACATTAATAGTTGAACTTGAACAGTTTTATTGTCTCAGATATTTTCAGATATACTAATTTTTTTGTTCCCAGATTTCAGCCTTGATTACTAGGATTAGATCTTATGTTTATGTTACAGTCATCACCTTCCCAATGTGCCCAACACACATTTAGCAGTCACTGAATAGTTTAGGGGTGAGAACTTCTAAAGAAGACAGTTTCTCTTGGTAACTAAGTAATAGGCCTAGAAGCCCCTGAGGATACTCAATTACTCTCCCTTTTTCCTCCAACTGTGAAATTAAAGAAATCTCTGCTTTCTTCTGCCTAACTCATTGAGCTTACTTAGGAGTAGCGTTAGATGCGATGAAGCAGAATTAAGCAAGACTGAACAACTATATGCCTTACCTTCCTCTTACTTGTTCAACTATAGCCAGCCCCACTTCCAACCTGCTATGATTATCAGTCACTGCTTTTATACTTCAACTGTCAGGAAAGCCATATGTCTAGAAATCCAGCCTTACATTCCAAGTTCTCTGTTCAGAAAAAGGCATGGGATATGGACGATGGACTAGATTTCAAATTCTATTTTTTTCACTTAACTAGCTGAGTGACTGTATATTCGTTCTGTAGGGATGCCATAATAAAATATCATAAACTTGGGACTTCCCTGGTGATCCAGGGGTTAAGAATCTGCCTTGAAGTGCAGGAGACATGGGTTCAGTCCCTGGTCAGGGAACCAAGATCCCACATGCCACAGAGCTACTGAGCCCACGCGGCACAACTAGAGAGTCTGTGCTTCACAGTGAAAGATGCCACATGACGCAACCAAGATCCTATGTGCCACCAAATAACTGTTATTGCTGTTCAGACACTCAGTTGTATCCAACTCTTTGTGACCCCATGGACTGCAGCATGCCAGCCTCCCTGTCCTTCACCATCTCCCTGAGCTTGCTCAAACTCATGTCCATTGAGTCAGTGATGCCATCCAACCATCTCATCCTCTGTCACCCACTTCTCCTCCTGCCTGCAATCTTTATAAATAAAGAAATACTTTTGTAAAGTATCATAAACATAGAGGTCTACAACAACAGAAATTCACTATCTCACAGTTTTGGAGGCCAGAAGTCTAATATCAGAATGCCAGAAGGCCCATGCCCCCTCTGAAGTCTGTAGGGGAATCATTCGTTGCCTCTTCCTAGCTTCCAGTGGTGTAACTAGTCTGAAAGCAAACACCTTCCCTCCAGATGGAAAGTCATTCTGTGGGTAGCTCCATTGAGTTCAGCTCCTTGTTTCGCTCTCATTCCTCTAATACACTGAAGCAAAAGGCTAAAGAGAGGACGCCTTCTTTCCTTCAGACAAGTTTCTCGCTCAGCTCACTTCCTGTCTCTACGTTAGAACAAGGGCAGGGGTTACTGGACGCGAGGGTTTGCTGTTCACGTGAAGCAGTAGCCCCTTCCAGGTTTTATAAATCTGAAACACTCCTGTTGTCTTTTCTGTAATTAGGATGTAAGTCAGCCCATGTCAGGCTGACTCATTCAGACCCAGGCACCGTGACTGCTCCAGAAATGCGGTGCCGAGTCTGTGGCATAAAGAGAACAAAGGAAAGATTTTCCTGAGAAAAAGCCTCGAAAGCCAAGAAACATAACCTTCTCTCACCCTGAGGGGTGGGGGCAGGAGAGTAGCACAACAGCAAACAAACCCAGGTCCTTCCCTAGGCTCTCCTGTCTTCGGAGGGATTCGGGGCCCACGTGAGTTCCTTCCCAGGCATGGCCTGCCAGCGTTAAAACTGCCTAGCAGGCTCCCCATGCCGTCAGACACTTACCAGGTTGTTAGTTTATGTCCCTAGAAGACAAACATCCTAACCTAGGACCTCTCTCCTCCCATGTTCACACACAAGGAACCTTGTAAAGAGTTTACAGAACTTGACCATTTGGGTATCCTCTAGGGTTACTCCTCCACTGACAAGAGGCAGCCTTGGAGAGAGAAGCATCTTTCTAGGAAGTAGGACACACAGGACAGAGTGACTGTCCCTTATGTGGTAAGTGGAGGTCACACTTTCCTCCTTTCTTCTCTGAAGCCTTTCCAAATCAACCCTGAATGTGCTTGTCACTGAACTATTGGCATCCCCTAGCTAAAATTCTCTGGAACTTGGCATTCAGTTGGGTATATCTTTCCTTTTCTCCTTTGCCTTTTGCCTCTCTTCTTTTCTGAGCTCTCCTCAGACAACCACTTTGCCTTATTAAATTTCTTTTTCTTGGGGATGGTTTTGGTCACTGCCTGCTGTATAAGGTTATGAACCTCTGTTCATAGTTCTTTAGGCACTCTGCCTACCAGAGCTAATCTCTTGAATCTACTTGTCATCTCCAAAGTATAATCACAAAGGATTTGTTTTAGTTCATACCTGAATGATCTAGTGGTTTCCCCTACTTTCTTCAACTTAAGCCTGAATTTTTCAGTAAGGAGCTCATGATTTGAGCCACAGTCAGCTCAGAGTTGGGCCATAAAGAAGGCTGAGTGCCGAAGAATTGATGCTTTTGAACTGTGGTGCTGGAGAAGACTCTTGAGAGTCCCTTGGACTGCAAGAAGATAAAACCAGTCAAATCTAAAGGAAATCAACTCTGAATATTCATTGGAAAGACTAGTGTTGAAACTGAAGCATCTGACCACCTGATGCAAAGAGCTGACTTACTGGAAAAAGAACCTGATGCTAGGAAAGACTGAGGGCAGAAGGAGAAGGGGATGACAGAAGATGAGATGGTTGGATGGCATTCTTGACTTGATGGACATGAGTTTGAACAAACTCCAGGAGATAGGGAGGGACAAGCAAGCCGGGCATGCTGTAGTCCATGGGAGAGTCCATGCAAAGAGTTGGACACAACTGAGCAGCTGAACAACAGCTAATATTAATAAGTGACATTGTCACACAGTCACCTCTATTAGTTCATACTTTGTTCTCTACTCTGCTTCCTTTGTGAGTACTTTGCTTTCCTGTTTCAGCTCTTAGTCCCCTCAGCCTTGCAGCATAGCTCAGGTTGAAAGCCTGTGTCTCTCATTATATTATAAAGCCCTTAATATAACGGATTCTGTGCACCACTCATCACCTCCTCCTGAAGGCCTTGCATCTTGCTCAAAAATTCTTATTGAATAAAAAATAGAGAGGTGCTTTTATGGGATTTTTTTTCATTTAATATGTCCATAAATTCTTGACAGACACTGCTCTTCTTTGGAAACACCTATTGCCAGTATGCTATGCTCTTCTTCCCTTCTATCAACACATCCATAAATACACACATTCACACTTTGTAGTTCAAGAAAAACTATCAACCAGTTAATAAATATTTCAGGAGCTACACCCAATAAGACCCAAGCTCTGTTGCTCCTTGATATGTATTATCTTTCTGATGTAAACACACATATGCATTTAAAGAATGAAGAAAGCACCTCCCTCCCCATACCATCTCTCTGGGTCATCCCAGTGCACTAGCCCCAAGCATCCTGTATCCTGTGTCAAACCTAGACTGGCAATTTGTTTCTTACATGATATTATACATGTTTCAATGCCATTAAAAACTTTTTTCATAAGGCAATTTTATTCCCCTGTATATACACTATATATGTATATTGGTATACCACTTCACTGTTTATGAAGCAGTAACCTATCATTTCACCAAATTCTCATGGCAGTCCTTTGAGTCTTTCTTTGGTTTCAAATTAGTTATTTTTCCCTTCACTATTCTACGGCTTCCTATAATTATAAAAGGTCACTTTGGATATCAAATAGACAGTTGAAAATACCGCCTGAGATTCTGTAGTTTAATATGGGTATAAGAAGCCCAGACATCAGGAGTACTGGGTTCTGAGGCTGCTCTGCAAACCTTGAGCTGTCCCTTCACCTTCTGTGCCTCACTTTGTTGTTGGTGCTCAGTTGCCAAGTTGTGTCCAACTTTTCTCAATTCCACGACTGCAGCATGTGAGGCTTCTCTGTCCCTCACCATCTCCTGGAGTTTGCCAAAGTTCATGTCCATTGAATGAACATATGCCTCAGTTTATGCATCTATAAATCAGGGAAGCTTGACCAGATCACCAGTTTCCAAATTTGGCTAAGCACCAAAACTATCTGAAGGCCTTAATCAATGTAATCCTCTTGATCCCCCCTCCCAGAATATCTGCCAGGGGATGAAGATCAAAAATCTGTATTTTAAAAGCTCTCCAGGTGATTCTGATGAGAAGTCAGGTCTGGAAATCTCTAAACCAGATGATGTCTCAAGTTCCTGCTTGCTCTCAGTTCAGTTCAGTTCAGCCGCTCAGTCGTGTCCAACTCTTTGTAACCCCATGAATCGCAGCATGCCAGGCCTCCCTGTTCATCACCATCTCCCGGAGTTCACTCAGACTCACATCCATCAAGTCCGTGATGCCATCCAGCCATCTCATCCTTGATCGTCCCCTTCTCCTCCTGCCCCCAATCCCTTCCAGCATCAGAGTCTTTTCCAAAGAGTCAACTCTTCGCATCAGGTGGCCAAAGTATTGGAGTTTCAGCTTTAGCATCATTCCTTCCAAGGAACACCCAGGGCTGATCTCCTTCAGAATGGACTGGTTGGATCTCCTTGCAGTCCAAGGGACTCTCAAGAGTCTTCTCCAACACCACAGTTCAAAAGCATCAGTTCTTCTGTGCTCAGCCTTCTTCACAGTCCAACTCTCACATCCATACATGACCACTGGAAAAACCATAGCTTTGACTAGACAGACCTTTGTTGGCAAAGTAATGTCTCTGCTTTTGAATATGCTATCTAGGTTGCTCATAACTTTCCTTCCAAGGAGTAAGCGTCTTTTATTTTCATGGCTGCAGTCACCATCTGCAGTGATTTTGGAGCCCCCCAAAATAAAGTCTGACACTGTTTTCACTGTTTCCCCATCTATTTCCCATGAAGTAGTAAATAGATAAAACATTAAAAAATGCTGCGATAATTATCTTGTGCATAAATATTTTCCTTTCAGTTGGATTTTTAAAAAAAATGACTGTGTTTCAGGCAAGGAATTACTGTAGCAAATGTCATGCATTTAAAAAATTTTGATACAAGTTGCCAATCGTTTGGAAGAAAGGTTGTTCCAGTTTATATTGCCTACAAATGTTCACGAAAATGATTTTATCTAACAGCCAACTGCATACAGTCATTAAACAAACACTGCCACCACCACCACCACAATCTTTGCCAAGTGGGTAGGTGAAAATTTCTCTCATTTCTTTTATAATTAATGAAGCTGCTCATTTTCTACCTATATTTCTTCTCCAGTGAACTGCTTGCTCATCTCTCTGCCCAAAACATAGTTTTCTTATAGTTATCTGTTAGATCATAATATTTTAGAGCATTATTATTTTGTCATCCATGTTTCTGCTTGGTTTTACAATGCAGTTTGTGTTAAATCTTAACTTATAAGAGAAATTCCTATATTTTTGTAGTGAAACATATTTACTGTGTGGGTCCTTTTAAAATTTTACTTAAAAAAAATTTCACGTATATACTTCCGAGGTTTTTAGCATACTATTCATAAAGTTGTGTAGCTATCACCACTATCTAATTGCAGAGAAATTCATCAGTCCTATATCAATTAGCAATTATTCTTCATTCTCTTCTCTCTCATCTTCTCTATAGATTTGCCTATCCTGGGCATTTCATATAAAAAGAATCTGATACTATAGGGCTTTTTGTGTCTGGCTTCTTTGACTTAGCATAATATTTTCAAGGTTCCCAAGGTTAATGTCAGTCAGCCTTTGTTTTTTGTCTCCTTTTGACCACATTTGGTTTTGCTACATCCTCTTTTTTGAGAAACCACAGGAACTTAAAATCTATGTTTATAGTACACCTTAATCTACTGACTTTGGTTAATTTACTATTCAGCTTCTACTCCTTCTTACATCATCTTTCTAGTCTGAGTTTTAGAGATTGTTAAAAATGGAGGGACTTCCTGGTGGTTCAGTGGCTAAGGCTCCTTGCTTCCAGTGCAGGGGGCCCGGGTTTGATCCCTACACCCAGCGTGATGCAATTGAGAGTTCACAGGCCACAACTCAAGATCCCACATGCTACAATGGAGATCGAAGATCCTACGCACCACAACTAAGGCCTGGCTCAGCCAAATGAATAAATACGTAAATATTTTAAAAGATATTAAATTTTCTGAAAGGTTTTCCTACATCTATTGAAATGATCATATGGCTTTTAGTACTTGACGTTCCTATGATACACAGTAGGAGCAATTTTACTATAGTTGCACAAATTGTTCATTCTTGTTACAAAAAACCATATCCCATTTGACTGTCATGGATTGTTGAATTTGTTTTTATCTGTTATCATTAACTGTTTTATGTTTGCCATATGGATGTTCCAAAGTTAAGAAGCAGTCTTTGAACACAGTGATAAAACACAGGTATTTAAGGCCAGCATATCGGAGTTTTAATTCAAGTTACAAAACGTAAAATTTTGTGACCTTGGACAGTTTCCTTTTCATCCTCATTTTGCGTTATTTTTGTAGATTTTTGACCTTATGAATATGGAAAATCTTATTATCTTCCTTTTTTCCTCACTTATTTTTACACTACATACATTTTCCATGTTATTGCATTATCTTTTTGAAGGCTGGTATAACATATGATTGAGAATTGTGCTGAGGTCGCATAGAGTTCTTTATTGGGACTTTCATCTATGTCCACATTTCACCAATAATAATTCTGTGATGAGCATTATTATGTCTAAAACTTATTAACTCAAATATAAAAATACTTCTAGAGATACAGATCATAGTGCTTTCTAAAATTATTATACTGATTTACACTCTAACTGACAATATATAAAATCTCCTGTTTTATCCCATGCTTACCAGCACTGTTTATTAACACCAAAAATAAGTCACTGCTAATCTGATATACAAAGTTTTTTTTTCCGTATCTGTGAGGCTAAACTTTTTCTCACACACATATGAATATATGGCATTTCTTTGGTGAGTTGTCTGTGTTCTGCAGTTCCATAAATTTTTTCAATTTCTATAATAAAAGCATTATAATAAAGATTAATATTTGGTCTGTCATAAAAATATATCTTTCCATTTTATGTATCTTCTTTCCTTTTTTTGGGGGGGCACACTACTTGGCTTGTGGGATCTTAGTTCCCTGATCAGGGATCAAATCCATATTCTTGGTAGTAAAAAATTCAGAGTCCATGGGCTTCCCTGGTGGCTCAGTGGTAAAGAATCCGCCTGCCAATGCAGGATACATGGGTTCGATCCCTAGGCCAGGAAGATCCCACATGCCTCAGAGCAGCTAAGCCTGTGCTCCACAATACAAGAAGCCACCACAGTGAGAAGCCCGAGCGCTACAGCTAGAGAGTGGCTCTCCCTGCAACTAGCGAAAAAACCAGGGAGCAACAAAGACCCAGCACAGCCAAAATAAATGAAAAAAGAGGAACCCTAACCGCTGGACCAGCAAGGGATTCTCTATCTTTCCGTTTTGGTTCTGATTTTTTTGAATGACAGCCCAAACTTTCTATTTATTTATGCTACAAATCTATCACTCCTACCATAATTTTCCTGTAACTTCTAAACTAGAAGATTATTTTAAGTCTTTAAATTTTTTAGATAATCAATATTTAACTCCCCAATCCACCTTGAATTTATTTTCATGTGGTGAAAATACAAATTAAAGGATTTTCAAATTTTTACCTACTGTCTAATGCCAGTGACCTAATTTTCTAATATTTTACAACAAAAATGTCACTGGTTGTTGATGCTTTCTTGATGACGTCTGAGTTTTTAAGTAGAATATTTAAACTAGTCGGCATATAATTTCACACTGATGGTTTTATGTTTCTCAACCCAGAATGCACCATTTTAATTCCTACAGATTTTAATACTGGACAAACACCCTTACTTCACTTTTTTTTAAGAAATTAAAGAATTCTCAATATGCCAGCAAATTTGGAAAACTCAGCAGTGGCCACAGGACTGGAAAAGGTCAGTTTTCATTCCAATTCCAAAGAAAGGCAATGCCAAAGAATGCTTAAACTACCACACAATTGCACTCATCTCACATGCTAGTAAAGTAATGCTCAAAATTCTCCAAGCCAGGCTTCAGCAATACATGAACTGTGAACTCCCTGATGTTCAAGCTGGTTTTAGAAAAGGCAGAGGAATCAGGGATCAAATTGCCAACATCCACTGGATCATGGAAAAAGCAAGAGAGTTCCAGAAAAACATCTATTTCTGCTTTATTGACTATGCCAAAGCCTTTGACTGTGTGGATCACAATAAACTGTGGAAAAT
>SJYX01024735.1:0-33946 GCA_006410675.1 Oreotragus oreotragus | reverse complement strand
TACAGAGAGGGAAGGGAAGGGTTAAGACAATGAGGTCTAGGTATGTGATTCAACTTACTACAGCAGTTGGAGAAGTTGTGCTGGTAGCTAGCACAGTCAATTCAAGGTTAAATCTTTCGATAGCTGCTGGAAGTGCCGACGTTCTATGTAGTTGATCAAAGAAAGATCTATATGCTTAAATAATAGGTGAAAAGGTGCCATGTTTACATTCTCATGGGAAAACATATTCTCATACAGGGACAGGTCATTCCAATACACAGTTGAGTAAAATTTTTTCAAAGAAAAAAAAAAGTGACAACTCTGCTCTTATGATTTTATAAGTTCCTTAAAGCACGAAAGAAATAATTTGGGTTTAGACATTTTAATGGCTAGGTCTCACCTTTATAACCCACTCCAGTATTCTTGCCTGGAAAATTCCATGGACAGAAGAGCCTGGCAGGCTACAGTCCAAGGGGTCACAAAGAGTCAGACACAGTTGCAAAACTGAGCATGCATACACACTCACCATTATAGCATCTGAATCTATAAAAGAACCTAAGACATGTCTTCATCAGATATCTGAATATCTGAACAGACAGACATGCTGATGAGTCTACCAGGGTGTTAAATACTTCAAGTAGAATTACTGAGAATTATTCATTTGAATACTAGAGAATGTGTATTTTATTTTTAGCATTGCTAAAGTAAAGTCTTTCCTCCAGGGCGTAGTTTGTAAAAGGTAGAACTACTTATTAAGGCCACTCCTGATTGTGATAGCAAAACTGAGTCATCATCATGACTCAGGTTGCCTATATTTCTGTAGACCTGAGGATACAAAGATATTTCCAGTTTACCTTAATACCAATCCAGTTATTTAGGTATATAAAATGAGGAAGGCAGCTCTTTTTAATAAGATTTAAAATTGGAGCTGAATCTATCAAAAGGCCATACTGTTTGAGTAGCTTCATCAAGGATTGAGGAAGTTTTCTGGTTTCCCCTGAACTGGCATCATGGCCACTTCAGATTCAAATCACAGGGATTTGAAATCATAGTCACTTCCACATTAAGCACTGTTACAATCTTCCACTTTGCATTTTGCTGTTTATTAAGTAGTGCATGCACAATTGCAAAAGTCATGTCCAACTCTTTGTGACCCCATGGACTGTAGCCCACTAGGCTCCTCTGTCCAGGAATTTCCCAGATAAGAATACAGGAGTAAGTTGCCATTTCCATCTTCAGGGGATCTTCCCGACCCAGGGGTTGAGCCCGCATCTCCTGCATTAGCAGGTGAATTCTTTACCACTGAGCCACCTGGGAAGCCTGATCTGAAGCAGAACCACCAGGAGATAATCTTCCTCACTGAAGGTGAAGGTGAAGGTGAAGTCGCTCAGTCGTGTCCGACTCTTTGCGACCCCGTGGACTGTAGCCCACCAGGCTCCTCCGTCCATGGGATTCTCCAGGCAAGAATACTGGAGTGGATTGCCATTTCTTTCTCCAGGGGATCTTCCTGACCCAGAGATCGAACCCAGGTCTCCCGCATTGGAGGCAGACGCTTTAACCTCTGAGCCACCAGGGAAGTATTAAAATATTACCACTTTTGCTTTTCTCTTCTTTGATCTGTGTAACTCTGTATCTTCTGACCTATTGATGTTGGGTAAAATGGATTATGTGAGTTGGTGAAGAAATGGCCAGCAAAACTCCGAATTTAGAGTGTTCATGGGAGACGGCTACAAGAAGCCAAGAGGTCATGAAAAGATAGAAGAGGGAGCCTCCAGGACAAACTCTGTGCTAAGAGGGCTGGGGACAGTGACCAACATTTCTCCCGTCTCTCCTGGTGGGTCTCCATGGTACGGCAGAAGGGCCAAAACTACGAGAAAACTATGACATGTAGTTTCTTTGTTAGGATGTCCATTTTGGAGCTTGGCTAAAGCATATTCGGCAATATAAAATAGATTTCTAAGGAATTAAACTAAAAAACACATAGGAACCCCCATTCTTGTGATCCATCTAACTAGGCATTATGGAATCGGTTAAATCTTCTAATGTTTTATGAACAGACACTTGAAGTATTCCCATTCTTATCAGACTCCATTCTGGCCTTCTTTAAAATCATTGCCCAGAGTGATCGATATATTTAACATGCATTTCTTGCCCCTCTTACTACATAAAGCTATGCTTCTTGAGAAAAAGAGATTTGTAATCAAAGGAAATTCTAAAGGATACCAGCAGCAACTTGGGAGGATGAGACGTTTTTGGAGAAACAAGGTGCACCTTCCTGGAAATTTGGAGAAAATACTCTTATGCTAATGAACCAAAGATTTATTATGGAGTAAATGAAAATACGCGCTTTCCCAAGTGGCTCAGTGGTAAAGAATCTGCCTGCTAATGCAGGAGACACAAGAGACTTCTTGTCTCTTTGTGGATTAGGGCCTTAGGTCAGGAAGATCCCCTGGAGGAGGAAATGGCAACCCACTCCAGTATTCTTGCCTGGAAAATCCCATGGAAAAGGGGGCTGTGGTCTACAGGGTCACAAAGAGTTGGACGCAACTGAAGGGACCACGCACATATGCAAATGCAAATACATGAGACTTCAGAAGNGGTCAGGAAGATCCCCTGGAGGAGGAAATGGCAACCCACTCCAGTATTCTTGCCTGGAAAATCCCATGGAAAAGGGGGCTGTGGTCTACAGGGTCACAAAGAGTTGGACGCAACTGAAGGGACCACGCACATATGCAAATGCAAATACATGAGACTTCAGAAGACTTGCTATACACAGCAGACCATTTCAAACTCTGGCTCTGGGTCATGGGTCCTGCAAGCATGCATTTATTGCTTTATTCAGCTTTGCTTACTTTGGTGGAAAGTTATTTGTTGTGAAACAGTGAAAGAACACCGTAAATTAAATCTGGTTGTCCTTTTATGTTATATTTTGAGAACATGTACCGTTTTAAGAGCTGGGTGACTCTGCAGACTTTATAGTGCCAAGATTTAAATTTGCTTTACTGGAGTTACAGCTATATCGAATCGATTTCTAAAAAATTAATGTAAAACAATCTGAGAGCCCTCCAGTGGTCAAAATAATATATGCAAATACTCATAGTTATTTACTCAATATGCCTCCCCTACCCTAAGAACTTAAAAACATTTCAGTCTTCCTTTCATAAAAATGCTTGCTTTGATTACTTTCTGATAGCACTATTATATCATATAAATTGTTTTTTTAAACACTATGGGAAAACAGATGTTTATCTAAATTGGTTAAATAAAAAAACAGAAAACAACAGTCCAAATCACCCATTTATCAATGAGAGATTTTGAGCAGTCGCTAGAAATTAAGCATGTAGGGCAATCCCAAATTTTTTCCAGATATGAGTAATTTAATTTCTTCCTGTGCAGCCATTGAAAGAAATGTGGCTGGATAATAAAACCACTCAAGATAAAGAAAGAATCCAGTCAACACAAGCTGTGTCTGCCTTTAAGCACAGAGTTGTATTTTAGTGTGTATATTCCTAGACTTACAAAAGCATTGTGTGTTTGTGTATTCCTAAATTGTAATTCCGATGGCTTGCATAAGAAATGTGTTGGCTTCTCTTTTAGCACACACATATCTAACTAAGCCAGGCACAGTACTTTCATGTGCTTCATCTCTTGATTACCAGTAATGCTTTGGCAGAAAGCCTGGAATAATGTTTCTGCCTTGAAAATTGACAAGCTCTAACATTTATCCAAATGCTGCAGTACTGACTGGTGGGGGGTTTTTGGTTTGTTTTAGTTAAATTCCTATGTTACGTTATTAGAAAGTAGAGCTTGTTTTAAAAACTCCCACACACATTTAGACTTATACATTGGTGCTCCACATAGGATTAAGATTTTTTTTTTCTCTTTTGGCAAATCTGGAACTATATATCGCATTGGTGAAAAAGCTTGTTCAAGTTTATTTTGCTTACAGAAAACACTGAATGAACTTTTTGACCAATCCAGTACTTAATTGAGCTTCTCAGGTGGCACTAGGGGTAAAAAGCCCGCCTGCCAATGCAGGAGATGTAAGAGATGCAGGTTTGATCCCTGGGTCAGGAAGATCCCCCCTGGAGGAGGGCATGACAGCCCATTCCAGTATTCTTGCCTGGAGAATCCCATGGACAGAGGAGCCTGGTGGGCTGCAAAGAGTCAGACATGACTGAAGCGACTTAGCATGCACGCAATATTTAATTATTACAGTCTGAAATCTTTATGCACCTTCCCCTCAAAGTGTTAGCCCTCAAGCTGTGTCCAACTCTTTGTGAACCCATGGCCTGTAGCCCACTAGGCTCCTCTGTCCTTGGAATTCTCCAGGGAAGAATACTGGAGTGGGTAGCCATTCCTTTCTCTAGACCCTCAAAGACTTACCTCAAAGGCCTGTGCCTTTGAGACATCAGGGTTAAAATGCTAAGAAAAAATGTTATGTTCTATAATTTCATTTCATAATCAGAATTTTTTGCTTGTTTTCTAGTTTTAAGCAGAAAGTAAATGCTTGTTTTCCTTTTGTATATTAATGTATGCAGACTTACTACATCGATATGCCTACATTAAAAAAAAATAGTCAAGTTTAGTTAGTATCTGTGAATGACCTTTAAGAAACTCAACCTCCGGCAAGAAATGTTATGGGTTATTCTCAGAAAGCACACTCTAGTGGAGTAAGTTATTGCCTAAGACAAAAGTAGGCGTTTCTGGAAGCTACACAGTGTCTTTGAGGCCACTGGGGTACCATATAGGAGACTGAAGCAATAATTTACCCTGGTGTAATAAAAAAATATAGTGTAACTTGCACACCAGGATCTTCTGCCTCATTAAGTTAAACATTTCCCTCATGTCATTTTTAAGGAGAGATTATCATACTATAAATCTAAATAACTTAGATTTATCTTCTGATGTCTGGTAAATGGTTACACTGCACGTTTTTCAGCATTATACATGTTTGGGTGCTAGGCAGTTTCAGAATGTAGATATAACTGACTTCATAATTTGGCGAATGAGGTAAACCTAAAATTCTGCTGTGTGATTATTCACAGAGTTCTAAAGCAGGAACCCAGCAGTGCTGAGAAAAGATCTTCAGATCTTCCTGCAGTGAATTTTTAGAGGTGTTGCTGACATCATTATAGTTCCTGAATCTTATTAGAACCCCAGGGAAAAATATAAACAAAAATCCATCAGGCGAAATGTGTGCTAAGAATGTATGCTGTCTACATCTTTGATTGAATCATCGTTATTTCTATGGAACCCAAAGAAGATATTATTTCCCATATAATTTTTTGTTAAAAATGTATTGATTTATCTCAAACTCTTAAAATCAAGGGAGGAGAGGCAAATAAACGAAAAGCAGAAGAAATTAGCAGAGTGGACAAGGTGATGAAAGGACACAGCTCCCTGTCACAAACACCCTGATGCTTGTAAGGAAACCTAATATCTTAGGATTTTCTTTGAATAGAGTTGCTGGGGGTATAAAATTTCATGCAACAAATTGGTTCATTTTAAGTGGTCACAGTATTTAACTGAATATAACACACTTTACATAGAAAAAGATGGACATTTTGCTTTTCCTAGTCTATTACCCTTCTTCTTGCACAGAAAATTTCCCATAGACAGTAACTTTAGTAGAGCATCTTTTGAAACCCAACAGTCTCTTTCTCCTTCTTAAGTTTTAAACATTTTGAACTTAAAGGAGGTGAACCAAGAAAGAAAAATCAAGAAACAGATGTTGAAGTTGAAGATGAGTTAGCTTTCCACATGGTCTTCATAAAGAAAAGATAATTGAGTCTAATGAGTTATTTATGTATGATCATATTCTAAAGTGGAATAACAGTTTTAGAGTTTCTAATAAAAAGGGTATAATAGTGAAAATACCTTTTGAATTCTGGCTTCTGCTGAATACGGCCAGGTTTCTTATAAGAGGCTCTATCATAATTTATATTCCTCCGCCGCTGCTGCTGCTGCTGCTGCTGCAAAATTGCTCCAGTTGTGTCTGACTCTGTACGACCCTATGGACAGCAGCCCACCAGGCTCCTCTGTCCATGGGATTCTCTAGGCAAGAATACTGGAGTGAAGCTAAACGTCCACCAACAGATGAACGGATAAAGAAATGCAGCATGTATACAACAGAACACTACACAGCCATAAAAAAGAATGCAGCAACATGGATGGACCCAGAGATGATCACACTAACTGACGTCAGAAAAATATATGCTATCCCACATATGCAAAATCTAAAACATGACAGAAATGGACAGAGAGAGACTCACAGACAGACGAGAGAATAGACTTGTGGTTGCCAAGGTGAGGCAGGGCCGGGCAGGGATGGACTGGGAGTTTGGGACGAGCAGGTGCAAACTATCGTATATAGAATGGATGAACAAGAAGGTCCTACTGTATAGCAAAGGCAACTATACTCAACATCCTGTAATAAACCAGGATGGAGAAAAATACGAAGGATATATTTACTATATATACACAGTATATGGATATAGATACAACATATAAACATATACTACATATAACCTGGTGGCTCGGAGGTTAAAGCATCTGTCTGGAATGCTGGAGACCCGGGTTAGATCCCTGGGTCGGGAAGATCCCCTGGAGAAGGAAATGGCAACCCACTCCAGTACTCTTGCCTGGAGAATCCCATGGAGGGAGGAGCCTGGTAGGCTACAGTCCATGGGGTCGCAAAGAGTCGGACACGACTGAGCGACTTCACACACACACACACACATATATATATATTGGCTTCGCAGGTGGTGCAGTGGTAAAGAATCCATCTGCCAATGCAGGAGATGCAAGAGGCACAGGGTCAATCCCTGGGTCAGGAGGATCCCCTGGAGTAGGAAATGGCGACTCACTTCAGTATTCTTGCCTGGAGAACTCCATGGACAAAGGAGCCAGGTGGGTATAATCCATGGGGTCACAAAGAGTTGGACATGACTGAGCATGCATACACACATGCCTGCATATGTGTGTGTGCATCCACACACACACGTAACTGGATTGCTTTGCTTTGCAGCAGAAGTGAACACATTATAAATCAACTATATTGCAATAAAAAATCTTTTTTCAACTGCTTTTAATATTATTTCCCTATGAATCACATTTTTAGTTATGTAGATCCTCATATCACTTGCAAACCTCACTCGTATGATGCTTTACTTCCTTGTCCTGTCTGCATAACTCAACTAATATACCTTACTGTTAGGTATAGATCTTTTAATCTATTCAAACTAACCCAATACGAATTTTACATAGTAGGTACATTTTCAGAACTGGGTTTTGCTTTCAACTGTAGTAGCTTTCCCTAGCTTAAAATTTCTGGCACCACCCTGCATTTTCTTATTTAGATTTAGGATTTGATAGTTTTATGATCAGAAATAACAAAAATCAACATAGTTTGGGAGTCGACGGGGGCATCAATTAAACAAAAGGAATACTCATAAGCGTGGAAGACGGGCAAGAGGGTGACTGTGGGAAGAAAGAAGGGAGAGGAGTCAGTGGCCGGCCGAAGTGGGGACAGTGAAGAGAACCAGGCGGACAGTCAGGACCCCTATCACGCGTCTCTCCACGGTGACACAGTGAGCTCTGGGCCTTGCGTGGAGGCGCTTCTCCCCGAGGGTGAGATGAGTTGCCTGCGATTTTCCTATTTTAAATAAAATGCAGTGTTGTGGCTTTCCTCCCCGCCAGCCCCCCAAGTCTGACAAAATCTTTATCCTGGTAGAAGGATCGTGATGGAGTTAGGGGGAAGCACTGGGAATTGAGGGGCAGCTCAGCTCTGCCTTAGGCAAATTCAGTTCTTTTTTTTTTTTTTTTTGGCAGGTGGAGCCAGGAGCACAATTGTGGCAATTTTCCCCATTTGCCTTTTCCTTTCCCCTTTTATGTTGTGTTATTCCAATCTCCTTTCTCCCAAAGCCAGCGAGCGGTGGGATGACGACCCAGAAATGGGCTCTCTGTTCATCTTCCAGTTCTGGCATTTCTTGCTCCAGCTGAGAGAAGGAAGTGAAGCACTTTAGTCTGTGAATCATGGTCATATCTCCCCGCACCCCCATCCACTAAGTTGATGCCCACAGCTTTCCAAATGCTGGAGAAGGAATTAGTCGGGCTGCCCTCAGCACCAGAACAGTGTTTTGCATGGAGGATAGCAGGTGCAATAGTTACTTTCTAATTAAATAAAAGGAAACCTTTACTGTTACATATATTGTAGACATGATGGATCCAGCATGAAGGGATCTCCTTTACTGTCATTTCTCAGTACATTGCATGTAATCTCATAACACGCTAGCAGCACCAATCACGAATCTTTTTTCCCTCACAAAATGGCACTACTGGAAAAACATTATTTAGTAGCAAAATATATTTTAATTGAAAAATCATTTTAAGTAACTGAATAAAAATGTGTACCAGGAACCTTCCAATAGACAGCAGAGTATGTACATTTTGTGAGAGTGGAGCAGCATCTATTTAATATATTTTTATATAGAAAATACAGGCGTATTTAAAAATGGAAACATGTAAGAAGGTATGTCACAAGAAATAACAAACTATAACACAAAATAAAAAGGTCAACCCAAAGTAACAAGTTGACTGAAACGAGACAAGACCCAGCACCGTGTTGGAAAGTCTTCACGTAAACTGTGTGATGTCCAGGACTGCCAGTAAGAGATGAGCCTGCGTTTTAGGAGAGCTGGTTGGTTGTGTGGTGGTTAAAACCCAGTCCTCCTTTTCCTAGAACAAAAAACAAAGATTCAGCCGTAAAGAAAGGGGAACAGCGGTTTGCGGGCTGATTAAAACACAACTGAAAATCTCAGATACCTGGCATCATCTGTGATGTGGTTTGGGTGGATGGAGGTCATTCCTTGAGAAAACGAAGGGACACAGAGAAAAAGTACTAACGTACACAGCGCACTGGAGTTTTAGTCCTGGCTCTGTCACTAGTTTCCTGTGTGATAATCTGCTCATCTGTAGAATGAGGGCTTTGGACTTCGTGATCCTAAAGGTCTCTTACAGCATGAACTTTCTATGGTTTTTATTTATGGCATTTGTTTAGGATCCATTTTCTGTGCATAGTCAGAGAAAACACAGTATCTTCCTTGAGGACTGAACAATTCCCTGGTGGCTCAGACGGTAAAGCGTCTGCCTGCAATGCAGGAGACCTGGGTTCGATGCCTGGGTCGGGAAGATCCCCTAGAGAAGGAAATGGCAATCCACTCCAGCACTCTTGCCTGGAAAATCCCATGGATGGAGGAGCCTGATAGGCTACAGTCCATGGGGTCGCAAAGAGTCGGACATGACTGAGCGACTTCAGACTCGGACTCAGACTCAGAGGAGGGTACAGACTGAGGGACTTAATGAATGCCACAGGGCATTTCTCCACCAGTCGTCACGATACCTGAAAATTGCTGTCAACCAGCTGTGCTGCGCTAAGTCGATCCAGTCATGTCTGACTCTGTGAGACCCTGTGGACTGCAGTCTGCCGGCCTCCTCTGTCCATGGGATTTCCCCAGCAAGAATGTCAGAGTGGTTTGCCATGCCCTCCTCCAGGCGATCCTTCCAACCCAGGGATCAAACCCGTATCTCTTAGATCTCCTGCATTGGCAGTGGATTCTTTCCTGTGAGCATCAATTTTTATGTCTTTATTAAGCATGAGGGAGACAATCTTTAAGGCACTCAATCTTGTGGAAGAGAAAGAAGTATTTGTAAACATTTATTGCTTTGATTTCTCAGAAAAGCTTTCTCTCCATCCCATTTCAGGAAATTATATTCCACCTTTCTTTCATCAGTGAATCGTCAGTCTCTTCCACCCTTTATCCAAAGGCATGGTAAAAGTTTCAGCAAAATGAACTTCCACGTTAGAATAACCCAACCTAGGATCACCATTGACTGATCCATGGTGGGCCCTTGAATTAATCTGGGCTAATGAGTTCTTCTCCTGCAGTTTTAAAATGGGTCAGCATACTATTTCTGTGGGCAGTGGGTCCTTTCACATGAACTGAGACGCAGAGGAAAGCACTCTGCAGCTGGGTGATGGAGAAGATGTTGGAGACAGGAGGTGAGATGGAGGGGAGAGACTTTAGATGTCTTCAAGTCCTCCGTCTGTTTGCCCTCATGCTCAGCCAACCCATGTATGGGGTTCCATATGAGGTCCCATTACTGTGATAACAGATTCCTTTCTTTGCTTAAGCCACTTGGAGTTGCAATAAGAGAGTCCTAGCTGATACAGGTCTCCTGGAAAAGCCCATCACAGTATAAGGAAAGGGGGCTGCTGGGTCTTCTTCCTTGAATTTGCCATCATTTTTTTTGGACTCCTTTATCAAGCTTTTGAATGAAAAAAATCTAGATTTTATTACCTTTATTAATCGCATTTTATTGTTTATAAAGTAAGTTATTTCTGGACATCCTCTGGTCAAGAAAAAGTTCCTATAGGGGTAGTTGACTCTTGACTAATGCAGGGGTGAGGGGCACTGACTCTCTGAGCAGTCAAAAATTGGTGGATGATTTTACAATCAGTTGGTCATCTGTATCTGTGGTTTCACGTCCACAGATTCAGCCAACTGAAGATTGTGTAGATCTGTATTATGGATCTATTGGGAAAAAAAATCTATATATAGGTGGACTCATGCTGTTCAAACTCATTTTGTTCAAGGGTCAATTGTATTTTGATATTAGGGAACCACACAAACTCTGAGCTTCCTTTATTTATCTGTAAGATGAAGTAGTTGAAACAAAGCTTAAAATAAGAATGTTACAAATACTTCCTGTTCCTTTTTGAGTCCCTATCATTCTTATTGTTTCTATCTTTTCTTTTCTTTTCTTTGCTCTCTTTATTTCCCCAGAAATCCTCTCCAGTTTGATTCTCATTTTCTTTAGTTCTTTCAACTCTGCTCTCAGGTAAAGCTATCATTTTTTATGATAGAAACTTCTAAATATACTTGTACAATCCAAATTTGTCCTTCAGGGTTCATTTTTTTTTTTCTCTCTGCAGAGATGCATATACTTGAGTTGATATGAAGAAATTCATTAGCATGAAACAGATATTTTCAATAATTAAGTTTGTATTTACATAGATTTTTGTCTTGGCAAGTTGACTTTAATAGTCCAATCAAAATTAAGTAAAAGGACATGAAAAAAAGAATTACTCTTTTCAGTTAACTGAATTTTTCACTTTAAAAAATGAATCATTTTTTCAATGATTCCCATAATATAGAAGTAAACGTACATAATACAAATCTAAGTGATGCAATTATAATGATGTATATTAAAAATTTTAAATAGAGCTGATAATATTCCAACACTGCAATATTTATGAGGACAATGTTATAATATTGAAAATATTTTATCAATGGTATGATGCAGTATGTAATCAAAATGATATGGTACTGGCATAAAAAACAGATCACAGATCAATGAAACAGAATAGAGAGGCCAGAAATAAATCCACACATATATGGTCAAAAAGGCTTCCCTGGTAGCTTGGACGGTAAAGCACCTGCCTCCAATGCGGGAGACTCGGGTTCGATCCCTGGGTTGGGAAGATCCCCTGTAGAAGGAAATGGCAACCCACTCCAGCATTCATGCCTAGAAAATCACATGGACCGAGGAGCCTGGTGGGCTACAGTCCATGGGGTCGCAAAGAGTCGGACATGACTGAGCGGCTTCTCTTCCTCTCTTATGGTCAAAAAAGGAGGAGAAACAGAAATAGCAGTAAGCTTTGGCGTTGAAAGGACAACATGCTTGGGAGTGAAGGGATTTCCTGAGTTGAAACAAGCAAACTTCAGTCTTCCGCTGTGTTTCTGCAGTATTCTACATGTAATTTCCTGCATATGTAAATTTAGTGACCATTAGCTAATGATCATTTCATGAGTGACAAGTCCAGCAGTACAAAATTCACAGTATTCTGTCCCTAGCCTGTCATTCTTTTTTCATTTCAGCTGCATGGAAAGTTGGAAAGATGATTTATTGATCATTCTAAAGATGCAACATTGTTTTGTGTTGGAGAAGGCAATGGCAACCCACTCCAGTACTCTTGCCTGGAAAATCCCATGGGTGGAGGAGCCTGGTAGGCTGCAGTCCATGGGGTCGCTGAGAGTCAGACATGACTGAGCGACTTCACTTTCACTAACTTATGGTAAAATAAGTTACCATAAGTTCTTCTTTCTCTTAGGAGAAAAACATAGGCCATAGGCTCCTTGACATTAGCCTTGGCATGGTTTTTTTTTTAGATTTCCCATCAAAGCAAAGGCAACAAAAGCAAAAATAAACAAGTGGGGCCACATCAAACCCAAAGTTTCTGCACCACAAAGAAAAGCATCAGCAAAATGAAAAGACAACCTACTGGATAGAAGAAAGTATTTGCAAACCATATATTCTATGAGTTAATGTTCAAACTACATAAAGAACTTACAGATGTATATGAGAAGATGCTCAGCATCAGTAACCATCAGGAAGTACAAATTAAAACTACAATGAGATGTCCTCTCAAACCTGTTAGAATTGCTATCATCTGAGAGGCAAGAAATAACAAGCACTGTTGAAGATGTACAGAAAAGGAAATTTTGTGCACTATTGGTAGGAGTATAAATTGGTACAGCCACTGTAAAAATATTATGGAGTTTCCTCAAAAGATTTAAAATAAAACTACCATGTGATCCAGCAACTCTCTGGGTATTTATTCAAAGAAAATGAAAACATTAATTGGAAAAGTTGTCTGCACTTCCATGTTCGTTTTGGCATTATTTACAATAGCCAAGACGTGGAAACCACCTGTGCCCATCAATGAATGAGCAGATAAAGAAAATTTTCTTTATAAACCACACACACACACACACACACACCTCACAATGGAACATTATTAAGCCATAAAAAGAATGAAATCTTGTCAACTGTGACAAATGGATGGACCTTGAGGTCATTAGGCTAAGTGAAATGAGTCAGAAAGAGAAAGATACTGTATGATTTTGCTTATATGTGGAATCTAAAACAAAAACCGGAACCAAACTTACAGAGAACAGATTGGTGGTCAGCCAGAGGTAGAGGTGGGTGGGGGGTTGGGCAAAACGGGTGAAAGGAGTCAAAAGGCACAAATTTCCAGTTATAAAATAAATAAGTCATGGGAATAGTATATATAACATGGCAATTATAATTAATAACACCGTACTGCACATTTGAAAGTTGCTAAGGGCAGTAGATCTTAAAAGGTCTCATTTCAAGAAAAAAAATTTTTATAACTACATACATGGACTTATATAGTTAACTATACTGGGTGATCACTGCACAATATGTACACATAGAAATATTGAATCACCATGTTATACTAATATACTAAACTAATATGTTGTGTGTCCATTACACTTCAATAAAAAGTTTATGATACTTAAACTTTCAAACTATTTTTCCTTTATTTAGGATAATCTTTTCTTATCTATGATATTTATCTGCTTACAAATGAGAAATCAATTGCTAGAACACATTTTTACATAAATTTTCTTCTAGTCTATTAAATACTGACTATATATACTGTAAAAAATATGGAACAAAACTTTTGACTTTAAAAATAAACATTCCTTATCAATTTCAATAGTATTTTTTATTATAAATAGGAATGCAAGTGAACATAGTAAAACATATTGAGTTTATCATTTATTTGCATCTTTTCTTATGAAGGGTACAATCTACCATTCATGCACTTCCATGTTCGTTTTGGCATTATTTACAATAGCCAAGACGTGGAAACCACCTGTGCCCATCAATGAATGAGCAGATAAAGAAAATTTTCTTTATAAACCACACACACACACACACACACCTCACAATGGAACATTATTAAGCCATAAAAAGAATGAAATCTTGTCAACTGTGACAAATGGATGGACCTTGAGGTCATTAGGCTAAGTGAAATGAGTCAGAAAGAGAAAGATACTGTATGATTTTGCTTATATGTGGAATCTAAAACAAAAACCGGAACCAAACTTACAGAGAACAGATTGGTGGTCAGCCAGAGGTAGAGGTGGGTGGGGGGTTGGGCAAAACGGGTGAAAGGAGTCAAAAGGCACAAATTTCCAGTTATAAAATAAATAAGTCATGGGAATAGTATATATAACATGGCAATTATAATTAATAACACCGTACTGCACATTTGAAAGTTGCTAAGGGCAGTAGATCTTAAAAGGTCTCATTTCAAGAAAAAAAATTTTTATAACTACATACATGGACTTATATAGTTAACTATACTGGGTGATCACTGCACAATATGTACACATAGAAATATTGAATCACCATGTTATACTAATATACTAAACTAATATGTTGTGTGTCCATTACACTTCAATAAAAAGTTTATGATACTTAAACTTTCAAACTATTTTTCCTTTATTTAGGATAATCTTTTCTTATCTATGATATTTATCTGCTTACAAATGAGAAATCAATTGCTAGAACACATTTTTACATAAATTTTCTTCTAGTCTATTAAATACTGACTATATATACTGTAAAAAATATGGAACAAAACTTTTGACTTTAAAAATAAACATTCCTTATCAATTTCAATAGTATTTTTTATTATAAATAGGAATGCAAGTGAACATAGTAAAACATATTGAGTTTATCATTTATTTGCATCTTTTCTTATGAAGGGTACAATCTACCATTCAAGAAGGCACTAACTTGTTTAATTAACCCCTTTTTCTTTGTCAAAAAACTTTACAAAGTTTCATGTCCTCATGCAAAGGCTATGCTAATCCTCTAAAATTGTGTTGTTTCAATTTTAGTATTTGTGCTGTAATGTGTGTTTTTGAGAAATCATTGTTTTATCTGTCAAATATTACGTAGTACTTCTTCATTTGGCTTTAGCTCAAATCTCAAAATGGATATTTCTGGATACAAAATGCTTACCTTCCAACCAGAGATATCTTCTGGCTCTTGGGGCAACTTAACTTTAATTTCGGTCTTCTCATGTTGTAGATAAATAGTAGTTTTTGGTTGTCTTACCTGGAACAGTCATGTCCTGTCCATGCCGAGAGACAATGGCATCGGTTTGGTCTTACGCATTTTCCACCATTTAAGCAGGGAGACTGGCAGACAGCTGGGATGAAAAATTCATGCATTTACTTAATGAATACTAAGCAATCACGAAGATGCTCATGAAGACACGCAGAATAAGATCTGACTCTGCTTTCTGCTCCAGCTGCCACCATTCCTCACGGACTGCATCCTGCCAGTTGGCTCAATCTCACATTATTATGTGGTATCACCTCCTTCTGTACTTCCAATCAAGAATCGATCTTTATATTGAAATCCCAGCCTAAGTTCTACCTGCATACTGAAACATTTGCTGATAACTCCAAGTCCACTAATTTTTCTCTTCTTTAATCCTTATTTATGTAACTAATTTGACACTGTTTTGAACTGAAAATTATTCATATGCTCAATGAGACTGTCAAGCTCTTGAGAGAGCTAGCAATGAACTTGATGACTGATGAAGTCGTTATATCAGATGTTAATTCTTATGATGCTAGATCAGGCACATAGACTGGCTAACATAACAAATGATTCAAAAGCCCTTTGTGCTTGCTAGGAAATGTATTTCATGGCTTTTACCAACTTTAATTGGAATTACAGAGCCTGGGGTCGAGTTAAAAATGAGCCACTGATGTAACCCTGAGTGAGAACTGAGAGATTTACTATACAGCCATCTTTCTCACAGGTCCATAGTCTCAGGGTCAAATTCTTCTCCATGAATCTACTTGTTAAAAAACCTAAGGACAGTAAAAACAGATGAAGACCAGCCAGTTTAATGTATCAAAGAAATCAATAAGATGCCTGTTCAGAGAAAGTTGGACATGAGAAACATTTCAGTCTCATTATAGCTTGGAAATGCAGGCTTCCCCAGATGAAAAATTCATCTTTGGTGAGAGATAAAGAAATGTCACTTCTTTATCACTCATTCATAAAATATAGGGACAACATCAGCAATCCAGGCACTTGATAAGCATTGAGAAAGGATAAGAATGAAAACGCCAGTCTTTGCTCTTGGTGAGCTTTCTTGACAAGCAAGCCAACAAAACGCACATATTTGCAATATAACAAAAAGGAAATTATGAAATGAAGCAGGGTCAAGAATAGCAAAAATAAAGCTCAATAATCTACAACTGAGTCTCCATAGCTGCTTGCTAATATTAAAAAAATCACTCCTTTTCAAGAGCATGATGATTTAGCAGTAACTGACTGTACTAATAGTTTTTTAAAATTATTATTTCTCACTTCTCCATGTAACAGCCTAACACCTTCCTCCTTCCCTGTAACATGGGTGACACCAACATTCCATTCTGGGCACCTTCTCATGCCAACTTCTGCAGAGACTTTTCTTTTCCTCCACAAAAGTTTTCCAGTGATGACTAATAACTATCTTCAATGAAGTGTATCTTCTGGGAAGAGACATCATCCAATTGCCTGTCAGCCCTCTCCCTTGTATGTTCCAAACTCAGTGTGTTTTTGTGCATGCATGCATGCGTGCTCAGTCATGTTCAACTCTTTGTGACCTCATGGACTGCAGTCTGCCAGGCTCCTCTCTGTCCATGGAACTTTTCAGGTAAGAATAATGGAATGGGTTGCCAGTTCCTCTTTCACAGCATTTACTTTCTTAACTCCTTATCTGTACCTTCAACCTCAACTGTCCTTACTTAACTTTTTATCTGTATCTTCAAACTCAGCCTGTCCTTAATTAACTCCTTATCTGTAGCTTCAGAGCTCTTCCTTTTGGGTTCTGTCTCAGTAAATGGCACCATCTTCCACTCAGAAGCCTAAACTGGAAATATCAACCTTGACTCTTTTATTTCCACAATAAATCTATAGCCAGGTAGTGCTGATTCATCTATCTTCTCTCAAATATATCCTTCTTGGTCATCATTTCACTAGACGTCATTGAATGTGAAAGTGTTAGTCAGTCATGTCCCACTCTTTAGGGCCCTGTGGATTGTAGCCCGCCAGGTTCCTGTCTATGGGATTCTCCAGGCAAGAAGACTGGAGTGGGCTGCCCATCTCTTCTTCAGAGGATCTTCCCGATCCAGGAATTGAACCCAGGTTTCCTGCACTGCAGGCAGATTCTTTGCCTCTTGCCAATTCAGGCTGGGATAAGTCTCTAACAAGTCTAATTTTAACCCTTGCTTTCTGCCCTTTTCTGTACTGTTCCCAAAATGATTTTTCTAAAAGAAAGTCTAATTACATGATTTTCCTGCTTACGTCCCTTTAACAGCTTCTGTGGCTTAGAAGACATAATGAAGTATGCACTGCACTTCCTAATCTGGCTCTGCCTAGCTTTATACTTCACTTCTGGTCATACCCCTCCACTGCCTCTATGCCTTCTGCTCTGGCTTTGGTTAGCTGATCAAGTCTGTGTTACGCTTCCATGCCTTCGTCTGGAATGAGCTCCACCTGGGGACTCCTCTTGCTCTTCCTTTGATTCTACCCTTGTGAAGCCTTTTCTGAACATCTTCTGGGACTTCCCTGGTGGCTCAGACCATAAACTGCCTGCCTGCAAATGCGGGAGACCTGGGTTTGATCCCTGGGTTGACGACTGAGCGACCTCACTTTACATTTGGGTGGTTTACTCATTTTACTATTGATCATGTAGAGAGTTCAATTAGCCTCCAGTCACATATTTATAGGCCATTCTGCTATAGGCCATTCTACATCCCTTCTTCTCTTCTAGGCTGGATTCTGGAGAGCAAGAGCTCCCGTTTTATACCCTTTTGTATGTTTAACACCTGTGGCTGATTCATGTCAATATATGCCAAATCCAATACAGTACTGTAAAGTAAAATAAAGTAAAAAAATAAAAATAAATAAAATAAACAAACAAACAAAAATACCTAATGGATAGAAGTGGGATCTTTGCTGAGATAGCTGCAGCAAAATTGAAAACCATAAAGACCGTATGGCTCACGTCAGTAAGGTGCTTAATGTCAGGGAGCTAAGGAACTAAACGAAATACAAATAAGTCAGATCAATCAAGCTTTAAATGGCATGTGTGTGTGTTTAGTCCCTCAGTCGTGTCTGACTCTGTGTGACCCTATAGACTTTAGCCTGCTGGGCTCTGTCCATGGGATTTTCCAGGCAAGAATATTGGAGTAGGTTGCCATTTCCTCCTGCAGTGGATCTTCCTGATTCAGGGATCGAACCTGCATCTCCTGCATCGCAGGTGGATTCTTTACTGTTGAGGGACCAAGGAAGACCCTTAAATGGCACGGTTCTAGCTAACTGTGTAATACCTAGAGATGGAATGTTAGAAAACAGATTTTCGTGGTAGAGAGCAAGTTTAGGGATAACAGGAAACTTGGGCAGGGCTTTGGAGGTGAGTTTGAATAGGCAGTAGCCATGTCTGCAGGGGACAAGATGTGATTGGCAGCAAGGGAAGTAAGTGCATCAGGTGTGCTGGTTCCAGTCCATGCAGCGCCTCAGGAGGCAGAAGAATCTGGGCTGGATGTGGAGACAACAAGCAACCATCTCAGGTTCTTAAACAGGGCAAAGATATGCCCAGAGCTGTGTGTAATGGTGTTATTTTGGAAATAGAAATGGGAAGGTTAAGTAGTAGACTCTGGCAGTGATCCAAAGGAAAGGTCTTCTGCTAGTTGGTGACAGTGGAGATAGAGTAGGATGCAAGAGATATGGAGTGGGAAGGAACAGAAAGGAGTGCTGATACTGGCAGATGAAGGGGGAGGGCGACTTGAGAGTCTCCATCTGGAAGCGTGCTGCCAACACCTACAGAGATAAGATGCCTGGGAAAGGGCAAAGCTGGTTTGCAGGTAGGTTCAATTTTGTATGCATGAGAAACATAGATAAATATCAAGGTTGGGGCTTCCCTGCTGGCTCAGTTCAGTTCAGTTCAGTTCAGTTCAGTCGCTCAGTCGTGTCCGACTCTTTGCGACCCCAGGAATCGCAGCACGCCAGGCCTCCCTGTCCATCACCATCTCCCGGAGTTCACTCAGACTCATCCATCGAGTCCATGATGCCATCCAGCCATCTCCTCCTCGGTCGTCCCCTTCTCCTCCCGCCCCCAATCCCTCCCAGCATCAGAGTCTTTTCCAATGAGTCAACTCTTCACATGAGATGGCCAAAGTACTGGAGTTTCAGCTTTAGCATCATTCCTTCCAAAGAAATCCCAGGGTTGATCTCCTTCAGAATGGACTGGTTGGATCACCTTGCAGTCCAAGGGACTCTCAAGAGTCTTCTCCAACACCACAGTGCAAAAGCATCACTTGCCACCTCTTCTAATATCTTCTGCTTCTGTTAGCTCCATACCATTTCTATCCTTTATTGAGCCCATTTTTGCATGAAATGTTCCCTTGGTATCTCCAATTCTGTATCACTGCTGGCTCAGTGATACAGAATCCACCTGCCAGAGCAGGAGACATGGGTTCCACCCTTGATGCGGGAAGATCCCACATGCCTAGGGGCAGCTAAGTCTGTGTGCCACAACCTCTGAGCCATGCTTCAGAGCCTGGGAGCTGCAACTACGGAAGCCCAAGTAGACCACTAGAGCCTGCGGTCTGCAACAAGAGAAGCCACTTCACTGAGAAGCTGGAGCACCGCAACTGGAGAGTAGCCCCCACTTGCGGCAACTAGAGGAAAGCCCGCACAGCGACAAAGACCCAGCATGGCAAAATAATAAAGAAATAAAGTTAAAAAAAAAAAAAGGTTGATTTGTGATAAAGAAATACCAAACGTTACTTTAAGACTTTCAAATACCCCTTGCTCTAGCCCTACTTTTATTTTTATTTCATTTTGTTTTTCCCAATTTTTCTTGTGGTATTTCAAATTGGTTCCTTTCCCCTATAACCAACAGTCATAACCAATGTAAGGCATTAAAGGAATCTAAAAGTTGTCTGTGTTTTCCATAAAAAGTTTAAATAATGAATGAGAACATGGGATGGTGATATCAGATTTTAAGGGGTGTTACAGGCTGCACTTCATGGGGTTGCAAAGAGCTGGACACGACTGAGCGACTGAACTGAACAGGCTTCTTTGAGCCTGTTTTTGAAAGTTATGAGCCCACTTATACAGCAAGAAACGTACATATCAGCCTTTTAATATAAGAGTGAAATGCCATGGGTTCCTGCAGCACCCAAAGCTCGTCTATGGTACTCTAAACTCAACAAGGTGTACAAGAAAGCACTAGTGATAATACCGTCAGGAGGCAACCACTGTACCGTTTCATTTGAAGTCTGCCTTTTCTCTGATGAAAATAAAAACGGAGAAATGCAAAAAAAAAAAAAACACAACAGTTTCAAATAAAAGCTTCAAAGTTAGCCTCCAGTATTACATTTTTCCTTTCCTACACTCATGGATGGCTTACTTTCGGCTTTATGTGGGGTGGCTGCCCATCTGATTTTGGGTTTTTGCAACTTTGACTCCCATTTCCCTGACTTGCTTCTTAATAGCCCCTTTCATCCTCCCACACCTCTCAGTTTGGAGGCTAAAGTATATGGTCACTTGAAGCTCTGGTGTCAGTTGGCCTGCTCTGTTTTACAACTAACCTCACTAGGAAGTGGTATAATTATTATTTACAAGAGGAACAGTAAGGATTAGCGTTAACGCAAAATAAATACAGTGAGTTCTATACTTTTAACAGTTGCCTGACAATTAGGACATTAAAAAGGAAAAAAAAAAAAAAAAATCTGTCATTTTAGACTGTGGGATTATTTAGACAATTACTGAAAACCCGTCATATGTGGGCGCTATGCTAGCTACTGAGAATATAAAGATCACAAATATCCCTGCCCACCAGTGGCATATAATCTAGTGAGGGCAGGGAAAGATCAAAATCAAGCAATTAAACAGATAGCAAAGTATAGTGGACAGGGAGGTATTTGAGCATGGGTTGCTATGAGGACATGTTTATCACCAATTAAATCAACAACAGTTTGTTACTGTCTTCCATGATAAGGAACCATCTCTTGTTGAGTTATTTCACTTTAACTTCAACTGTATTTATTTAGAGCCTGTTCTTTCTAAATAGTTACTGTGAATTTCGTGATTTAGCTTCATAGAGAATTAAATAAATACTCTCCTGAACTTCCACATTATGTTTTCTCTACATTCTGCAACACGGAGCAAATGACATGAAGAAGGCTCACCAATGAGTCGACTCAGATGCCCTTATCTGTCATACAACCCTGAGAGGTGTCTTTGAGGTAGACACAGGTTGAGCGTTGAGACCCACCATTCAGGGGACCATCTTGAGGAATTTGTGAGAAAGCCTGATACCCTTTCGTTTTACTGCCACCTCTCAATCGGAGTCACACTCATCGGCGTTCCCTAAGGTTTCATGGAGTCCAGGCACCGAGAAAACCAACTCAGACAGGACGCCTACCTGTATGACAGCGGGACCCTGTCCAGCCAGGTGAGCAGTCACATTGGTAAGGAGCCACACAGCGACCACCGTTCAGACACGGAAGAATGCAGATCGCTAGAAAGGAGATCAAAAAGGACTGGATCAAAAGCCACACACTCAGACATGGTCGAGTGTTCAAAAGATATTTTCCAGGAGGAGTAAAACCTTAGATGACCCGCTAGATAACCTTCCCGTATATGCTGTGTTTATTAATCAGTATTACTGGGACCAGAAATTCATTCTCGACCCTTAGCCTCATGGAGCCTCGTGACTCCAATGCCAAATGCACTCTTTCCGAGAGGACACACCAAAATCAATGCCTGCTAAGTGCTTTGCTTTCTCTTCACAAAATAAGCAGAATGTTTTTCATTCATTATCGTTTCAAATTTCCATTACAAATTACATAAAATGCTCTTAAGAGGGTTTGGCTGCCTTGAGGTTCTCTTCTTGGCTGTAATTAAATATGAAAATGGCAGTCAGATAAGCTCTTCCGTGGGCTGGTGTAGGCAACACTTTAGTAGCTGCCACCCTTTATTTCCTTGGAGCTGAGGCCTAATGGTGACTGAATCTGGCCTCCCTGACATTCTCCATGGCAATCATTTCTCCTACTAGAAATCACTGAGCTCCATAAAGAGGTGTTATCTGTCTAAAAGAAGTGAGACCGTTTACTGACTTGGTATTCGAAGCATTGTTCTCAAGACCAAAACACTGACATAGGACTTAGCTGGAAATGCAGAATCTCAGGTCCTATCTTGGATCTACCAAATCAGAACCTGCACTGACCCTCTCCCAGGCTGTCTGCAAGCACAGGAAAGCCTGGGAAGCCCTGACCTAATGCACTACAGGCACATGTTCAGCGAACTAAGCCACACATTCTCCTGGAAACGCAAATTTAAATGTATTTTTTCCGGAGGACTGAAATTCTGTATTAAAGTATCAAGTATTGTATAGCTGCTGGAGTACCAATTTATTTTTTTTTAATTGGAAAGAGCTACCCTTAATGAATGATGGGCTCCCTATCTTACCTGCAAAGTACAATTTTATGCAATGCCATGAATTTATACTAACTGTAGCAAGAAGCAGCACAGAAGATAAATGGACTTGAGATAAAGGGAGACCAAGAGTGGGAAACTCTTTATTATAAGCNATTTTTTTTTAATTGGAAAGAGCTACCCTTAATGAATGATGGGCTCCCTATCTTACCTGCAAAGTACAATTTTATGCAATGCCATGAATTTATACTAACTGTAGCAAGAAGCAGCACAGAAGATAAATGGACTTGAGATAAAGGGAGACCAAGAGTGGGAAACTCTTTATTATAAGCTCCTTCCCAAGAAGGTTCCTGGAAATCTGTGCCAGCAGGCAGGTGGAGATGGCCTTAGATGAATCTTGATAACTGTATTTTCAAGGTCTGTAATATTCGAGATCTTCTGCAACTAAATGACATATGTAGATCAGCTCTCAGCCCTTTGTCTGGTCTGTTACAGGATTTAAGCAAGAAAATTCCTGCCACTAGTAAAGCCAGTTCCTAGTAACGCCCCTAAGTTGGCAGCTTCCAGGCAAACCATCGGAACTCAAAGTAAAATCTTAGGACGCAATTTGTAAGACATGAGGACAGACTCACGCTCTTCACAGAGGCGACCCATCCAGCCATCTGGACAGGAACAAGCATTTGGGCGTTGGCAGATCCCTCCATTCTGGCATGGGAATCGACAGACAGCTGGAAAACAAGCAGGATGGGTCATAAATCTAGCGAATTCGGGAAGGCAAGGCTGGTTGTCAGAAAATAGGATTGATCATTTACATTTCGGAGTATTGCCTTGAATCAAGTCTTAAGGAAGAGAAACGAAACCCAGTTTCAAGATTTGGCTGGGGATGAACGTGAGGAGCTCAGGAGGGACATAAACAAGTTTGGGTAGTTCTGAGATTATAACTATCAAATGTTTTAGTAGTTTGGGGATTCAGGGCAAAAGAGAACAAAGTGGTTTATATAAAAGATTGTCTCCGTTGATCTGGACCAGGGGAAATGCCTTTCTAGGAGATCTGAAAATTCCCTTAAAGGAAGCCTTTGATGGCTAATAGCTCTCTGGTGCTGCCAGTGTTCCCCATTCTCTTAAAGAAATGAAGATGCAAACAAGTAAACAGATACACAACTCTCACTTGACTTCTGACTTTAAGTGACATTTGAGCTACTTCTTGAGGAGGTAGTTCCTCAGCACCCCTCTCGAGAGGAGTTTGCATATTTTCTTACAACCTATGAGCTAACAGGCACATGAAAAGATGCTCATTATCACTAGTTATTAGAAAAATGCAAATCAAAACTATAATGAGGTATCATATTGATCAGAATGACCATCATCAAAAAGTCTAAAATAATAAATGCTGGAGAGGGTGTGGAGAAAAGCAAACCCTCTTATCTTGCTGGTAGGAATGTAAATAGACACAGCCACAATAGAGAACAATGTGGAAGCTCCTTAAAAGATTTAAAATTTTACTATATTAGTCACGATAGGATCCCATATGGGGCCTCATTCCTTATGGGGCACAGGGGTCTGCTAAGGATGGGTGGTTAGAACTGGTATCTGTATTGAAACACCTGAGTGTTCAGGAGGTTGACCTCATGACCCAGTCATGACACAGCTCTGCCTAGCGACTGGAGAACACTCCTAAGATCTGGAGAGAAGACTTGCTTAAGGAGCCATGACTGACTCAGGAAGGGGCCAGGTACTGGGCCAAAGGTCTATGTGCAAGCTTTCAAAACTCCAACTTGTAAAGTTAAGGAAAGTAACACACACGATAAGAGAAAACTGAAAGCCAAGGAAAGATAAAATAGCAGGCTTACTAGTTGTTGGCCATATCAGACTTCCATATACATTTTCCTACAGCTTCACTAGTAACTAACTATTCAAATATCTCCTTACCTCTGCAGACAGGAGGTGATGTCCAGGTTCCATTCTCTAGGCAAACACTCCTCAGGGAACCCTCCAACATGTATCCACTGTAACAGGAGTAGGTGATCATATCCCCATACTGATAATGTATGCCTCGGGCAATTGCATTCTCTACGTGAGTTGGTGGACCACATGAGATTTCTATAGGAAAATAAACAAACAAAAAAATAAGCTTGCGATACTAACCCAGCCAGTGGAGAGGAGAGAGCATAGTCTCACTTCTAGGACTTAAAGAAGAAAGATAAAATACACAAAGGTAACCTTTTTAACTACATTAAATCTAAAAGACACCAGAAACTAAAAGCATCACCTGCTGCTCTCTAGAAAAATTAGATGTACAAGATCAAAGGTTTTGCCTTCTGATTCATATGTTGAAGCTGAGGTATTTTATACTCAAGGCACGAAGTCTTGTCTTCTTATACGTCACCAAAGAGATCTAAGAATTTCAATGCAGGATGCTCTAGCTTATCAGATAAGAGAAATGGATGCGGATTATTTACAGCCTATCACTTTAAAGATCACGATCTGCAGGAATACAGATTCCATCATGGCTGTTTTATCAGTGCCTAGAACAGTGCCTGGAGCAATGGGCTCTCAATAAATATTTGAAAAATGAGTAAAGGAATGAATATTGTCTCTAACCTAAAGATAACTCCACTTACACAGCTTGACGGGGTTTATGAAATTCAAGCTTTCACATTAGTTTCCCTCTTTTCAAGACTATGAGCAGTGACCCTCTTCTTTTGGAATATGTAAGACTGAAGGATAATCCTCTCTTTTAAAAGTGCATGCTTTGAATATTTAAATAAAAATGTTTATAACTAATTTTGCTTTGAGAATTTTATGGGGATAAATTAGATAACTAGAGTTGTTCTGCAGTGCCTCATACAACAAGGGCTGGATTGGAGCCAGGATGCTCATCAGTTTCCATTTTGTACAAGGCTAACTTTTAGATGAGTTTTTATGAACTGGCTTTTAAAAGGCCATTTTCTGGCCATAATACCATTTAAAAACTTGCCAGAGGCCATGATCAAATTTTTGGATTCTTCTAAATTTTCTTTTCCTTCTAAGGTAGTTAAAAACATTAATTCAATCAGTCACATATCAAATAAACATGTATTCATGCCTTACTGTGTACAAGAAACTGGAAAGAAATAAATGAAGAAAACACTGTACCTTTGCTCAAACGAATGGGTAAAGACAGACAAAGAAATACAGTCATATAATTTAAAAACAGCTGTATTGGAGGCCTGGTTACCATACTGCAAAAAATTGAGGTCAGTGTAACTAATTATGCTTAGGGGATTGTCAGTGACAGTGGTCTTTGGACTAGGCTGTAAAACTTGAGTGAATCAGAGGACTACGGCTCCCAGGTTAGAGGATCAGTAGGTAGAGAGACAACAGTGAGCTGCTGGTTGGTTTACAGAAGTGGTTATCAAAGCAGAGATTTCAGGCCACCTATGTGGGAATCAGCTTGGATTCTTATTAAAAATGCAAACTTCTGGGCTTTCTGGCTTATGAGTCTGTATCTTACATACTCTCTCCAGGAGATTCTCATGCCTACTGAATTTTAATCACTGATTTGTACTGATAAATAGCAGGATGAGGTGGAAAGGATGAGGAAGGTGGCTAATTCAGTCTCAGGAAGGATATTTGTTCTAAGCCACAGACCTCCTGTCTAATAGAAAATGCAAAAGAGGGACTTGGGATAACAAACAACTGTGGAAACTGTCTCCTCTCCTAGGCAACCCCTAATCTTCTCAAGAATATTGAGGAGTAATTAAGCATGCACTGAAAGGACATTTGTAATAAAGGCATGTCCCTCCTTGCTGTTGCTTCCGGTGCCCTGAGTAGTAAGTCTCTGGGAGCCAAGACCAACGTGAGGATATGTGGGTAGAATCAGGCCACTTGGCTCACTTTAGTTCAGGCTAATGGCTTTAAAGTAGCCTAGATAGTCTGGCTTATACACACTTAGTTCTTCTCACTTAACTGGGGGTAGATTTTATCAGGATTTGGAAACCAAAGCCCCAGCTAAAAGTATGATAAACACTTTCCTGGAGTAAAATCAAAATTCTAACATTTGCAGTAGGCTGCTGGTGGAAAATTCAGGGGTTTGGGGTTATTTTACGCTATCAGGAGATAGCAATATCAAAAATACATATCAATTCATTAATTTTTTTAAAACAAACCTATAAGATAGGAATTTCTGGTGCTATTTACAGATGAGAACTCCAAAATTAAAGAAGTTAGGGCACCAGTGTAAGTTGAGGATTAGGACATTTTTGAGGATAGAATTCATATCCAGGAGGACCCCAGCTAAAAGTATGATAAACACTTTCCTGGAGTAAAATCAAAATTCTAACATTTGCAGTAGGCTGCTGGTGGAAAATTCAGGGGTTTGGGGTTATTTTACGCTATCAGGAGATAGCAATATCAAAAATACATATCAATTCATTAATTTTTTTAAAACAAACCTATAAGATAGGAATTTCTGGTGCTATTTACAGATGAGAACTCCAAAATTAAAGAAGTTAGGGCACCAGTGTAAGTTGAGGATTAGGACATTTTTGAGGATAGAATTCATATCCAGGAGGTTAGGATAATTGGGCAGGAAAGATACATTACATGTGTTAAGAAGTATCAAGAGTTCTAAAAAAAAAAGAATGAAATAATGCATTATTAATATTAATAAATAATGAAATAATGCCACGAATGAAATAATGCCATTTGCAGCAACTTGCAATTATCATACTAAGTCAAAGACAAATATCATATGATATTGCTTATATATGGAATCTAAAGAAAGGGTGTAAATGAACAAAACAGAAACAGACTCACAGACACAGAAAACAATTTTTCAGTTGCTACTTGTGTCTGACTCTTTGCAATCTCATGGACTGTAGCACACCAGGTTTCCCTGTCCTTTACTATCTCCTGGCATTTGCTCAAACTCATATCCATTGATTGGTGATGCCATCCAACCAAAAACAAACAAAACAGAAACAGACTCACAGACACAGAAAACAATTTTTCAGTTGCTACTTGTGTCTGACTCTTTGCAATCTCATGGACTGTAGCACACCAGGTTTCCCTGTCCTTTACTATCTCCTGGCATTTGCTCAAACTCATATCCATTGATTGGTGATGCCATCCAACCATCTTATCCTCTGTTACCCCCTTCTTCTCCTGCCTTCAGTCTTTCCCAGCATCAGTACTGAGCTTCAGCATCAGTCCTTCCAATGAATATTCAGGACTGATTTCCTTTGGATTGATTGGTTTGAGCTCCTTGCTGTCCAAGGGAATCTCAAGTGTCTTATTCAGCACCACACTTTGAAAGCATCAATTCTTTTGCACTCAGCTTTCTTTATAGTCCAACTCTTACATCCATACATGACTATTGGAAAAGCTATAGCTTTGACTATATGGACCTTTGTTGACAAAGTGATATCTCTGCTTTTTCATATGCTATCTAGCTTTGTCATAGTTTTTCTTCCATGGAGCAAGTGTCTTTTAATTTCATGGCTGCAGTTATTGTCCTCAGTGATTTTGGAGCCCAAGAAGATAAAATCTGCCCCTGTTTCCATTTTTTCTCCATTTGCAATGAAGTGATGGGAGCAGATGCCATGATCTTAGTTTTTTGAATGTTGAGTTTTCAGTCAGCTTTTTCAATCTCCTCTTTCACAATCACCAAGAAGCTCTTTAATTGCTCACTTTCTGCTATTAGAGTGGTATCACCTGCATATCTGAGGTTGTTGATAGTCCTCCTGGCAATCCTGATTCCAGCTTATGATTCATCCATCCCAACATTTCACATGAGGTACTCTGCATATAAATAAGCAGGGTGACAGTATACAGCATTGACATACTCCTTTTCCAGTTTTGAACTAGTTCATGTTCCATGTCCAGTTCTAATGTTGCTTCTTGACCTGCACACAAGGTTTCTCAGGAGGCAAGTAAGGTGGTCTTCAATAATTCTCATCTTTTTAATAATTTTCCACAGTTTGTTGTGATCCACACAGTTAAAGGCTTTAGTGTAGTCAACGAAGCAGATGTTTTTCTGGAATTCTCTGGCTTTTTGTATGATCCAGTGAACGCTGGCAATTTGATCTCAGGTTCCTCTGCCTTTTCTAAATCCAGCTTGTACATCTGGAAGTTCTCAGGTCACATACTGCTGAAGCCTAGCTTAAAGGATTTTGAAAATTACCTTGCTAGCACGTGAGAATCTCTGGCTTTTTGTATGATCCAGTGAACGCTGGCAATTTGATCTCAGGTTCCTCTGCCTTTTCTAAATCCAGCTTGTACATCTGGAAGTTCTCAGGTCACATACTGCTGAAGCCTAGCTTAAAGGATTTTGAAAATTACCTTGCTAGCACGTGAGATGAGTGCAATTGTATAGTAGTCTGAACACTCCTGGGCATTGCCTTTCTTTGGGATTGGAATGAACACTGACCTTTTCCAGTCCTGTGGCCACTGATGGGTTTTCCAAATTGGCTGACATATTGAGTGCAGCACTTTAACAGTGTTGTCTTTTAGGATTTTAAACAGCTCAGCTGGAATTTCATTATCTCCACTAGCTTTGTTCATAGTAATGCTTCCTAAGGCCCACTTGACTTCACACTCCAGGATGTCTGGCTCTAGGTGAATGACCACACCACTGTGGTTATCCAGATCAAGACAGGGTTAATCAAGGTTATCCAAGTCATTAAGGGAAATGAGGGGGAGGGATAAATTAGAAGTTTGGGATGAACAGATACACAGAAATATATATATATATAGATAGATAGATAATAGCATAGTGAGCTGCATTGAATATTTTGTAATAACTTATAATGGAAAAGAATTTGAAAAAGATTATATAAAGATATATGTAACTGAATCACTTTGCTGTCCACCTGAAACTAACAACACTGTAAATCTAGTATAGGTCAGTAAAAGGAAAAAATAAAACAGCAAATTCTTATGTATATTAAAATATTTTAAAAAAAACCCCACAAAGACATGTCAAGAGTTGTCACAAGGCTGCAAGAGATGCTGCCAGATTGTTATGTATCAGCACGGTGCTAGCCCACAGGTTCTCCAGTTGTGTTTTTAGGACCAGCAGTATTGTCATCAGCAGCACCTGGGAAACTGTTAAAAATGCAAATTCTCAGGCCTCACTCCAGACCTACTAAGTCAGATACTCTAAGGTGGGCCCTGTTTGTACATGCCTGCTAGGTGGTTCTGATATCCGCTCAAGTTGGAGAACTACTGTGAAATAAATATTCTATTCCAAAGCCCATTAATGGATAGTTTAGAGACTTGACAATGTGGAGAAAAATACGTATTTTAGATTTAACATCCTGCCAATTCCTAGAAAAGTGTGATTTGAAAATCTATTCAAGTGAATCCTGGTCGGGCAGGTTTTAGCCTCGTTCTGATAAGTTTCTCTTTATGTTTGGATTTCAAATTAAATTTAAAAAAATTTTTTAAATAGCAACACAGAAGTTGATGATCATGATAAGACAGAGACCTAAATATTTACATATAAGTTACTTGATTGAAAATAATCTCAAGAAGATGAGAAAATTTCATTCCCCACTAAGTCAATTCACTGGCTCCCACGTGTCCACTTACTTTCACATTTGGCACTTGTCTGTGTCCACGTCTCGTCAGGGTTGCACGTGATAGTGCTCTGGCCCCGGAGCAGGAAGCCTTCCCTACACTTGATAGACACATTTTGATCGACATAGAACTCCTTTTCAGAAAGCACAGCATTCTCAGGGATCACAAATGGGACAGGGCATGGATTTGCTGTTAAAAAGAAAAGAAAATGCTTACTGATATTTTCTCTCCTTTTTCAGTTCGTTTCTTTGAAGGGAGAGTATGAACTCTGCCAGAGTTGAGTTCCCAGCTTCAAACATTAAATAGACTTATTTTGCATCCCCCTGAAATATTTGTCAGGATAAAATAGGCAAGATCTGAAAACATCAAGCTATCCAACCACTAATGCATGGTCCTGAAATTCTAAGATGGCAAATTAAATGCTTTTTCACAACTGCAGCCCTTCACCAGTGAATTCAAAGCTGTGCTAGAAACCAAGGAATATATCAAACATCCCCTTCATGTCTGAAGACTATTAAGAATGTGGGATGAACGCTTCCTACTGCCCCTGTACTTTCTTTTACTGAACATCCTTCAGAAGGATGAGCCAGAGAAAAGTCAGCCATTTCTCAGAGAGCTGAATGTAACTTTAGACTCACACTACTCTATCAGAGCATCAGAGCTTAAATTATAGAGTTTCCCAGGCTTTTTGGTAAAAATGGACTCATTTTTCTACAGGTCTGAAGGAAAAACAGGAAGTGTTGCTTTTAGTGTAAGAGTGTGATGCACATACAACACCGATTTCACGCAATTTCAGTTTTTCTAATTTTCAATGGGCACAAACGTAGTTTTTCTGTGTAAGAAGCATGTCAGCTGAATTCCAAAGCTTTGATTAATGTGTTGTAATACTTTAAACAATGGGTAGGGTTTTCTCAATTTATACCTTGCTTAGGAATATTGTTTTCATTACAGTGGCTATAGCTAATTATCTTCATACACTATATTTATGTTTACTTTATTATATTAATATTGAACATTAAATATATTTTCTTTCATCACCCCTATCACATGTAATTCATTATACATTTATGTCAAATTTTTTTAAATTAAGTTGCATTTTCTGTGAGTGTTTTTGGACTTGTACTCATCCAAGGAATCTTATGAAAGCTGATTCTCAGACAGGCTATTTTAAATAATTCAGTTGATTTTTAAAACATCCCATAGTATTCGGCTTGGATATGCACAGATTTCTTTCTCTGGGCCAATCTCACTTATCAATGGAGTTTCTACTATGTTTTAGACATCCGGGGAAACTGAATCTGATTTAAACCCCTCCTATAGTCAACACACACGTTTGCAGAGAGGAACAGGGTGGCTCCAAGTCCCATTTTCTGTGCAGGAAGCCTCGGGTGCCCCTTCAAGGCTGTAGCCTCTGTTGCAGGAATATATCACACTGGGCCCAGCGGTACTGTTTTCAACTTCAGCTTTCCCATTCAGAAACTCAAGGGGAGCTTCACACATGATCTCTAAGAAGAAAAAGCAAAGCCTCATCTTAAATGATTCTCCTAAACCTCTTCTTTATACAAGGAATTTACATCACTTATTTGATAATTTAGAAAGAAAAAACCACAGAGAATAACAGGATTCACATAGACTGTTCTATTACTATCTTGCATTCCAGAATAGGAGCTATACAAACCATTATGATTGTAGTTTGAATTAAACCTGCTGCAAAATGGAAACAATCCCCTCACCAACGAAAGAAAGGACAGGACAGGACAGGACAGGACAGGACAGGACAGGACAGGAAGGAAGGAAGGAAGGAAGGAAGGAAGGAAGGAAGAAAGAAAGAAACTGAAATAGCTCAGTCATGTCAGACTCTTTGCGACACCATGGACTGTAGCCTACCGGCTTCTCCGTCCATGGGATTTTCCAGGCAAGAGTACTGGAGTGGGATGCCATTTCCTTCTCCAGGGTATCTTCCCACCCCAGGGATTGAACCCAAGTCTCCTGCATTGCAGGCAGACGCTTGACCCTCTGAGCCACCAGGGAAGCCCCCACCATAGCAGTTTCCTATTTCAGACACGTTTCCTTTTCGTTCCCCTCTTCCCTCCTCTGTACAAACATTCACTTTTGATCATGCACTGTTTGATCATGAACAACTGAAACAACAAAAAAAAAATGCTATTATCTGGAAGCTCCATGGATGTGAATATTGAGATGTTACTCAATGTTTATGTATGTCTTTCTATATACACATACACAGAGTTCCCTTTTAGAGCTACAAAGTCATACTCTTCATTGAACATTAGCCATATAATATTGTTTAAAAGACTTAAGATTCCTATTGCATACAAAATCAGCTTATTAATCTACATTCAAAACAAAGTGAACAAAACTCAGGTACCCCAAGTCCTAGTGTAGGCTTGCCACTAACTTCATGTCTGATACTGGGCAGGTCACGTCCCTTCTCCCAGTTCATTCTTTCTCACTGGTTAACCAAAGTGGGTAGACTAGATTGTCCAAGAAGTCTCTTCTGGTTTGAAAATTTGATAACTCCTCCAGAATTATTAAGAGGAAAAAAAATTTTAAACTTGCCATTTGACTGGTTTGTAACTATTGCATTTAAATACATTGCTTTTTGGCAGAGGAATCATATGAGCCATATCCTAGGAACTGAGTCACTTGAATTCACCCACATCTTGCTAAATAAACTTGGCTGTCCTCATACAATGAATTAATGCAAAATTCCAGCAAAAATGTGAATATTCATTTGTTGGACAGATGTGTCAATGTTAAGAAGAGGCAACAGCTCTAAGTCTTCTAAATTATCATTATTTGGGGGGAAACCCACAGAAAGAAGGCAAGTAAACTCAATAATTAGTTTTGAAACAAAATGTTTGCCATTCCAGAGTCAGCAATCTTGTGTTCTGTTCCAATCTAATCATTAATCTCTACCATAGTTTTTCACTGTTCTATTGTTTTGGTACATGTAAGCAAAAGCCCATAAAAGGTTTTCATACAGTTCATGGAGTCAAAATTTGTTTTTAATTACGGAAACAACTTGCAAAGAAAATGTGGCCACATTATTATTCTGTGTCCTTAGTATCGTTTGGGGACCAGGAGTCATTTGACTTACTTTTGCATGTCGCCACCCCTCCAGTCCACTGTCCATTCTCCTGACACACCCGTTCTCTGTTCCCCTGTGGATCAACAAAAACTGTCACTCACAAGACGATACCTCTATAATGAAAAAATACGAGAGTGCAAAGTCAACTCAGCGGGGAACTGGAAATTTTTGGCACTGGGATGCTAAATGAGTTCATTAAATAAACACAGTTTAAGAAGTGGGTTTAGACTTTCAAAAATGTTTTCATCAAATTATCTCAAAACTCATATTCTGGCTGACCAGTGTAATTCAGGTACAGACACTGTTTCACTTTCTGCTTAAATGACAACTAATTATAACCAGCAGCAAAGACCGATGTAGAATGTGTCTGAAATGTCTGAGAGGTCTATTTGCTGAGGATTTAAAAAAATATTTTGAATTGAGTTTATTTTTCAGTATCTGAGAGGTACAGCCATTTTGTTTTGTTTTGTTTTTAAAAAAAACTCAGCAGTGGCCACAGGACTGGAAAAGGTCAGTTTTTATTTCAATTCCAAAGAAAGGCAATGCAAAAGAATGCTCAAACTACCGCACAATTGCACTCATCTCACATGCTAGTAAAGTAATGCTCAAAATTCTCCAAGCCAGGCTTCAGCAATACGTGAACCGTGAACTCCCTAATGTTCAAGCTGGTTTTAGAAAAGGCAGAGGAACCAGAGATCAAATTGCCAACATCCGCTGGATCATGGAAAAAGCAAGAGAGTTCCAGAAAAAACATCTATTTCTGCTTTATTGACTATGCCAAAGCCTCTGACTGTGTGGATCACAATAAACTGTGGAAAATTCTGAAAGAGATGGGAATACCAGACCACCTGACCTGCCTCTTGAGAAATCTGTATGCAGGTCAGGAAGCAACAGTTAGAACTGGAC
>SJYX01024734.1:355988-369123 GCA_006410675.1 Oreotragus oreotragus | reverse complement strand
TATTTTCTAAAATTATCTAGTCTTTTCTACGATCCAATGGATGTTGGCAATTTGATCTCTGGTTCCACTGCCTTTCGTCAATCCAGCTTAAACATCTGAAAATTCTCAATTCACATTCTGTTGAAGCCTAGCTTGAGGATTTTGAGCATTACTTTACTAACATGTGAAATGAGTGCAAATGTGTGTTAGTTTAAACATTTTTGGCATTGTCCTTCTTTATGACTGGAATGAAAACACCTTTTCCAGTCCTGTGGCCACGGCTGAGTTTACAAAATATCCTGGCATATTAAGTGCAGCACTTTCACAGCATCATCCTTTAGGATTTGAAATAGCTCAGCTGGAATTCCATCACCTCCACTAATTTTGTTCCTGGTGAAGCTTCCTAATTCCCACTTGACTTCACAGTCCTGAAAGTCTGGCTCTAGGTGAGTAATCAGACCATTGTGGCTCTCCAGGTCATTAAGATCTTTTTCTGTACAGTTATTCTGTGTATTCTTGCCACCTTTTCTTAATATCTTCTGCTTCTCTGAGGCTCATACTGTTTCTGTCCTTGACTGTGCCTATCTTTGCATTAACTGTTTCCTTGGTTATCTCTAAATTTTGTAAAGAAATATCTATCCCTTCCCATTCTATTGTTTTCTTCTATTTTTTTGTACTGTCCACATAGAACAACAACAACAACAAAACCCCTTCTTATTTCTCCTTGCTATTCTCTGTAAGTCTGCATTCAGAATGTATCTCTCTCCTTTTCTCCTTTGCCTTTCACTTCTCTCTTTTCTCAGCTAATTTTATGGCCTCCTCAGAAACCATTTTGCCTTTTTGCATTTCTTTCTCTTGGTGATGGTCTTGATCATCACCTCCTGTACAATGGCATGAACCTCCTCCATAGTTCTTCAGGCACTCTGTCAGATCTAATCCCTTGAATCTATATATCACTTCCACTGTATAATTGTAAGTTATTTGATTTAGATAACTGAATGGTCTAGTGGTTTTCACTACTTTCTTCAATTTAAGTCTGAATTTTTCAACCAGGAGTTCATAATCTGAGCCTCAGTCAGCTCCCAGTCTTGTTTTCACTGTAGAACTTTGCCATCTTTGGCTACAAAGAATATAATCCATCTGATTTTGCTATTGACCATCTGGTGATGTCCATGTCTAGACTTGTCTTGTGTTTTTGAAAGAGGGTGTTTGCTATGACCAGCACATTCTCTTGGTAAAACTCTGTCATACCTTGCCTTTGTCCCTCTTGCCTGTAACTCCAGGTATCTCTTGACTTCCTACTTTTGCCTTCAAATCTTCTGTGATAACAAGGACATATTTTTTGGCATTAGTTCTAGAAGGTCTTTGTATGTCTTCGTAGAGCCAGTCAACTTCAACTTCTTTGGCTTCAAATTAGTGGTTGGGCATAGACTTGGATTACTGTGATATTGAATGGTTTGCTTGGAAAGGAACCAAGACCATTCTGTTGTTTTTGAAACTGCACCCAACTACTGCATTTTTGGACTCTTTTTTTGACTGTGAGGGCTACTCCATTTCTTCTAAGGGATTCTTGCCCACAGTAATAGATATAATGGTTATCTGAATTACATTTGCCCATTCCTGTCCTCTTGAGAGATTTCCATAAAAGCAGTACTCAAAATATCAGTTCTCCCATTTCCTATCTGCTGCTTTTCTGTTGAAGTAAAATGTTTAGAGCAACACTGAGCCATATATTATAGAAAACATTTTATGTTTATTATTTAAAGAAATATATATGACTAGAACAATTTTTTTAAAAAACTGCATACTTTTTTATAATATATAGAATCTGCTTCACACAATTATGCCTTTTTAAATAAATATTTTCAAATTAATGAATCACAATTTATTATTATATATATCATATTTAATATATATAGTGTTGTATATACTCTATATTTGGAGAAGGAAATTCAACCCACTGCCATATTCTTGCCTGAAAAATTCCATGGACAGAGCAGCCTGGCAGGCTACAGTCCAAGTGCTCATAAGAGTTGGACATAACTTAGCGACTAAACGATCACCATCATTTACTATATATTAATACATATATAGTCCATTTAATAATAATGAATAGATTAAAATAACATTTGTATTTCATTATATATATTATATATGTAAAATTACACAGCCCAAATAGTTATGATTATGATAAGACATCAGTTTTATCAATTGTTTATATATTTAGAAATTGAGGTAGCATATATTTATAGCATTATATAAGTTTTATTTTTATAACTTTACATTCCCACTTTTGTATACCCTATAATGTGCTCACCACCAAAAGTTTATTTTCCATTCACCACCATACAGTTGTTTCCCTTTAGTCACTTTACCCTCTCTGCACCCTCATCCTGGCCCCTCACCCTCTGGTAACCACTATTCTTGTCTCTTTCTTTTTTCAGTTTTTTCACTTATTTTGCTTTAGTTTGTTAGCTAATCAGTTGTTTTATATTCTACACGTGAATGAAATCATATGATACCTGTCTTTCTCTCTCTGACTCATTTCATTTAGCATAATACACTCAAGGTCTATCCTTGTTGTTTCAAATGGCAAGATTTCAAGACATCAATGTTATAATGCAAAATTATTCTCTGTGCAGCTTAAATGTGGGTCCATTTTGAAGGAATATATAAATTCTTTTTTATCATTATGTTTCTAGTACACCAACAATTATTTTTCTGTGATTATTCTGTATCCAAATTCCATTTAGCAATGATTTATAGAATACATATTGTGTCCTGAGGTTTATGCCAAGTACTAACAAACCTTTGAGTTAGTGAATTTTATTCCCATTTTTCAGTTGAAAAAGCTGAGTTTTAACAGGTTTAACAATAGTTATAGCACAAGTATGATTACTAGAATTTGAAAACAAGCATTCTGACTTTGAGTTTAATTTTTAAGTTATTATATTCCTGTTATATGGTTTATTATTTTTCAAAATGCATATTAACATATATGCATTTAAAAGCTTAATTTCTAACTTTTCTTATTTTTATTTTTCTTTTAGGATGTTTGATCAGTTAATATGAGTGTTTGAGGACATAATTTTTATGTTGTATTTTAACTACTGACTAGTTAGAAATGAAAGAACCCACATGTTATTTAATTTCCACAGAACAGGAAAAGAAACAACCACATTAATGAAGTAGTTCATATCTCAGCAAAGTGCAAAGATAAGGTACAAAATATGCATAATTTTGAATTCAACATTAATCTGACCACATCCCCATATGCCTCTGTGGGAGACCTTTCTGTTTACTATTAAACAATGGGCCTTCATGTAAGAAAAATAAATCTGAATAGCTACAATATGAATCTTCTTCAGTAAAATGGAGAGTTTTTGTCAGTGAAGCAGTTCATAAAAGCAGTTTAACCTCCCCAAACATGAACGTGTATTTATAATTTAGATCCTTAATTACTTCTAGTCAAGAGGGAGGCTTAAACATTTCTGTCCCTGACTTTCTGTTTGCTAAAGAAAGAGATCTCATTATTATAGTCTATCCTGGGGAGACCCTGGGAGAAGATCAGAAGGGAGTATGATATTGTATAGCAACACAGGGGAAAAAAATCTATAGCACAATCTTGTTTTTCACTTTATCCATTGATAGATATTTCTGGTTTCTGTTGAACAGTAGATCATTTTATATGAATTCTCCATAGTCTGAAACAGATATTGTGGACTGTCATGCTTCAGTATATTTGGTATGAAAAGGCCCATTGTCACGTCTGAAATGTCTAGTATTTCCTTCCACTTGTAATTATGTGTTAAAGGTAGACTTTATTCATTAAACCAGAAAGGAATGAGTATGCCTCTACCTTACAAAAACAAATTTAGAGTATATTAATGTAAAGTTCAATAATAAATGATGTAGTGAACAGAATTTCTAACTTTTTAAAAATAGCACTGTTAAAGACTATTCTGTTATTTTTAATTAATCCTCTTAACACTGCTTTACACAGTTTATCAGTGCTCCTGAAGCCAATCAATGGAAGATTCTTGGACTTCTTATTCCAAATTGTGTCTTTTTTAATGACAGGTTCAATATTTTTTCTTAATTATAACATTGTTGTCTCCATATCTCTCTGAAAGTGTCATTTTTGGAAAGTAAGTACCAGAAACGTATGGCATGCATGAGCAAAGAATATCTGTCTCAAATCTCGAGAGTTTTTGTTTTTCTCTCTTTTTTTCAGATTCTTTATAAATATGTGTTAGCAGGTTTTCTTCCACAGAAAAAGTGAAAGTTAGTCGTACAGGCCTGTCTGACTTTGCCACCCCGTGGACTGTAGCCTGCCAGGTCCTCTCTCCGTGGGATTCCCCAGGCAAGAGTACTGGAGTGGGTTGACATTTCCTTCTCTAGGGGATCTTCCCCACCCAGGGATGGAACCCGGGTCTCCTGCATTGCAGGTAGATTCTTTACAAACTCAGCTACTAGGGAAGCCCCTCTTCCATAGAAAAACACATTTGAAGCAGTACTTCTTTTGTAAGAAATGCATAGCATTTTATTATATGAATATCCCAGTGTATGAATCTAATCCACTCTTGGGGGAAATTTGTCTGAAGGTGGAGTTTTAAATCTTAGGGAGTTTGATTTTCTGACCCAAGGTTACACAGCCACAGCCTTTCACTTTATCTGGAAAAGAAGCATTTTCTATGACATTGGCAATAAATTAAGTCTCCAGCTCTCAAGTCCTGACCTTTTGCCTCTTTTCTGAAAACAAGTTAAAGTACAGTCTATATTCAGATTACAGTATTGATTTACCTATTGCCTCTTACATCGGTATCATCTCAGATTTTTTTTGAGACTGTCTTTCATTCCTACTTAAAAGAAAGCCTATTAATATCTACCTTCTTCTCCTCTCCCTCTTTTTCTCTCAGTTATAGCTACTTATCTACTATCCAGTAGTACAATTTGTTTCATTTGAAAAATGCTCTTCCAATTATTACTTTTTTCTCCATTTTTAACTGAGACCTTAATTATCTTTTGACTGAAAGCTTACCTTTGTGGATCCCTTAAGCAATGGTTATTTTACAAGACTGTATAAAAATTACTTTCTAATAGAGAACTTAAAGCTTCAAAAATCTTAATCTGTACTAAAATTATTTGTTACAAGGTCATGTTCTCCAGAATATATCACATTAAAGTGACTAGGTAGTAGTACATTTAGAACTTGTAACCAGGAAGAAAAATCTTTTTTAAATAGTTAGAGTTTAGCTATGGAATAAAACATGAAAATAATTTACATATTGGTGGATGAAAAAGTTGCAACTTCATTTTTCTTCTATGGGGTTTCATTAATGAATACAGAATGTTAATTGAGTTTAATACCATACTTCGCTGAAGATGAGACTTTCACAACGTTTCGTATCTGAGAAGCAATGGTGTACCCAGATATAAGGCAAAAAAGTCCTCTGACTACTCATGAACATAGTTGCTAAAGATCTTACAATTCCTTAGGCACTTGCCTTAAGCCAATTTACTGAAAATCCTATGTAAACAATGTTAAGTCTTTTCCTGAACCTGATGATTCAGTTTTCTAGAAAGTCAGAATACTAGCAGCAATAGTTCAAGAATGCCTATTACTGCTGAAGGCATACACACAGAAAGAAAAGATAGCGTAGAAGCAAAAGCTTTTGAGGTCATCACTTTATCCCAGCCCACTGTATCATTGGGGCTTCCTTGGTGGCTCACATGGTAAAGAACCTGCCTGCAATGCAGGAGACCTGGGTTCGNGAGAGAGATACAGGGAAATATAAGAGAAAAGATAACTTTGAAAGGCAGCTTGAAGGAAGAGCCCCAGGGCTGGTAAGACCAGGAAGGCAGTTGTCAGAGGCCCGCCCACCACACACACTGGAGAGAAGCTCCATTTTCTCCAGGAGCCGCCTGGGTTGCCCTCAACAGAACTGACAGGCCTTCTGCAGAGAGAAAAACCAAGTCCCATTTTAAGAACAAATCAATCTGACAGCATCTGAGCCATTCTGTTTTATCAGGTTGAGTCTTGGCGTGGCTACCTTAGGAGCAGTTGAACAGATAGATGTCAGGCTGCCTGCCACAGCCAGAAAGGCCCCCAACAGAACACGTGGCAGGCTCTGTGTGCAGGTGGGCACCCCTGCATAGCTGGCACACTGGCTCATCAACCCACCCTCTGTCACCAGGTGACAGCGGCTTGGCAGGTGACTTTCTGGCTCCAGTGTACAATCATTCATCACAAACCTGCTGCCCACGCTTCATTCTGGGGATGTAGACAGCCGTTTGGCCCATGAGATGGTCAATTCCAGCCTGCCATTGCCTGTCTTTCCATGCTCATCATGCTGAGAGGCAGAGCTGACCTTAAGCAGTCAGCACCATCCTGGTGGGTGAAACGGGTCCTTGAAGCCAATGGGACGTGAGTAAAAGGCCTAACTCCCTTCTCTTCCCATTTCTGGGCACTGGCCTGCTGGGCCTATCTCCCTGGAAAATTGCCTTTGTGACTGCATCACACCAAGGAAAGAATAATAGCATGTTTCCCCAAGTAACTCCTTTGTGACAAGATAATATGTCAGGAAGGATGGAGAGAGATGGAGGGGCAGGAGGGAAGCTTTGCAGCTGACACCGACAGTAGCTGTTTTCCCATCTTTGGGGGCTGTAGAGGTAAATGAAGCCTTGTACGGTCCTGCTGAGTGCTGGGGGAGCAGCTGGGGCAGGCAGTCAGAGAGCTGGGAGACTGGCGGTGAGGCAGACTCACAGAGCTTGCTAAGCCAGTGTGTTGCAGAAAAAGGTGACAGCAAAGGGAAGTGGGAAGTGAATGATTAACAGGGAAGGAATCATGAAATAGAACCTGTCAAGGTTCGGAAGCCGGTGTAACAGTTCCAGGTGGGAGAGGGAGCAAGCCTGTTATTAGGACTGACAGGCCCAGAGGTCTCATGCTTCCAAGGCAGCACTGCCCTGCCCCCACTTGAAGCCCAGAACAAGCGGCCCTGCGTCAGGAGTGACCCACCCGGGAACCAAGTGCTTTAGACAGAGATGGTGATGGATACTGCCGGGGCAGGAGCTGAAGAGGCCAAGATAACGGAATGCATGCAGAACAAAAGGATCCGAAGCTTCATTCCAAAGAAAACGCAACAGCATCAGAGCAGAAAATGTAGACTATTAGGAAAATCCAAGGTATTCTAAATCCATGGCACTCTCCCTCCCTAAAGCAGGTATTTTCATCTTGCGTGTGTTTTCTAGCTTGGCTCACAAATTTTTACAACATTTTCAGTCCACCCAGGATTTCATACGACTTTTTAAATTTTTCCTCATGTTATAAACATTTTCTTGATACCCTTATCAGAGATAATTGCTATAGTAGATTCTACCTAAGGATATATTCGGAAAAGGCAATGGCACCCCACTCCAGTACTCTTGTCTGGAAAATCCCATGGACGGAGGAGCCTGGTGGGCTGCAGTTCATGGGGCTGCGAAGAGTCAAACACGACTGAGTGACTTCACTTTCACTTTTCACTTTCATGCATTGGAGAAGGAACTGGCAACCCACTCCAGCGTTCTTGCCTGGAGAATCCCAGGGACGGGGGAGCCTGGTGGGCTGCTGTCTATGGGGTGGCACAGAATCAGACACGACTGAAGCGACTTAGCAGCAGCAGCAGCACTATGCATCCTTGCTGAACTTCATGTAAAATATCAATATGACATTGTGACATACCGTCCTTTGTCTCAAAAATATCTGACTGTGCCTTCCACTTCTCACAGGTGTAACAGCTCTCAGACCTTCCTGAGAGTCTGTTTCCCGATTTTAAAATCCTCAGCTTGGCTGGAATAAAATCCATCCCCGTTTTCCTTCTTAGTTTGATTGTACCTTCTCTTCACTTCTTCCTCCTTTTCTTATTTATTTTGTTATGGTAAAGCATACAAAAATTTATCAGTTTAACTATTTTTGAAGGTACAGTTCAAAGACATCAAGGGTGTTCACCAGCAGGTTAATTTTGTAAATATTGACTAACTGATTCTAAAGTTTGTATGAACAGATAAAAGACCAAGAATAGCCAACACTGTATTCAAGGAGAAAAGTAAAGTCAAGGACCAACACTACTTGACTTTGACTGACTATAAAACTATGATAATTTGGACAGCGTGTTTTGGTGAAAGAATAGACAAACAGATCAATGGAACAAAACAGAGAGCCCAGAAATAGACCCAATACAATGTAGGAAAGATAGTCTTTTCAACAAATGGTGCTGGGATAACTGAATATCCACATGCAAAAAATGAAGCTAGATGGAGACCTTACACCTTTCACCAAAATTAACTCAAATAGGTCAGAGACCTAAAAGCAAAATGCAAACCTATGAAACTCCTAAAAGTAACTCAGGAGAAAACCTCAATGTCTTGGGGCATGGTGGTGGCTTTTAAATACAATACCAAAAGTATAATCCATGAAAGAAATCATTGGTAAGCTGCGCTCTTTAAAATTAAAAGCTTATGTTCTGCAAAAGACACTTTTAAGAGATTGAGAAGCATATATATATCATGCCTGCCCCAAATATCCCTCTTTAAAATATGCATAGTACTGTTCTTACGACTTGTGATGGAGATTACATGAGAGAAAGAAGTAAAGTGCTGTGTAGTATATTAACCATTTTCAGGGAATTCGGACTTCATTTGGCTTTTCTCTAAGGAATCTTCTCATGCTTTCCTGCGTCTTTTAGAAAAACTGATCTGATAACTCAAAACAGGAAAAAAAAAAGTTTTTAAATATTAATCCTCCTAAGTTTAGAAAGCTCTTTCTAGCCTTTTCCCACACATATATCTTATACCTATAGATGAGCTATGGTTAATATCAAAGCAAATCTTTTTTTCCCCTAAGAAACAGTGGGTAAAGGAGAGGCAGATTCAAGATAGCCACAGAAGGGTAAAACTGAGGACATCCTTCAGGCTGTTAGATGTCAAGGAGTATATATGTCAAGTAAGAAAAGCAGAGGGTAGGATAAGGCCTATGGGGTCTCAGTATGTAGACGTTTGGTTGCCCTAACACCATTTATTGAAAAGACTATTCTTTCAGCAACACACTTCTTTTTTCCAGGCTGTCTTAATTACCATAGGTTTATAATCAGAGTCACGTGGTGCTGGCCTTTGACTTTACTCTTCTTGAATACAGCATTGGCCATTCTCACTCTTTTATCTCTTCACACAAACTTTAGAATCCGTTTGTCAGCATTTAAAAAATTAACTTGCTGATAAATGCACTTGATATCACTGAACTGTGCCTTCAAAAAATGGTTAAATTGGCAAATTATCTTATGTATGTTTTACCACAACAAAATAAATAAGAAAAGAAGGAAGACATCAAGAGAGGGTACAGGGGAGGAAAAAGTTTTCTTTCTTGACTTTTTAGGTTCTGAAATTTAAACTGACAAAGACAGATTAACAGGGAAAAGCACACAGTTTATTTAATATCAGCTTTATGTGGCATGAGAGGCTTCATAAGGAAATGAAGACCCATTTCAAGGAAGAAAGTTTGTCGGGGAAGGTCAGAGTGACATTCTTGGCTTTTGTCTTTTTTCTCAAAGTCTTTCAGATCAAAATATTTAATATGCCAAGGTGCTATATTTGGGGGTAGCCTGTCCTGGTCCCCATTAAGGGCAAGTGAAAGAAACAGGAAGGAAGAAAGGAAGAAAAAAAAGAAAAGAAGGAAAAAAGAAGGCAGGCAAACATCTGCCTTCCAATCCAACACCAAAACTTGGTGTTATAAAGATCTATTAAAGAACAAACAAGCCCATCTTCAGCCCCAGAACTGTAAATTCTCAACTGAATAAAGAAGTGTTTCATTTCATTTGCATATTAATATAATGCAAATACCAGAATGGCAGAAAGGGAATGGCAGGGAAAAATGCCACCAGCAGTGAACACTTGGTTAAAAAGTTGAACACAGCATGTCAGTGTGAAGGGCGCGCAGGATAACAGATGAGAAGACATAAGGTCTGATAAAATACAGCGTTAGTTTATTCCAAAGACCTAAGGACAGACAGAAATGTTACAACAGACACCCGGCAGTGGGCTAAGGGGGTGTGACGACAGACACGTCTCCTGTTGAGTTGGTGTCGAGACCTTTGATGTGAAGGCAGGGAAAGCACAGATGCCGTCGTGTCCAGGCTTCACAGAAAGGAGAGTTGGAGGAGATACAACTTTTCACACCATGCCCTGGATGACCCGGCTGCAAAGGAAACCGTCCTCACAAACCCACACTACACGAGTGGTTTGTTTGTGCAGACAGTTTTATTGAAGACTGGAGTGTTATTTAGATTTCATTTTTCCTTAAAAGGGAAAACAGTTTTGTTTGGAATGGCTGAGTAGGAACAAAGACTTCACTATTAGATACTCAGAGCATTGTCTGTAGATGCTGTCTGCTGGGCTGACATTAATTAATATGGATTAATTAACCTATATTTATGAGTGTGTGAATATATATACACACATATGCACATGCATATGTATGGAGAGAAAGAAAAGTGAACTAAATGTATGCTATTATTTTGATAAGAATATATGGATTTAAATGACAGGAAATTATTTTTAAATATATCATTATTCCAATAATAACTGTAATAATGCATATGTCATAAAAGAAAAAAGCTATCAAATTGCAAACATTCATAACATGATGCAAATTATGATTATGACTATTTAATTAGGTCTAAATGGTCTGTGTATTTTCTGCATTGATCCCCAAAGTATTTAAAGCTGATAGAGATATGTATCAGTTTAAAATAGGTACAGTTCATAAAATGAAAAGTAAATAAATCACATGAAAAAAATTTCTCTCACACATAAAAATTTGATCATGGTTCATAGATCCTCATTTAGTGGGGGTGAAGAATAAGCTAGCTTACTTCATCCTCACCATGAAATTCCTTCCTCCTCAAGTTCGGCTGTCACTCAAGATGAAGTCCTGTCATCATATCTGAACTTCAGAGAAGCAAAAAGAAAGAGACGACTAAAAGAGTTCAGTTCCCAATTGAGTCAGTTGTATTTAAGTACCTCTCCTGGGAGACAACTACTGGTCATCTCTAGATGTAAAGACTGGAAAAGAGGGTCCTTTAGTTAGTCTTGTGCAGAAGGCGATGGCACCCCACTCCAGTACGCTTGCCTGGAAAGTCCCATGGACGGAGGAGCCTGGTGGGCTGCAGTCCATGGGGTCGCGAAGAGTCGGACACGACTGAGCGACTTCACTTTCACTTTTCACTTTCATGCATTGGAGAAGGAAATGGCAACCCACTCCAGTGTTCTTGCCTGGAGAATCCCAGGGACAGGGGAGCCTGGTGGGCTGCCGTCTATGGGATCACACAGAGTCGGACACGAATGAAGTGACTTAGCAGCAGCAGCAGCAGCAGTTAGTCCTGTAACGTTTTGGAGGAACTTATTTGGAGTTTGAAAGTGAAAGTGCAAGTCGCTCAGTCTTGTCTGACTATTTGCAACCCCATGGACTGTAGCCTACCAGGCTTCTTTGTCCATGGGATTTTCCAGGCAAGAATACTGGGGTGGGTAACTATTCCCTTCTCCAGGGAATCTTTCTAATTCAGGGATCAAACCCAGGTCTCTGCATTGCAGGCAGATTCTTTATCATCTGAGCCACCAGGAAATTATGGTCCTTTAGGTAGGCTTGTAGCTTTTTGGAGGAACTTAGTTTGAGTTTAATTAGTAAGAAAGCAGGACTGATGGAGATAGGGCCAGTAAGTTGTAGTTATTTTTAGTTTGCTTTAATTTCAATAATTGAGATATATTTAGTGTTAGAAAAAAGCATTGAGAGATTATCTATGTGCTCTAGAATTTCACATCCTATAGAGACAGTAGTTCTAAACATAGTTGCAAAACCATAGATCTGGTATTAGGAAGGACTCCAAAGAGTAAGGAAACCAGATGCTCCTTGTTTAGATCAGGGAATAAAATTCCACAAAGATTTTGGATTGCCTAATCTCTCAGGGTCAGAGTGAGAAAACAGAACACCATCTCTTTATTTAAATTTGATTTTATGTCCAGAACACTGTACTTAATTGAAAAATCATTGCATTTTCTAAGAACGTGCATGCGCTTTCTGAAGTAGGTGATAATTTAAATAGTGCTGTTCTTAAACTGTTGATCAGAAGCTTTATCTGATGTGCTTTTCCTTTATAAAATTTTGTTAAATGATAAAGAGACATTGGAAGTCAACTAATTGATCTGAATGCCAGTTGTAAATAGAGAATAACTTTAAAAGTAAGAAGAGGTGAGGCACGTTTGCATATGACTGCATATTTTGAGTGTTTTATCACTAGTGAAAGTCATCTTTGGAACCTTTAACGTGTTAGTCTGGCAGGTATGTCTGACTCTTTGTGACTCAGGCTTCTCTCTCCATGGAATTCTCCAGTCCAGAATACTGAGTGGGTAGCCGTTCTCTTCTCCAGGGGATCTTCCCAACCCAGGATCCAACCTTGGTGTCCAGCATTGCAGGCAGATTTTTACCATCTGAACCATCAAGGAAGCAAAGGACTATGAAAAGAGGGAAGTACTATAACTTAGCATAAGTTTTAGATAGTATTTTATGTTTTATATCTTTTTATACATGAGCAACTAAAAGAAACAATAGAACACTAAAAATTTAAACACTATATTTAACTTTTAAGAGTTATGTTTAGGTCTGATTAGCAGAAAAGCACAAGACAAGATGGTGGAGATGAGTTGGCATTACCCTGATGTGGGTTAAAAGCTGAGGTATGCCTTCACTAGATATAAACTTTACATTGGAAGAAAAACTAGACACTCTGTTTCCAAAGTTCCTATAGTATGATTTGGTCTTTATGCAAACGTACATTTTCGTGTTGAGAATTATTTTAGTAATTTACTCTTGTTTAACAATTAATCTCAAAGATTAGTGGCTTAAAAAAGCATTATTTTTGTCTCACAGTTTCTATGGGTCAGGAATCCAGGTGCTGCTCAAGTGAGCCATTAGGTTCCCATGATGCTGCAGTCATATCAAGGCTCAACACGGAAAAATAGTTTCTTACCTCATTTGCATGACCATTGGTGGGATTTCAGTTTCCTGCTGACTGTTCCAAGACTCTAGTTGCTAACTGTTGGTCAGAGGACTCCTTCAGTTTCTTCC
>SJYX01024734.1:242283-355676 GCA_006410675.1 Oreotragus oreotragus | reverse complement strand
TTGCATTTTTGCACGTGTTTGTATTTTTGAGCCAATTCTCTCTCTCTCTAGATTCTCACCTTTCAGGGCTAGTCCCATCCAGTTCATTCTCTTCTGGGGTCTAATTCAATGCCAAGTGGGTGTACTAGTTTCCCAAAGCTGTCCTCAAAATTACTGTAAACTGAGTGGCTTAAAACAACAGCAATTTATTCTGTCAGCATTCTGGAGGCTGGAAATCTGAAATCAAGGTGTTGACAGGACTGGTTTCTTTGGCGGCTTTGAGGAGAGAGTGGGTTCCATGCCTGTCTGCCGGCTGCCGGCATTGCTGGCAATGGCTGGCAGTCCTTGGCTTGTAGCTGTCTCTCTCCACTTTGACTTTTGTCATCACACAGACTTCATCCCTTGTAACACCACAGCATCTTTTTATAAGGACACCAGTCATATTGGATTAAGGGCCCACCCTGCTCCAGGGTGACCTTAATGAATTATATCTGCAATGATTCTATCTTCAAATAAGGTCACATTCTGAGATATAATTCAAGCCACAATAAAGACTAACATTGCAGTTTTACTGAAGCATTAAGCTACCANCCCTGCTCCAGGGTGACCTTAATGAATTATATCTGCAATGATTCTATCTTCAAATAAGGTCACATTCTGAGATATAATTCAAGCCACAATAAAGACTAACATTGCAGTTTTACTGAAGCATTAAGCTACCACGGTGCTAAGCTACCACGGTGCTTTGGAATCCATCTCATCTGTTTTTATTAAAAAAAAAATACAAGGATAATAGGGAGGAGGGAAATACATGATTTTAATCTGAGGAACTATACCCTGGGTTTAAATATCTTCTCTTTTTAAAGGACTTTTCATTCCATAAGTTCATTGTTTCTTACGACAACTCAGGGCAGAGTTTTCTCCAGACCCCTAGGCTCTGGAATCCAGCTGTGCGTGGTGAGAAGGCATTCTAAAATTCTCTCTGCTTCCTTTGTCCATGGCTGGTGCTATGGCTGAACTCCCATAGAGAATTCCCAATACTGTCCTCAGTATGTTAACATGGGAAAGCATACATGAAACTAAATTTTTCTATGAATTCAAACAGACCTGGTATAGAGTTCATTCATGAGGAATGGGCCCAGAAGTTCCTTTAAGGCTCTAAGGCTCTAATAAATCTAAAACATTACCTTTCTGAGCCTCAGTTTAAAAAAGTGAAGTGAAGTGAAGTGAAGTGACTCAGTTGTGTCCGACTCTTTGTGACCCCATGGACTGTAGCCTACCAGGTTCCTCCATCCATGGAATTTTCCAGGCAAGAGTACTGGCATGGGTTGCCATTTCCTTCTCCAGAGTATCTCCCCGAACCAGGGATTAAACCAGGTCTCATGCATTGCAGGCAGACACTTTACCATCTGAGCCACCTGGGAAGCCCCTTTATCATCTGAGCCTCAGTTTATCCATCTGCAAAATGGAGAGTTTGACCTCTAAAGGAAACTTTAGGCTTCTTTCCCCTCTCCCCTCAAGTTAAAGCTCTCTGTGGTCACTGCTTCTAGGTGAAGCTTTCACTAGGTCTACTTAAGTGGACAAGGGTAGTAGGTAGTACCCAAAGGTAGCAGGTAGTCTTCACTTCTATCTGTAAAGATGGTTTAACATCAATCAAGGTACTGGGATGGACTGGGTGGGTATATTTGTGACCCTTCAGATGATAACACATCGACAGTCCTTGCTAGGAACTGAACTGTGTCCCCCACCAAAATTCATAGATTGAATGCTTAAGCCCCCCCATCATGGCTGTATTTGGAGATGGGCCTCTCAGGAAGTAATTAAGGTTAAATGGAGTCATAAGGTTAGAGCCCTGATGCAATTTTGTTGTTGTTGTTTAGTTGCTATGTTGGGTCTGACTCTCTGTGACTCCATGAACAGCAGCACACCAGGCTCCCCTGTCCTTAACTGTCTCCTGGAGTTTAGATTCATGTCCATCAAGTCAGTGATGCCATCCAACCATCTCATCCTCTGCCGCCACCTTCTCCCCTTTTCCTAAAGCTTTCCCAGCATCAAGGTATTTTCCAATAAATCAGCCCTTCCCATCAGGTGGTCAAAGTATTGGAGCTTCAGCTTCAGCATCAGTCCTTCCAATGAATATTTGGGATTGATTTTTCNATTGAACTGAACTGAACTGATGGCTGCTCCTGCCATACTCAAGACTTCTCAGGGAAGTCCAGTTCCTTCCATCCCCAAAATAGGAATTCTTTGTGACCGTTTCCCCTTTGTCCAAGTTCTCTCAGCTGAAACACTAATGAGCTGCAGCCCTCCAGGCTCCTCTGTCCATGGGCAAGAATACTGGAGTGTCATGCCCTTTGTCCAGGCGGTCATCCCCACCCAGGGACTCAATCCATGTTTCCTGTGCCTCCTGCATTGGCAGGTGGATTCTTTAGCGCCAAGGCACCTGGGCCCAGGTGTTTACTGTCTTCCTAAACTTCTGGTCCTTCCCAGCACAGGCTGAAGAACAAATTAATTTTGATGGTCTTAAAAAGAATCCGTAGATCCCATTCAAGTTTCACCAAAGACAGTTCAGAATCACATGTCACCTCTCTTTATTCTCCTTCAGTTTGGGACAATTTCTCAACCTCTCTTCACATTTATGACCCTGACACTTTTGAAGATCCCTGACCAGTCATTTTGCAGAAGGGCCCCTCTATTTCACTTTCTCTGATTTTCCTCCTAATGAGATTCAGGATGTGTTACAGGTAGGAACATCACGGTTCTTGATGCTGTGCTGTAATTGCTTCTTATCAGCTGATACATAATTTTAATTTGTCCAGTTACTGGTGATATTCACTTCGATTGTTTAAGGTTGTTCATAATATTACAGAACTCTTCACTGTAATATTACGACTTGCTCCTTTCTATTTAATAGGTGTTTCATGGGAGTAATTTGAAACACGCTTAGTCGTGTCCGACTCTTTGCAACCTCATGGACTGTAGCTACCAGGCTCCTCTGTCCATGGGATTTTCTAGGCAAGAGTACTGGAGTGGGTTGCCATTGCCTTCTCCAGGGGATCTTCCTGACCCAGGGATTGAACCCAGGTCTTCCGCCTTACAGGCAGATACTTTACCGTCTGAGCCACCAGGGAAGTTCCAAAATACCCCATTTTTTATCAAACAAGTTTAAAACTTGGTTTGTTTGTTTAGGACTGTTTCCTATTTCATTCAATGAGTCATAATCTGTGGATATTATTATTTATCTTTCTGCTCAGATTGTCTCAGATTTGCCAGAGGGAGGCTGTTCAAACTGGCTTCTGTGCCCTTTTGATACAATTCCATCACTGAGTATTTGCTTTCTTTCTGTCATAATAATATATTCCGGGCTTACCTCATACTTTCCTCTGCCTACACAGATATCTACATATTCATCTGCGTATACAGAAAACCGTACTCTCACATCAATCCTTCTATTTCCAATCAACAATACAGGGTTCATTTTCATTTTCTTCCTTTGATTGTAGCTCCCTTCCAAACAGTAAGAGGCTTGCTTTCCAAGATCCCTAATATATTTACGTATTTGTTCAATCCCCTCTAGGTAACCTAATAGAAATTAAGCAAAATATTTAGACAGAAAATTCACAGCAGAGACTATTTCATTGTCAAGAAGCATAGAAAAAGGCACTCAACATCACAGACAGAGAGTCCTACTTAAAATGCATCCATGACAGAGAGATAAGGTTCATTCATTAGTATTTCAGCTGAGAGAACTTGGAAGAATGTTAAATGGCCACAAAAAAGGAAGAGGTGGAAGGGGCTGGACTTCACTGAGAAGCCTTGAGCAGCCTTACCTCAGGGTATTTAACATTTTATGAAAAGAAAGAAGCTGCAAACGGGAAATGAAGAACAGAGGAGGTTAGAAGGTATAGCCTCTGTCGTCCTTTTGCCCAGAGTTAGCCTTGTGAGTCAATATGACTGTCGTATCTTTCCCTGGGAATTTTTCCTCTATTCTCCCACCTCCCCTTACCTTGCTGCTTCTCTGCTGGACCTTTAAGTGCTAGACCGAATCTTTAATTTCTTCTATATGGTGGACTTGAGAAATAATCAAGCCAACATTTGAGTCTTTCAAAGGACCTTTCATAATTTTCAGAGCCTCTCAAGTTAAGCAAGCATTGACTTTGCTGTCTGCCACAATTCCAATCACTCTCTTGTTCCCTACAAATCCTGAGGTCAAATGTCAGTTATCATTTATCATCAAGTACCGTTTTTATTATAGCAGAAAAATATCCATTTTTGTTGGTTTTATAAACATGGGGAAATAAAAGACAGAGAAAGTCAGTTGACTTTTCCTTATACTTGGATCTGCTTTACTCATTTATATTTCTTTGCTGGTCCCTGTAGACATTTGAGTTTGAGATTTTTAACTTAAAGAATTTAACATGCCCATTCCTAATGAGCCATTTGGCTAGAAAAAAATCATGTTTGAGGATTACTTTTGGATAGCAAAAGATGTAAGAAAAGGAGAGATGGGAGAGTCATTTTATATACAGCAAAAATGTGAATGTATATTTGTAATATTTATCCCAAACAAGAAAAGAAGCAGTGCAAAATGCTACAGAAGTATGGAGTTTGGAGAGTTCAGATGCAACAGGGAGCCTGGAAAAAGGACATGAAAAATATCCAATAATTCTTGAGCCAAGACTTAAAGGATGAAAAGGATTTTTCTTGGCAGAGGGAACGTTATTACTTCATGATGAAGTCTGGGAGTAAATATTGGAACTTTGACTTAGTCTTTCCCACTTCAATTTTTTTTCATTATAGCAGTCATTACTATTTTCCACACACAAATCCTCCCACAGAAGGGTCAGGATAACATGGGTACATTAAAATCTAGCAATCTCATGTCAATCACTCCCAATGTGACTGTGGCAGTCACTCCCAGTAGAATCACTGCAATTAGAATTTAAAAATGAGAAACTTGTAAGGTACAAAAGGAGTCTTGGAGGTGGAGCCACCACCTGGCTCTGCTTCATCCTTGGGTGACTTTGAGGAGGACAGAACTTCTTAGTTTCTGCTTTGCATACACTGTCAATGGAAATAATCCCAATCCTGACTGCCTTGCAGGCTGCCATAGAAGTTTAAATGAAAGTATATGAGAACATATTTTAACCCGTGACATGTTGTTCAAATATGAAGTGTCCTCAAGAACATCCAGCATACACAACAGATACTTAACGCTTTTTCGAAGATAAACTTTTCACTTTGCAATACCTGGAAATGTACAAAAAAATTGCAAAAATAAGAGCGAGTGTTCCCTTATACCCCTTCACCAGTTTCAGTTTCCTCTAAGATGTTTCCATCTTACATACTGTGGTACATCGGTCAAAACTAAGAAAGCCACGCTGGCATCTTACTATTGACTAAACTCCAGATTTCATCTGGGTTTCACCAGTTGTCCTATGGGTGTCCTTTTTCTGTTTCAAAATCCCGGCCAGGAGACCAGATTGCATTTAGTCATCTTGTCTCCTTAGCGTCCTCTGATATGTGATGGTGTCTCAGCCTCTCCCCTCGTTTTTCATGACCTTGACAGCTGTGAGGAGTGCTGATCTGGTATTTTGTAGAATGTTCCCCAGCATGGTTTAATTGAATGTGATTTAACTGGAGCAGTGGGTTTTGGGCAAGAATGCCATGGAAGTGAAGTGGGCTCTGGTCATCTCATATCAGGGGTCCACACATGGCCAGTGATGTTCATCTATTAATAGGTCACCTGGTTAAGATGTTGGTCTGTCAGACTTCTCCACTGGAAAGTTACTGGTTTTTCCTTTCCGTGGTTTATTCTTTGCGAGTCATTGAGTCCACCTACTCTCCAGGGAGGGGAGGAGGGGATAAGTTCCACCTTCTGGGTGGGGGTGGGTGGTGTCTACATGCATTATCTAGAATCCTTTTGTAAGGAAACTTCATATTTTTAAACCATCAAATTAACAGAAACCTATTGATGTGAGTTTCCTTGTTTATACCCTGGTTACTTAACCTCTGGTAAGAGTGTTAAGATTATCCTTTCAGCCAACAGCAGAGAATGGGTGTGAGAATGACGGGCCCCTAAAAACCTGGAAATCATTAAACCAGAGAACAGTTTCATGTTAAGGGTTTATGTTTGATTTCAGGCAGTTCCGCATCGAGGAGTAATTTTCTGAAGTGCAAACCATATTCCTAGGTCACCACAAGGTGGCGCTAGTGAGTAACAACGCCGTTGTAGCTAAGGGTCTTTGCTAAAAAACAAAAGCTCACTGTACACTGAAGCATCCTACTTTACCCATTACTGCAATTCTGCCCTGGAAGGATATTTTTAATTAGCAACCAAAATAACATTTATTTAGTTTTGAAAACTGATCAAGATAAAGCAGTGTCTGGGGGTTTCTACATCAATTCTAAAGTCTGAAGTGGGTTTCAGCGGGAGTAACTTTTTCTTGGGTTTACATTCAGGTATCTATCTTTATTTTCACAAAGGTCAGTAAGGTGAAGCATTAGAAGATTATTGATATTATTGCAAACTAGTATGCTTTGTTTTGTCCACAGAAGCCATTAATTTCTATTAGCTAGAATTGATATAAATCAGTGAGGGCCATACCACTTAGGAGCTGATGTTATTTAATAAGGACTTTGGGACTGTATGGGGCTTCCCTCATAGCTCAGCTGGTAAAGAATCTGCCTGCAATGCAGGAGACCCCAGTTTGATTCCTGGGTTAGGAAGCTCCACTGGAGAAGGGATAGGCTACACACTCCAATATTCTTGGTCTTCCCTTGTGGCTCAGCTGGTAAAGAATCCACGTGCAATGAGGGAGACCTGAGTTCAGTCCCTGGGTTGGGAAGATCCACTGGAGAAAGGAACAGCTATCTGCTCCAGTATTCTGGCCTGGAGAATTCCGTGGACTGTATAGTCCTGTTCAGTTCAGTTCAGTCGCTCGGTCGTGTCCGACTCTTTGCGACCCCATGAAATTCAGCACGCCAGGCCTCCCTGTCCATCACCAACTCCCAGAATTCACCCAAACCCATGTCCATTGAGTTGGTGATGCCATCCAACCATCTCATCCTCTGTTAGCCCCTTCTCCTCCTGCCCTCAATCTTTCCCAGCATCAGGGTCTTTTCAAAAGAGTCAGCTCTTTGCAGCAGGTGGCCAAAGTATTGGAGTTTCAGCTTCAGCATCAGTGCTTCCAATGAATATTCAGAACTGATTTCCTTTAGGATGGACTAGTATAGTCCATGGGGTCGCAAAGAGTAGGACTGAGTGACTTTGACTTCACTCACTGAGACTGTATTAAGGTGCCTTACCTACAGACCACAACTTTTATGTAGATGCCCCTGCTAACTGGCTTGTGGAGATAGATTCAGAAATGCTGTGCTTAGCCGCTCAGTCGTGTCAGACTCTTCGTGATCCCAGGGACTGCAGCCTGCTAGGCTCCTCTTTCCGTGAAGATTCTTCAGGTAAGAATACTGGAGAGGGTTGCCATGACCTCCTCCAGGGAGACTGAGAGATAGGAAAGGGAAAAAAAGAAAGGATGGGTTATGGTGTAGACAAAGTCGGACTTAATTAGAGAAAATAAAATAGACCCACAGAAGTTAGCTTTGGGGAGCTTCACCCTTGGCTTTCTTGAGCTCAGAATAAACACAAATTTCTATTTCTTCCTCAAAGCTCAATGTTCGTTAATTTGATGTATAAAAGTGACAAAGAATGTTTCCACAACTTTTCTTGGTTACTGTTTTGTATAACACAGCATACTATATATTTTTATTCTTTTATTTGTATGAAAAAAATTGGTCAAAATTTGTCTTCTCTCTTAAAAAGAAATTATGAGAAACACCAGATTGTGTATTGATTTTTTTTTAAAGATCTCTTTAATTTTATCATCTTAAGAGAATAAGTCAGAACTTTTTATAGATTTGAATGTGTGGGATTATTTGCTGCTAAATAAATTCTAAGTTAGTAGAAGAGCGATCTTCCTAAAATAATAGCTATCATTTGTTGAGCAATTCACTATGTGCCTGGCAGTATGAGAAACACCAGATTGTGTATTGATTTTTTTTTAAAGATCTCTTTAATTTTATCATCTTAAGAGAATAAGTCAGAACTTTTTATAGATTTGAATGTGTGGGATTATTTGCTGCTAAATAAATTCTAAGTTAGTAGAAGAGCGATCTTCCTAAAATAATAGCTATCATTTGTTGAGCAATTCACTATGTGCCTGGCAGTGTGATAAGTACATGTGTGTTTTCATTTAGTCTGTAGAATAACGCTATGGGAAGATATATGCTCCATTTTACAGATGAGCAAATGGAATTTTAGAGAGGCTAAATGACTGATTTATCCGTGTGGAGAAAACGAGTAAGTGGTTGAGCCCAGAATCAGCTGCTTTCAACCCAAACAGGCTTTCTTTCCATCGCAGGTGTTTCTTTGGCTAAATCAAATTCAGATCAGTCCTGTCATAGCAGCAGCAAGTCATTATGCTCCATCTTATCCTTGTATTTATCTTTATTGTACATCAGCCCTTAATCCAAGAAACCGGAAAATACCAAGATCAAAAGAAAATAAAATTATAACTTTTCTCTTCAGCGTTAAATAAGAGAAGTGAGACTTCCCTGGTTAAGTCCAGTGGTTAAGAATCTGTGCTTCCACTACCAGGGGCCCAGGTTCAGTCCCTGACTGGGGAACTAAGATTCCACATGCTGCATGGTGTGGCATGTGTAATAAATAAATAAACCAAGAAAAGCACTTGAATTTAGATTCAGTATACTGTTATGACCCCTAACAGGGTCTTGGTCTTGGCATGCTCTTGGCAAACTAATTGCACCCTCAAATTCATCTTAGAAGGGTAGGTCAAACTTTTACTGTAGGCTTGAACATGCTGGATTTTCTTATTGTTGTAACTGAATGAATCTAAGATGGCAGAGGAAAAATTCTGCAGAACCCGGCTAGGGAAAAACAAGCAATTCAACATAGATGGTTTGGGCTAATTTATTACATTGGGACGCTTGATGGCAGATTGGCCTATCACTCTCCAGCACTAATTAGTATAAGAGACTTGTCATTAAGCCTGTAGGGGGTTCTTTTTGTCTAAAAGATACAAGAATAAAACATTGGGAAAAAGTTAAGTGCGTGCTCAGTCATTAAGTCGTGTCCAACTCTCTTGCGACTCCATGGGTTGCAGCTCACCCAGGCTTTTCTTTCCCAGGCAAGAATACTCGAGTGGACTGCCACTTCCTACGCCAGGAGATCTTCCAGACCCAGGGATTAAACCCACATCTGCTGCATTAGGAGGCAGATTCTTTACCATTGCAACACCTAGGAAGCCCTGAGAAAAAGTTGTTGTTGTTGTTGAGGTGCTAAGTCATGTCTGACTCTTTGCAACCCCACGGACTGCTGTGCCCGGCTCCCCTGTCCTTCACTATCTCCTGGAGTTCACTCAAACTCATGTCCATTGAGTTGGTGATGCCATCCAACCATCTCATCCTCTGTCACCCCTTCTCCTCCTCCTAAAAAGTTAATCCACAGCAAAACGGTGCATCTTTGCATCCCTGTTGCTGCCGGGGTCATTTGAACCCTCAAAAAGTTCATATCATGTAGTTTTAGCGTTCACAGAACAGCAGGGAATTGCCTGATCATGGCCTGATTGGCTATTGTTAATCGTACCATCTGTCTCTTTAAAGAACCAAGCAGTTTTTGGAGGAGAGAACAATCAGAGTAGGTCTATCACTGCTCACTGTTACTTGGCCAAGGTCAAACAACAATTTAGCAGCTAAGCCCAGCCCAGAGCTGGGTGTTCCTGACTACTTTCCTGTATTTAGGTCTCCTTTTTTGTGCATCTCCCATTTCGGTCTCTTTCCAGACAAAAACGAAGGTTAAGAAGCGTCCGACAAAACCCGGCTGTTCGTTCTTTGTCTGCTTTGTTTAACAGACCTGGAGGTTCCTTTGAAACAAGGAAACCTGGTCTTTCCTCTTTCACTACACCATAATTATTTGTTTTCTAAGCAATAGCCAAGTTCAAATAAGACTTGCAATACTTTTGGATCAAAAGCAAGTCATAAATAAAACCTTAGCTTTTTGAAGTAAACACACTGCATGTAATTTCTGACTGAGTATCATGACCATGGAAGAAATAATAGGCATATACGCAAAAACAAAGAAGAAGAAGAAACAGAATGTAATTGACGGGGAGTTTATAGCAAGGACAGAACGTGGGTTTCTCTTGGCTAATGACATGTTTAGTATAACTGCACTAAATCAAATTTTGCTCCCATGTTTACATCTTAGGAGAAGAGACCCTGGGTGCGAATCAGATATTAACAGAAAAGTCACACAATTAGGCTGAAATTTTACGTTCACCCTTACACCTAGGAAAAAAAAATTACTGAAGGTCCTTTTTGCTGCGTTTCTGCCACTAGGAGGCTTCTGGTATAAAGAAACAAATAGATAAGATTCAAAAAAAAAAAAAGAACACGGTCATTTAATCCAAGCACTACCATTAATTCAATCTCTACCACTAACTAGTACGAATAAATTAATTGATTCATTTCATCTCAGGCAAATGGTCAGATGCGATGGTGACTAGCCTTATTAGGTAAAGCCTCGGCCTTATGCAAATGGGTTGTAATGGAACTGATACCTGAATCATAGTATGGTCAAGACCCTGACTCTGAATTTAAACTCAGGTCCTTGACTCCCCACATAGTGTTCTTTCGACCACTAAACCCTGTGGGTTTTGATTTTGATGTCAGAAGCTGGCTCTAACTCCTTTTGGAAAACATACATTTTTTTTGATGGCAGTGTATTGGTGTATTCTATTTATTCTTTCTCAAACCAGTAATAATGTGGGCTTTTTCTTTTATACTTTGGCTCAAAGGGTTTCTAAGAGGCCATGGAACTTTATATTTTTAAAGAAGTGCCTTTTGAAACATCATTTAATAATATATTTTAAATAAGTTTATTTTATCCTTTTAAATAGTAGGCTGAGGTTTGAGCCAGTGAACATCTGAAGAACGTGCAACTTCCAATCCCCTTAGCAAGAGAATCTTTTTTTAAAATTGGGTTGCGGGGAGAGGGTTGTTTAGTGCCTGTGTCTGTGGTTATCCCCAGAGGATGGGCAGCAGTGGCATAAAGAGGCAGAGAGGAGTGCTCAGACAACACAGAGGACAGAGGCCTGAGCTTCCAAGGCAAGACAGGTGCTAAGCAGGTCAGAAAACTTAGAAGTGTGGGAAGGAGCAATTGAAGGACGGCACAGAAAGAGGGGCCCACCTGGCCTTGAGGATGGCTGTAGGCAGAATTCTCCAAGGAGAAGCAGCTCCTGTGAGGCGCCCCGTGGCAGGGGGCTCTGGTGTTCCGTTCTAGGTAGACTGTGATACAGCTCTAACCTTCCACCCTGATCTTTCTCTAAGCCTTTAAAAAATCTGCCACCTGGTGTAGTCTTACTTGGGAGATAAAGAAAAATGAGATCTTTTACCACTTGGGGTCTGATGCGAGAATCCCAGGGTAAGGCAGGGATGAGACCCACAACTTAGTGAGAAGAGACTAGAGTTTCTCCAGGCAGTTTGTAGGAGACTCACTGGAAATGAAGTTGAGCTGTTACAGAAGTGCTAAAGAATGCTGACTCCAGGAGAATGGAAGAGGAAAACTCTAGAATAGAGGTCCCCAACCTCCGGGATCTAATGCCTGGCGATCTGTGGAGGCGCTGATGTAATAATGATAGAAAGAAAGTGCACAAAAAGATGTAATGCTCTTGAATCATCCCCAAGCCATCCACCCCCGACCCCACCACGATCTGGGGAAAAGTCGTCTTCCACTAAACTGGTCTCTGGTGCCAAAAGTGTTGGGGATCGCCGGTTGCTCAAGAGCTTCAGACCAAACCTGGGGTGCCTTCTACAACACTCCTGACACAGGTCTGCAACTTGGGTGGACACTGATGGTGTTGGACTTCACAGGTTTTTGAAGTGCACGTTCCACTGGGGACAACTCTTACCCTTCCTTACTCTGACCTGAAATTCTCTTCTTCATTGGTAGTTCTGTCCAGTGCGTTCGGCTTAGTGATTCTGTTTCCAAAAGCTCTTTTAATTGATAATTGGCTTCCACTTTTAATTAAACATTTTAATTATATAAGTAATCCAGGTTATTTGAAGAAAGATTAGGGAATACAGAAAAGCCAAAAGAAAAATATATCCCTCAATCTTCCCACATTTTACTTTTAATAATTGGTGAGTAACGGCTTATTTTAATTACATGGTAAAATTTTTGCACACACCAATCAAGGAGTGGCGGATTTGGTTAAGAGAATTCTAGATAGCTAAAGACTGCACATCATAAATTTAAACTTTTTACTACATGAAATATTTCCAAAGCATATGATATAATTTAATGCCTTTAAGAAACACACAGAAATGTATAACATTAAATTGCTTTTTGCAATATATATATATTTTAAAAAATACAGAGCACTGAGGGAGAAACTATTGTTGTTGCTTAGGTTTCAGAGGGGGTGGTGCAGATAAAAGATGAATTAAAAAAAAATTTATTTCTGACAATAGCCCACCAGGCTCCTCTGTCCATGGGATTCTCCAGGCAAGAATGCTAGAGTGGGTAACCATTCCCTCCTCCAGGGAATCTTCTTGACCCAGGGATCAAACCTGGGGCTCCCGCATCGCAGGCATATATATTTTTTTTTACTGCCTGAGCCACCAGAAAAGCTCTTAAAAAAAAGAAAGAAATATATAATGTAGAGTTTTTTGATGATACGATATGAGTTTTACCAGTTGACCTAGTGAATGTCTGTTTGACTATCTCTGGACGTGGCCTCCTTATGACACACTCATACCTTCGTGGTAGCAACTAAGTCACAGGATCCCTCACCAGACACGGCAGGTATCCTATATCTGTGCCTCCAAGGTAAAAGACACAGCATCGTTCTTACCTTTTCTCCCTGGAAATAAAGCAAAACAGAACCAAAACCCAGAAAACCAACACCCGTCTTCTCTGTTTGTTGGTCTCCCTCTGTGTGTATCTCCTTCTCCTCCTTCCTCTTTCTCTCCCCTCTCCCCAGCTCTGCCATCACCGCTTTGAATGTCTCTACCTGCTGACATGGTTGACGTTGTCCACAGCTCCAAATTCTATTCCTGTTCTTATATCTTCTGCTTCTCATCACTTTGCCCATACTCTTTTGCTTTTAAGAGAGACATTGATCTTTCAGAGACATAACTAGCAGAAAAGCATTCTCTTTTCATCCACCCTTTCGCTTTAATTGGTGACTCAATCAGCACAGCATTTAAGATACATTCGTTGGCCTTCTGATGCAGTGGAAACTGCTGAAAACTCATTTCTGTCTTTTCTCCTTGACCTCTGTTAGTAAAGACCTGGTGTTGCTGGCATGTGTTTGTGCGTGTGCTAAGTTGCTTCAGTCGTGTCCAACTCTATGTGACCCTCTGGACTGTAGCCCGCCAGGCTCCTCTGTCCATGGGATTCTCCAGGCAAGAATACTGGAGCAAGTTGCCATGCCCTCCTCCAGGGGATCTTCCCAACCCACAGATGGAAACCACCTCTCTTACATCTCTTGCATTGGCAGGTGAGTTTTTTAACCCCTGGTGGAGAAGGCAATGGCAACCCACTCCAGTACTCTTGCCTGGAGAATCCCATGGGCCGAGGCGCCTGGTGGGCTGCAGTCCATGGGGTTGCGAAGAGTTGGACAGGACTGAGCGACTTCACTTTCACTTTTCACTTTCATGCACTGGAGAAGGAAATGGCAACGCATTCCACTGTTCTTGCCTGGAGAATCCCAGGGACAGGGGAGCCTGGTGGGCTGTCATCTATGGGGTCGCACAGAGTCAGACACGACTGAAGTGACTTAGCAGCAGCAGCACCCCCGGGAAGCCCAACAGAATAGTAATATTTAACTAATATTGAAACACGAATGCATTCAGTTTGTGATAATTCTTTTTTAACTTATTTCTTTATTGGAGTCTAATTGCTTTACAATGTTGGATTCATTTCTGCTGTACAACAAAGTGAATCAGCTATACATACACATACACATGTATCCCCTCCCTCTTGAGCCTCCCTCCCACCTGCTCCGTCAACCCATCNAAAAAAAAATTTATTTCTGACAATAGCCCACCAGGCTCCTCTGTCCATGGGATTCTCCAGGCAAGAATGCTAGAGTGGGTAACCATTCCCTCCTCCAGGGAATCTTCTTGACCCAGGGATCAAACCTGGGGCTCCCGCATTGCAGGCATATATATATTTTTTTACTGCCTGAGCCACCAGAAAAGCTCTTAAAAAAAAGAAAGAAATATATAATGTAGAGTTTTTTGATGATACGATATGAGTTTTACCAGTTGACCTAGTGAATGTCTGTTTGACTATCTCTGGACGTGGCCTCCTTATGACACACTCATACCTTCGTGGTAGCAACTAAGTCACAGGATCCCTCACCAGACACGGCAGGTATCCTATATCTGTGCCTCCAAGGTAAAAGACACAGCATCGTTCTTACCTTTTCTCCCTGGAAATAAAGCAAAACAGAACCAAAACCCAGAAAACCAACACCCGTCTTCTCTGTTTGTTGGTCTCCCTCTGTGTGTATCTCCTTCTCCTCCTTCCTCTTTCTCTCCCCTCTCCCCAGCTCTGCCATCACCGCTTTGAATGTCTCTACCTGCTGACATGGTTGACGTTATCCACAGCTCCAAATTCTATTCCTGTTCTTATATCTTCTGCTTCTCATCACTTTGCCCATACTCTTTTGCTTTTAAGAGAGACATTGATCTTTCAGAGACATAACTAGCAGAAAAGCATTCTCTTTTCATCCACCCTTTCACTTTAATTGGTGACTTAATCAGCACAGCATTTAAGATACATTCGTTGGCCTTCTGATGCAGTGGAAACTGCTGAAAACTCATTTCTGTCTTTTCTCCTTGACCTCTGTTAGTAAAGACCTGGTGTTGCTGGCATGTGTTTGTGCGTGTGCTAAGTTGCTTCAGTCGTGTCCAACTCTATGTGACCCTCTGGACTGTAGCCCGCCAGGCTCCTCTGTCCATGGGATTCTCCAGGCAAGAATACTGGAGCAAGTTGCCATGCCCTCCTCCAGGGGATCTTCCCAACCCACAGATGGAAACCACCTCTCTTACATCTCTTGCATTGGCAGGTGAGTTTTTTAACCCCTGGTGGAGAAGGCAATGGCAACCCACTCCAGCACTCTTGCCTGGAGAATCCCATGGGCCGAGGCGCCTGGTGGGCTGCAGTCCATGGGGTTGCGAAGAGTCGGACAGGACTGAGCGACTTCACTTTCACTTTTCACTTTCATGCACTGGAGAAGGAAATGGCAACGCATTCCACTGTTCTTGCCTGGAGAATCCCAGGGACAGGGGAGCCTGGTGGGCTGTCATCTATGGGGTCGCACAGAGTCAGACACGACTGAAGTGACTTAGCAGCAGCAGCACCCCCGGGAAGCCCAACAGAATAGTAATATTTAACTAATATTGAAACACGAATGCATTCAGTTTGTGATAATTCTTTTTTAACTTCTTTCTTTATTGGAGTCTAATTGCTTTACAATGTTGGATTCGTTTCTGCTGTACAACAAAGTGAATCAGCTATACATACACATACACATGTATCCCCTCCCTCTTGAGCCTCCCTCCCACCTGCTCCGTCAACCCATCCCACCCTTCTAGGTCATCACAGATCACTGAACTTTACTGAGCTCCCTGTGCTTTACATTCAGTTTGTGATGGCTTTTCATGGGATCAGTAAATAACACTTCTTCCCCAACTGCAACAACAAACTGAAAGAGTGAAAAAGACGTAAATGGAGACCAAAATATCATGATTATTACTGGTAATGGCTAAAATGGAGGATGTGGTTCAGTGAGTGGCAAGAGGCCTGCTAACGGAGCCCAGAGCCGGCAGACTCACGCACTCTCTGCGTCTTGGCCACATGGACCAGAGAGGGCAGGCCTCCCTTATGGGACCACACCCACTGGAGGGCGGGTTCCCCTCCCAGACTTCAGTTGCCCCAAGAGCTCCAGTGAGTGGAGAGAGGTAGGGTGAAATTAAATTTCTCCTGGGGAAAACCAGGAAACTGGTGAAGAGGCACTTGCATGCTTCCATTTCGCATGGCTGTAATATGAAATTATTTACTTTAGGAAAATCAGTGCTTGTTAATCCCTCTTAGTATTATAATACCACATTCAGCGTTTTGGTTTGGCTTTCCCCTTTTGTTGCTTAGTCGCTCAGTCTTGTCTGACTCTTTGCGGCATCATGGACTGTAGCCTGCCAGGCTCTTCTGTTGGCGGAAATTTTCCTTGTAAGAATATAGGAACAGGTTGCAATTTCCTTCTCCAGGGGATCCTCCAGATCCAGGGATCAAACCTGCGTCTCCTGCATTGACAGGTAGGTTCTTTACCAAGAAGCCACCTGGGAAGCCTGTTGTTCTCTTAGACCATTGTATTAGTATAGTCAGCGTATTAGTATGCAGTGCGTCTTATTTTGGTGAAGGAGGGTGGGATTTAAGATCTTTAAATACAATAGAACAGATCTTTGTGAATTCTCTTAGAAATTATGACTGACTGGTAGATATTATTATCTACACATACACAACATTTCTATGAGCTTCATAGAAAGAGATAAAAAATTTTGTGTACTGATGCTTTCGGACTCTGGTGTTGGAGAAGACTCTTGAGAGTCCCTTGGACTGCAAGAAGATCCAACCAGTCCATTCTGAAGGAGATCAGCCCTGAGTGTTCTTTGAAAGGAATGATGCTAAAGCTGAAACTCCAGTACTTTGGCCACCTCATGTGAAGAGCTGACTCATTGGAAAAGACTCTGATGCTGGGAGAGATTGAGGGCAGGAGGAAAAGGGGACGACAGAGGATGAGATGGCTGGATGGCATCATGGACTCGATGGACGTGAGTCTGAGTGAACTCTGGGAGCTGGTGATGGACAGGGAGGCCTGGCGTGCTGCGATTCATGGGGTCACAAAGAGTCAGACACAACTGAGCGACTGAACTGAACTGAACTGATAAAGCTCATTATATTCCTCTTTCTACATATTCTGGGAAAATTTTTTAAAAATCAGAAAACATGGTTGTAACACTGAAAAAGCCTAAGATGCTTTTTGATACTGGAAGAAAAAAGAAGCATGATTTAAAAGTAGCAAAAGTGTAACACGAATCAGTATTGCATAATTATGCACTGCTTTCAATAAGCTCATTATATTCCTCTTTCTACATATTCTGGGAAAATTTTTTAAAAATCAGAAAACATGGTTGTAACACTGAAAAAGCCTAAGATGCTTTTTGATACTGGAAGAAAAAAGAAGCATGATTTAAAAGTAGCAAAAGTGTAACACGAATCAGTATTGCATAATTATGCACTGCTTTCAAATGCATATTGGGTCATGTAGCAAAAATATATATATAATGTATTATGGACATTTCCCATTTTGATGGTTTAATGTGAAGTGTCTGCTATGTTAAATGTGATTTAACACTTCACATTTTTTCTTCTTATGAATAAGTTATTGATTTAAAATTTGTATGCTCTTTTAATTTATAAAAGAATAATCTATAGAGAAATTATATGGCACTTTATATTTCCAAAGTAATTCACAAACTTTAAATGAATAATGCAGACAGCACCCCAGGGATCAGGCCACAGACTGTATGCATCTTATTTCCATGAGAGCTCCTGGGGAATATGGTCAGACATATCACTATGTTTAGAAATTGTACATAATGAGACATGTGCAGTTTCTACAGGGAAGAGGGGTCTTGAGTCTATCAAATGCATGAAAAAAAGTTCCTGGAAAATGAAATAGATATCCTTACTTTAATAGGATATCGAGCCAGCTATGGTAAATGTATGGATACAGACAGGAGCCTAAGCATCCTACAAGCAATCCATAATCTCATCCAGAGGTGACCTGAAATGGAGACCAGGAAACCTGAAAGGTCGCCTGTCCCATGAGATTTTTTTATTTCCTATCAGTAAGATGGACAGCATAGCATACCTGCTTAAACCTGTTTTAAGAAGGGATTTATGAAGGGTAGAGATGCAGATGAAAAGAAGGGACTGTGGACATAGGGCCAGGGCCGGTGGGGAGCGGAGGGGAGGCTGGGATGAACCGGGAGATTGAGGACTGACGTATATACACCTCCATGCGTAAAACAGACAGCTAGTGGGAATGTGCTACATAGCACAGGGAGCCCAGCTCAGTGCTCTGGGATGACCTACAGGGGTGGGATGGTCTGTGTGGGAGGGAGGGGATATATGTATACATATAGCTGATTCACTTCGTTGTACAGCAGAAACTAACACAGCAGTGTAAAATTAAAAAAATAAAATAAATCAGAGACACAGCCTCCTGGAGGAAATTTTAAAAAGCACTTTCCATTCAAGCTTGGATATGTTTTATTGGAACAAAATTCCAATAAAAGGTGGGCTTAATTTACAGGAAAAAAAAAAAAGATGGCATTCATGAAGGGAATGGGTAGCTTAGGAAGGAAGTGGCAAAAAGGAAGAATTTACCGTGGTCTCTACTTATTTTCGGCTTCCCAGGTGGCTCAGGGGTAAAGAACCTGTCTGCCAATGCTGGAAAAACTGGAGACATAGGCTTGATCCCTGGGTTGGGAAGATGCTCTGGAGAAAGAAATGGCAACCCACTCCAGTATTCTTGCCTGGAGAATCCCATGGACAGAGGAGCCTGGCGGGATACAGTCCATCAGGTCGCAAAGAGCTGAATGTGACTGAGCACATTTTGTCAACTATCTTCAAAGCTCTTCCCATTTCTATCGCCAAGTTTTAAGGTGGGTCTACGTCACTAATCCATGCTATAGATGACGAATGCCTGCTGCAGCCGCCAACTGCTGGAGAATGAACTCCCCCTTGACACTGCTCTCTCTCTCTCTGCTTAGTGTCAGGCTCTAATCCACTTTACCGTGGTTCTGGCTCTTGCAGGGCAAAAGAACAGTTATTCTGAATAGTCCAGCAGAATATTGGACTCTTATTGCTGCTCCCAGATTTAAACAGCTAAGGGTTGTTGGTCTCACCCAAGGAAAGTCTGAGGATAATGCTGGAGCCTAAAAGTGATACTGTGGTTCCAGACTCACTGTTTTACTCCATCATTCGTAGTGCACGGGCTTGGTCCTCACGCTTGTCACCTCGTGGTTGAAAGACGCCTGTTGCGAAGGTGTACCACATCCATTTTCTAGGGCTGGGGAAAGAGGATGTGGCTGTGATGGGCCCAGCATCCCTCCCCTTGCCTCTCCTTGGGTAACACTGTCAAATGACCCTCAAACTTGAAGAGAGGCTGGGAGATGGAGATTTTAGCTTTCATTGCTTTGATGGGAGAGAAAGATATGGAAGAAGAGGGTTGAGAATAGAAACCATATCAGCCAAAATATAGTGACTGCCACAAACGTGAACCAAAGAAATCCCTTTACAACCTTTCCTTGATGGTCAGAAGTGATTGATTCCATGGTGTTTCCTATATTTCACCATGACATTTCTTCCCTAATTTCACATAGCACACTTTCTCTAAAATACCCACTCTGTAGGCTGCACTAGGAAATGAAAATCATCACAATAATATTGATTTGTTTATGAATTCCTTCAGTTAATGTTCAAATTACTGAGTATCTATCTTCTATTGCCAAACACTGGGATACAATGTTGACTAATTTTAACTACTGAACATATGTTTTCTCTGTACAGTGCTTTATCAGTTAGAAATGCTTTCAAACACTAAAAAGCAGACAATTCAAATAACTGTAACTTAAAACTATTAATAATCTATGACTCACTCCTAAAACTTTCAAAAGGAGGTGTGTGGCTCCACAACTTTAGGGTGCTAGGACTGTATCTCTGTGATTCCCCTCATGGTTACAAGAAGGCTGCCATAGCTCTAAACATCTTATTCTTGAATAATGGTAGCCAAGATGGTTGATGAACTGTTTTCTGATGCATCCTTCTTTTAGCAGAAGATACAGTCTTTTCTAGGGGACATCTCAGCTGATTCATTGTCTAGAATAGGGTCAGGTGTTGACCAAAAGTATTGAGTGAATAAGGGAGAAAGTAAGTGAAAGTGAAAGTCACTTAGTCATGTCCAACTTATTGCGACCCCATGGATTATACAGTCCATGGAATTCTCCAGGCCAGAGTACTGGAGTGGGTAGCCTTTTCCTTCTTCAGGGGATCTTCCCAACCCAGGGGTTGAACTCAGGTCTCCTGCATTGCAGGAAGATTCTTTACCAGCTGAGCTACCAGGGAGTCTGAATAAGGGAGAGGGGACTAGGAATTAATATTGGGCACCCGACCAAGAGTGTTGTCACAGATGCTTAATAGTTTTCCACATATTTTTACATTCATGATCTCATGACTCAACAGACTACCATCTAAACATGCTAGAAAGTCAACCCTGAAATAAGAGGTATGAGCTGAATCTGCTTTGTGAGAACTTCTGGCTGGAATGTAATTTAAAGATCCTTTGAAGGTGCACATTTAATGAAAGGGTTTTAAAGATAATGCAGTCTGCCTATAAAGTAAGTATACAAAATCTCAAGGAGTAATTCAGATGATTTTGTAGTTTGAGACGATCATTACACGGTGGAATGAAACGAGAAATCAAGATACATGGATTCAAGGTTCAGCTTTGGGTAAGACACTGGAAGAATTCAGAGGCTCTGCTTCCTCATTTGTAAAATTATATAGTTGAACAAAATTAGGTAACCCTTAAACTTTTTCTCAAATACAAGATTAACTATATAATCATGATGCTAGAAGTCATGAAGCAGAATCATCTATTTCTGACCTCTTTTCACAAATAAGAGAACTTAGGCTCAAAAAGGTGACCACTTGTCCAAATTGGTGGCTCAGATGATAAGAATCTGCCTGCAATGCAGGAGACTGGGCTTTGATCCTTTGGCTGGGAAGATCCCCTGGAGAAGGCAAAGGCAACCCACTCTAGTATTCTTGCCTGGAGAATTCCATGGACAGAGGAGCCTGGTGGGTTCCAGTCCATNTGTCCAAATTGGTGGCTCAGATGATAAGAATCTGCCTGCAATGCAGGAGACTGGGCTTTGATCCTTTGGCTGGGAAGATCCCCTGGAGAAGGCAAAGGCAACCCACTCTAGTATTCTTGCCTGGAGAATTCCATGGACAGAGGAGCCTGGTGGGTTCCAGTCCATGGGGGTCCCAAAGAGTTGGAGATGACTGAGCTAGTGACACAATCATTTCTAAGATAGAAATTTTTGAGTCCTAGTATATAATACACCATGCTTTCACAAGTAATTGATGCTGTATCCTGACAGACTTTTTTTTTTAAAGCCTCATTCTCTATCTTTATTTTCATGTTAGGCAGAATCTCTTCAACAGCATTTACTCTGTTTAATAGTTTAGATAATGATATTTTTTGAAGTCCACCTTCTAGCTGTAAGGTCTCAGGCAAACTACTTAACCTCTCTGTAAAATCATAATTGCACCTCCTTCATATTTTTTTCCTTTTTATTTTAAGGACTAGATAAAATAATCTATCAAGGAGACTTAGGGGTACTTCCTTGGTGGTCCAGTGGTTAGGACTCCTATCTTCCACTGCAGGGGGCCCAGGTTTGATCCTTGGTGGGGAAACTAAGATCTCATGTGGCAAAGCCAAAAAAAAAAAAGGACGGTGTAGGGACTGAGACACAGCAAGGACTTAATCTCAACAGGCCATCTCAGCACTTCAAACACCAAATCGAGGAGAGCATCCTAGACCAACATCCACAGCGGGAATGTGGAGAGTGAGTCCAAATGTCATTCTCATTATTTTGTCTTTATGGAGTCATACCTTTTACCTGCACATTATACTGATCTAAAGGCCCTGTGTTAAAAACTAGGTTAGGACACAGAACTGAAAGTCAGAGCAGTCATTATCACACAGTCACTGAGCTCATTAACCAGCAACTTGTAAAAAAACAAACAAAAATAACTTAAACCAAGGCATTTCATCAGGGACTCCAATCATGAATGGACTGAGGGGGGAACAGGGAACAGTCTGACATTTTATTGAAACCGGCATTCTCAACCTCAGAATGTCGATATTTTGGGATGGATAATTCTGGGAGGCTGTCCTGTACCTGGTAGGGTATTTAGCTGCATTCCTGGCCAAATATTAGCTGTATCGCCCTGGTCATGATGATCAAAAATATCTCCACATCTTGTAGACTATTCCCTGGGAGGGCTTATAATTTGCCTTCTTCTCTTGCTTGAGAACCACTGTGATAAAGCTTGATATGGAAGTGCATTTTTGTCTTTTTTTTTGGCAGGGGGGTGAGAAGGTTCTCATCAGTTTCATCATATTCTTAAAAAGGTCTATGACCTCATAAAGAGTGGGAACTAATTACACAAAGCCTCTCAAATTAATAGTGTATGTGTGCACATCTCCATCTGTAGTAGTAAAACAAAAATGTGTACCACCATGACTAATTAAAATGGTGTAATTTGAAAATTTACTATGAAATTCTATATCTCTCCAGCGATTACTTTCAACTTTTGAAAAAGCACAAAAACTGTATGTGGGGAAGTAGCTACTTCACAAACTGCTATTCCCAGATGGCAGGGTTCTTAAAATACCGCCTTCAGCAAGGACTCCCACAGTCTGCTGAATGTGGCTCTCAACTTCCGAAGGGGTTAGCGCTAAGGACAAGCAAAAAAGACCTGACGTCCAGAGGGGGAATCGAAACCAGTGTTTTCTAGGTAAAGAAATTCGATGGAGGTATTGACTGCAAGAGTGATTGGGCCGAAAGGTGGAAGGGAAGAGAAGGAGGGGAAGAGACAGGAGAGAGACAGAAACAGAAAAGGGAGAGAGGGGACAGACAGGGGAAAACGCTTTCAAAGAGGTTCCCAAAGAGGAGGTCTCTTGGGAGAGGTTTGCTGGAATCTTCCCCTGCTTTTTTCCCTCTGGCTTGGCTGGAAAGGCGGCTGCCAGACGGAACCCCAGAGGGGGCTCTCCGCTCTCTGGCTCCCATTCCCACGCCCACACTGGCCTTGCTCACTCCCTTCCAAAGTGACTATATCCCAGGAAAACTCGAAAGGAATCACTGCACCCGTCTCTAGAGCCCGGCTCTCCATCTCCTGAAGGCGGTCGGAAGCCGGAGCTTAAACCCCAAACACCAGACTCAGGAGAGCAGCCTCAGGGAGCGTGTCTCGGCTCCCAGACCCTCTGCCCCCGCCCCCCCGCCGGGGAGCACCCCAGAGGACCAGCAACTTTCTCCCCCACTGCTCGGTCTGTCTGCCTCCCTCCCACTCTCGCAGTGACGGTGCGAGGAGAGCAGGAGGGGGCTCGGGGCCGGAGGGGCCGAGAAAGCCGCCCGGGTTGAGGGGGTGAGGTGGGAGGGGACCCCGGCTCCAAGGGGCCGCGCCCCCTCCCTGCCCCGCGCGCCGGGAGGGACCCGCCGGCCGCGCCCGGGCCGCGTCCGCTCCGGGTCCCGGCGGGCGCGAGGGGAGGGGACAGGCGAGAGGAGGGCCGGGCGGCGGAGGGGAGGAGGCGCTGCGTGCCTCGCCTGCCAAAGGCAGATCAGATCGGCTCCTCCGCCCGTGAGCCCCGGCTCCCCGCGCGCCGCCCAGCGCTCCGCCCGAGCCGCCGCCGGAGAGCCGGAGCGGCGCGGGCTGCCCGGGCGCGGCGCCGCGCGTCCTCCCGGAGACCTCCGCCCCCTGCCGGCCCCTGCGCGCCCCTCCCGCGGCCGGCCCCGGAGGCTCCGCGGCTGTCGGGGACCGCAGCGAAGAAGGAAGGACGGCCCGGCGCGCCGTGGATGCTCCGCCGCGGAGAGACAGCAAGTTGTGAGTGCGCCCCGGCCCCGGGAGGGAGGGCGGCCGCCGCCCGCCAGCCATGTGAGTCCCGCGCGCGGCTGCCCCGCGGCGCGGGCTCCGCGCCGTTCTCTCTCGCCCCTTGTCCCCGGACGCCGGAGTTGGGCTGCTCGCGAGGCTCCGGACTTCCTGAGCTGGGCTCCCCACCGGCTCGCCCGGCCGGCCGCGTCCGTCTGCCTCCGGGGCGGGGTGGGGGACCCCATCCTCGCCTCCTCCCTCCGCGCAGGGCCGGCTGGAAAATGTCCCTCTTCCCCTTTGGGGAGTTAAAGGATCGTTGTGTGTCTTCGGGGTGGGGGTGGGTGCGGCCGTTGCGGGGGGGCTGGTTGGCTAAGGGCTTGTCTGGTCTTACCCCCCACCCCGGGGTGCCTGGCCCCAACTCGAGGTGAGGGCCCCCTCGCCACCCACTCAGTGCCCCCTCCCCGCGTCTGCCCCAGCCTCAGGGCCCAGACAGACCAACTTCAGCGACTAATGCTGATGCTGACAGCAGTTGACAAGATTAAAAAAAAAAAAAAAAAGTAGCCGGAGCTCCCCTGGAGTGAGTGACACACTGGAGTGGAAAAGGGGCGGTGGGTGGAAAGCAAAGGGCAGGGGCGAGAGTTGGAAAGGAGAGGGGGAGGATTTGAGATGGATTCTGAGAGCTGGAGTCCTGGGAATGGAACTGTGGGGTGCGTGGGCTCTGGGCGTCTGTGTTCTTTATGAAAAGTAGGGGAAGTGGTTCTAAGGAACTCTGAAAGGGAGGGCAGGATGCAAGTGGAACCCCTGGAATGACTGGAAGGTATGGACTCTTTTTCAGATGAGACACAGTCATTCATTCAGTGGGAAAGATGGTTCCAATAATTTAATCAGAAGCAATTAATCAGAATTGCAGGTATGAAAATGAGTCGTACACAGGCTTTCTTTTGTTGACACTAGAGAAGATAGTTGAGACTGAAGGCATTCCCAAACACTACTGAATAAGCATGGCAAGACGCCTTAGAGTCCCATCCACTCTGTATGCCTAGACAGTCTGTAATTGTGAAAATGAGCCTAATCATTTTGTTCGGGCTCATGCAGAGAGTTAATGCACCTAAAGGAACACAGAAAAGTTGCTGCAAATTATGAGCATGAACTTGTAAGCCAACTGAACAAACATGCTATGGTTATTTTAGTATAACATTCAGAATTCTGTTTACCACCAGTAAGAATGCTACATTCTTCTTAACGTGAGTATATGAAATGAATTCACTGGCTTGGCAAGTAGGAATAAGTCATGCATTTCTTTAAGTAAGTAGCTGTCCGAGTTAATTAGGGAACATGTGTAGGAGATAAAGATGTGAAAAAGCTTTGAGCCAGTCTGACAAAATTTGAATTACGAAGAAGTTGATAGAATGGGTTCTTTTCACTTTTGAACGATGGAGGTGTCTCTGAATGGGTGTTAATTGAAAGTTGCAGACCAACTGAATTGGTCTTATCTTTTCTGTAAAGACATTTAACCTTTAATGTTACCGTTTTTCCAGGGACCAGCATCCTTACTGCAAAGAATGGGAAGCTGATGTCCAGTAAGACTGAAGATCCGTTCTGTTAGTAGCCACTCTCCCATCACAGAACTGTGGATTACCCGCGGGAAGCTGGTAGTTTGACAGCCTTTCCTTCTTCCTGCAGACCCGGAACGGTTACTTTGGGTCCTCCTTGCCCTGTCAGGTGAAAGATGGCATCCAGTCTGACTTGCACCGGGGTCATCTGGGCTCTGCTCTCGTTTCTTTGTGCAGCCACCTCCTGCGTGGGGTTCTTCATGCCTTACTGGCTCTGGGGATCACAGCTGGGCAAGCCCGTGTCCTTCGGCACTTTCCGGAGGTGCTCGTATCCCGTGCACGATGAGAGTCGGCAGATGATGGTGATGGTTGAGGAGTGTGGGCGCTACGCCTCTTTCCAGGGCATTCCCAGCGCCGAATGGAGGATCTGTACCATCGTGACCGGCCTAGGCTGTGGCCTGCTCCTCCTGGTGGCGCTCACCGCCCTCATGGGCTGCTGCGTGTCGGAGCTCATCTCCCGGACGGTGGGGAGAGTGGCCGGAGGAATTCAGTTTCTGGGGGGTAAGTGACTTCGCTCAACTTCACTTGTTTACTGGAATCCCGGAGCAATATTGAAAACTGTGTTCCAGCTGTCTACTGAGATTATGGTAATTGACACTTGGAACGATAGGGAGATGTGGATATAGAGTGGCTTTGGGGACAGATTGCCAAAGTCAGAGATTCTTTACTGGAATTGCTTTATAAACATCAAGAGCTCTTAATTTCTGTATATCCCCAAACATGTACATCATTGGTCTGCTAAGTACCACCTCTGTGAGGCAGTAACGTCTTGGTTGTTTATAATGTTGGAAAGGAGACAGTTTGGGTTTTATAGCTACTGGCTCTTTACAATCAACAACCAGCAATTACAGTATCCGTGTCTTTCTGGAATCCTGAGATCTTAAGAGATGAAAACTTCACACAAAGTAGAAAAGGTTTTTGATTCAACATTGTCATCATAAGCCTTTAATACTCTTTGTTGGATATAAAATTGAGCCTTGCCCCATCTTAAATTATATTTCTAAATAAGTGATTACAGTTTTAAATGAGAGATCAGTTTTACATGAACAATTAATTATGAATTTCACTATGCCACAAAGATAGGCTTAATTACTTTGTTAGGACTGCTGTGAAGGAAAAAAAAAAGTGGAATTTTTAGCAAGTGATGTGTGCTTGTTTCAAATGGACTGGCTAGTCTCACTAACACCAGAAAAGGTTTGATTTTTACTTGGGTTTCCTCCAACATGTATTGCTTCAATATTTCTGGTCATATGGTTTTAATTATACTTTATTTATTTTCCGCTGTGCTTTTCACCTCCATTTTTCAACCTGACGGGCTGAACTTGTCTGATTTAGAATCCGCCTTGGTGAAATATGACAACCTCTGCAGATAGTACAGAACACGGGGAAACAGGAAGCCAGGAAAACATATAAAATATATTTGTAACTTCATCGCAAAGTAAGAGTCTGCGACCTGGCTCTTTCTTTGGGTGCTCTCTTGCAGTCTTTTGTGAACAATCCAGAAGAGGAAAAAACAGTACAAATAGAGTCCTCAGATAGAGTCTACATATTGGAGATATCCCAGCAGATGATTTCAGATGATCTAATATTAAACTTTCAAGGAACGTTTTGAGTATGAAAATTCTTGTGGTGAAAATGCAAGGGGCCCAGAGTTTTGTGTTTTGGAGTAAGACATCCAGTTGTTTGCAGTTCTTTATTTCCTTACCAGATGTAACTTTGTTCTCATCTATTTGTTCCCTGTGGTTTTGTGTCTCACTCTGCCCTAGGAGGTAATTGGGGGGCTTAACTGTCCTTCCTTTACTGTTCAGCATTGAGCGCAAGTCTTGTGTGTGATGTATAGATTCCTACAGAAGGACAGTACGGGAAAGCCATTAGGAAACGGAATGAGGTTTTTGCAGAGAGTGGAAATACAAATCCGGAGTTAAAAACTTGTTGATACCTCAGATTTGAAAAAACAGAACTAATGCCAGGAATATTTAAGAGTGTTTTTTTTTCTTTAAGAATAAACTTTTGACTTGCCGTTCGTGTTTCACTTGGCTCAGGAGAAATACTTGGGCCGTTTCTCTTTCTCCTGGTAAATATTACTTTTCATTTTTTCCTCTTCACTTTGGGGCAGAGGCTACTATTATTTCTGGAAGAAAAGGAAAGTGCTTACGAAGAGGAATCAGTTTTTATTGATTACCTTTAAATGTCTCATGCAAGAAGGCAACAGGAAGTAAATCTGAGACTCGTGAGATTTATGCTTCTCTCTCTAAGCTATCTATAGATTTGGGGGAATTATAAAAAGCTTAATGTTCTACTTTACAGAAAACTCAAGGGGAAAGACCACTGTAGAAGTTATATATACTTTTAAAAGGTCTGTTTTTTCACTCGTATATGCTCTTCATGAACTCTCACTTGTAAAGAGTTACTGACATTGAGCTGAGGATATAGATTCTTATTAGCATGTCTCAAATAGATTTCTCATATCCTGCAGAAAAGAATTCTGAATATGAAACCTGAGGGCTTTTCTGATGCAAACCTTTTGGGGACCTGAGTAAGTAAATATATCCCCACTACCCAAGACAGCCGTCATTTTAGAATTAAAAAATAACTTGAGCTACAGAAAAGATTTTGAAAAGTTTGTCATTAATCACTACCGTTTTAGTGATAGACCAGTTGACCAAAAAAAACTTCAGAAAGAATTCCTCCTGTTCATTTCATATTTGTTCAAGTTTTTATGCCTAAGAACTTGAGTGATAAATAATTTTATGAAAGTTTTCATAAAATGGGTTTCATAAAGACAGCACAATACCAAATCACTGAGTTCTGTGAATTTAATCAATGTCTGTGCTTTCAAAATACAGTGCATTACAGGGCACTCTGCTATAAGGTGGATTCTCCTTCTAAAAAATGTTCCACCCAGAAAGGTTATGTTTAGCTAAACTTAGGATTGCTCCAAAAACAACAGGAAGCGGGAGAATGGCTGAGTGCAGAAGCATCCTGCTTAACCCCGCCTGCTGTGTCCAGAGTGTGCACATATGGTGTAACATCAGGCAGTAAAACCCCTGCAGTACTTTGGAACTAGTTAAAGGACACAGTGTCAACTTCATTTTGAATCGTCTTGCTATGGTTGCTTAGAGGTTAAAATGTCACCTGCAAACGAATGGAACAGCACAAAGGGGGCACTGTGGTCCACGGACATTTACCACCTATAAAAGAAGTCCTCCGAGGAGTCAGTGGCTTCTGCCTTTCTCGCAGTAACGTGCTCATAAACTTTAATTGCCACCATCTCCATCTTATATTTTAAGTCATGTCTTTGTCATAATTTTTAAAAACCAGCTTGGGTTGAGTTTTATCCTCAATTGAATTTTTAACAGGCAGGTAGAAAGCCTTTGAAAAGTATCACGTCTAGTAAGAACGTTCACATGCTGAAAGTGTAGTAATGATGTTATGAGAAGATAGAGGTTGTAATGTTTTTGTTTGTGGAACGCAAAATTATGTCCTTTCCAATACATCGTTAAGTACTTTAATAGACTTTTTAAAGCTTAATACCAAACTTTTGACGTATGCGTTAGAAAAATACCTTCTTTACAGGCTCTGTAAATGAAGCATGTAAGAACACTGTAAAGGCATATTAAGGCTATCTTAAGTTCAAATGAGCTGACTCATTGGAAAAGGCCCTGCTGCTGGAAAAGATTGAAGGCAGGAGGAGAAGGGGACGACAGAGGATGAGATGGTTGGATGACATCACCGACTCGATGCCCATGAGTTTGAGTTAGTGATGGACAGGGAGGCCTGGTGCGCAGCAGTCCATGGGTTCACAGAGTCGGACATGACTGAGCGACTGAACTGAAGTTCTGCCCACTGGTGCTTGTAATTGTCAGGGTCCGAATCTGTAGATGTCATCTTTGGAAATTGCTGGTGTTATAATGAGAGGGCACAGAAGAGTCCCAAATTGGCATTATTCCACATTTCGTTTGGATGCGAGTCGCATACGTGTTTAAAATGAGTGTAGAATGCAAATCAGTAGTAAACAACTACCTTTCCAGCTGAGACTCTGTTCTGTTCAGAAAAGCCAGGCGAGACCATCTCTTCAACTAATTGGTGGCTAAGTCCCACTCACGACAGTAATGACGACAGAGTGCTCCTTGCCACAAACCCATCTCTGTGCTGAAAGCATCATGGCCTCTCCAGAGCCCCTCCCTGTAGGGCTCCACCTGGACTTGTCTTTCATCCTTTGGGATGAGGGCTCACAACGTCTCCTCCCCTTGCTCCACTTTCAACCTGATCAGACATACGATTTGTCCTGTTATGCTTTCCTTCACATCTAGGTTCTCTGTCATATGACAGCTGAGAAATAACGCAAATAAGTGTTGGTGTGTTAATGGGCACCGTAGCCTTTTAGTGACAGTGTCCTCACCGTAAGAAGTTGCTCTAATTTTTAAGAAATCCAGGCATTTCCTGGGCCAGTTGGGGCAACAGGCAGAGCTCTTCTTGCTCCTCTTTAAATTACATCTTAGAGATCACGAACTACTGTTTCCTGCTTCTTCTAACCTTACCGTGTAAAGTCCAGGTGAGTTACTTTGAGCCACTTAAAAGCCACTATACCCATAATGTCCAAATCTTCATTACCTTCTTGTGGAGTAGAGTCTTTCTAAGAGAATCATCCGATTTTTAACTTACTTCCCTTTGTTGCCACCGGCTAACACGGGGATAGCTGATACTTCTGAGGTCAGGGTCTGTTTGGACTGGTTAGCTTCACTAACACATTTCTTGTTGTCTAGTCGCGAAGCTGTGTCCGACTCTTTGCAAACCCATGGCCTCAGCACGCCAGCCTTCCCTGACCTTCACTATCTCTCGAGGTTTGTTCAAATTCATGTCCATTGAGTCGGTGATGCCATCCAACCATCTCATCCTCTGTCGCCCCCTTCTCCTGCCTCAATCTCCCCAGCGTCGGTCTTTTCTAATGAGTCACTTCTTCGCCTCAGGTAGCCAGAGTATTGGAGCTTTAGCATCAGTCCTTCCAATGACTATTCAGGGCTGAGTTCCTTTAGGACTGACTGGTTTGATCTCCTTGCTGTCCAAGAGACTGAAGAGTCTTCTCCAGCACCACAGTTTGAAAGCATCAATTGTTTGATGTTCAGCCTTCTTTATGGTTCAACTCTTACATCCATACATGACTCCTGGAAAAAACCACATTAACTAAACTAAATCAAGTCTCACTAATACATTAACTAAATCTTACTAGATTTACATCTGCATAGATTTATGAATTGTCCCATTGCCTTGTAAAACATGTATTTTCAGTTATAAGAAAAACCAGCTGAGGCATGTGAATTCATAATCATTTCAAAAGAAAAACTTAAAACGCACACTGAAGACAGCTTTACCTCACTCTACAATACATAGGCAGCATCTCAAGATGCATCCAATTTGTGCCTCATACAGAGTCATCACTGTTACATTATTGGTTCTTGAACTTTGCAGCTAACTCTAGCTTGCCAAAGGTGTCCTCTTGTGTGTGTTGCTTATAATCAGAAAGCATAACAGCCTCAGGTTTTACACTTTTATTCCTGGCTATCATTAAAATTCATATTTTTGTTTTCATAAGGCATCACATTCGTGTTCGAGGGATCACAGATTCCTGGGGAATACCAGTAGCTGTAAACAGGAAAAGCAGAACCATTTGGGAAACAAGTAGACTGGAGAAACAGTTGGTTATGGAAAGTTAATAAATTTCATTACGGCACAGAATCTAGAATATTTTGATGCCTTATACCAACCTCCTGAGGGGCATGAGGAAGGTGTAGTATTGTTTTCCTAAGTAATTTGCAATGGGGTCCCTGAAGGGACTGGTGATCCTTAGAACATATTCAGTTTTTATTTTACCCCAGTGAGACAGGTAATTTGTTGTCTCTCTTTCTCTCTCTCTCTCTCTTTTTTTAAACAGCTATGAACACTGAATTTTAGAGTGACACCCAAAGTTATCCCATTAGTTATTGGCTGAGCTGTGAATGCTATCACCATAATATTTGAGCAATAATTGAAATTCCATTTTGTATTATATGTAGAATTCAGAATTTCTGGCCATTAGGAATAATAAGTCTCTTAACATAGGTGAATATTTACATTTTCCTTCTAGCCCTATAATATTTAGAATAGTAAATAACATCTTATATATTCAATTAATACTTGATGTATTAGTTTTAGTTATTTATTAGCAACATTTTTATCTGTACGTGACCTTGTTCTTTACCTCATGGGAATATTTCAAAGAAGAAATAAAATATCACAAATGTGAAGATAGTTAAAGCAATGACTCCTTAATTGATGTCCCTGTGTAGTGTTAGTCTTTTGGAAAACATGTATGTTCTGTAGTCATATATGTTGCATGATGCTACATAATTCTACATCTCTCTCTTCAAGCACATTTTGAAAGCTCTGAATGAACTGTATTATCTACAATAAAGAAACAAGCTGCTCTGTCTGAATATTTGTGTCCTCCCACAAAATTCATTTGTTGAAATCCTCATGCCCAGTAGGACAGTGTTAGAAGGTAGGGAATTGGGGAAATGATTAGGTCGTGAGGGTGAACCCCTCACAGATGAGATTAGTGCCCTTATAAAGAAGCTGAAGAGAGCACCTCAACCCTTCTCCCCATGTGAAGATACAGGAGATGAGACCCCCCACCCAACTGTGCTAGCCCTCTGATCTTAAACTTCTAGCTTCCAGAAATGGGAGAAATAAATTCTTGTTGTTTCTAAGCCATGTAGTCCACAGTATTTTTTTTTTTAATTGCAGCTTGAATGTACGATGAGACCAGCTAAACTTTTTTTTTTTTTCTTCTTCCAGGTTAACTTTAACACTGTGTTTCACAAACTTATTTGGAAATTGCAGAGTCCTACTTACCTATGATAGGCAATAGCATCTTTTTGAATTAGTGGCCAGCACAACAAACTTTAGGAAGTGATGAGTTAGAACATGCTATAAATCAAGGGCATGAGTGTTTATGGGTGGTTGGATGGCATCACCGACTCAATGGACATGAGTTTGAGTAAACTCTGGGAGTTGGTGATTTACAGGGAAGCCTGGCATACTGCAGTCCATGGGGTCACAAAGAGCCAGACACGACTGAGCAACTGAACTGAACTGAGCAGTATTTATTGAATGCCTACCAAATGTCAAATACCACACTAGTATATAAATTGAGATAAGGTCACTACTGTGGAGGTGCTCATGGTCTTATGAAGGAAACCAACATGTGAGGTATAATTACAGTCCAAGGGACTCATGACACAGATGTCCATTCCATTGCATACAGTTGTTGAGAGGCTGGTGAGGCTCATTCAGCTGCCAAGTGAGGGGCTCACCAGCCTCACATGGTGCCAGTCATTTCCTGCTTCACAGGAGACTACATTTCCCACAAGCCTGGACTCCTGGCCTCTGGATAGACTAGGCCAATGGGAGGCACTTGGAAAAACGGGAGGCAAGGAGAGGCCAGGGTATGTCTCTCTCTCGCTCTCCCTTTGGCAGCATCTTTGGCAGCAATTGTCTCTCCTTTTGGAAAGCCCTGACCTTCACGGTCACAGCTTCCCTCGGAAGCCACTGTCAACAGTCCTTCACCAGATACACAGCCCGGTTCTTCTAGTCATTGGTGATGCCCTCTTCTTCCAACACCATTCCAGTCTCACGGATGGTAGTAGTTTTTTCTTGATGTCAGTTTCCAGGTCACCTCTTTAACATCTATGTGGCTTTTTAGCTCTTCCATCATCTGTGTAACCAGTTTCCTGTATTATATTGCATTCTCTGTGTTTGAAATACTTAGGCTGGTTTCTGCTTTCCTGGATCCTGGCTAAAATACAATACTTAATTCCCGTTCCTGCCTTAGCCAAGTTGCAGATTATATCATACTATGAACTTTTGGGGGTTTTGGTGAATGAGCAAAAATCACCAATGTTTAAAAATGTTCAGGGTCCACTGAAGTGTGAACAAAATGCTGTAGGAGCACAGGAGAAGAAGGGACCTCATGTCTGGAGTGGTCTGCAAAGGCTTCATAACAGAGGCATAGGTTAACTTTAACACTGTGTTTCACAAACTTATTTGGAAATTGCAGAGTCCTACTTACCTATGATAGGCAATAGCATCTTTTTGAATTAGTGGCCAGCACAACAAACTTTAGGAAGTGATGAGTTAGAACATGCTATAAATCAAGGGCATGAGTCTTTATGGGTGGTTGGATGGCATCACCGACTCAATGGACATGAGTTTGAGTAAACTCTGGGAGTTGGTGATTTACAGGGAAGCCTGGCATACTGCAGTCCATGGGGTCACAAAGAGCCAGACACGACTGAGCAACTGAACTGAACTGAGCAGTATTTATTGAATGCCTACCAAATGTCAAATACCACACTAGTATATAAATTGAGATAAGGTCACTACTGTGGAGGTGCTCATGGTCTTATGAAGGAAACCAACATGTGAGGTATAATTACAGTCCAAGGGACTCATGACACAGATGTCCATTCCATTGCATACAGTTGTTGAGAGGCTGGTGAGGCTCATTCAGCTGCCAAGTGAGGGGCTCACCAGCCTCACATGGTGCCAGTCATTTCCTGCTTCACAGGAGACTACATTTCCCACAAGCCTGGACTCCTGGCCTCTGGATAGACTAGGCCAATGGGAGGCACTTGGAAAAACGGGAGGCAAGGAGAGGCCAGGGTATGTCTCTCTCTCGCTCTCCCTTTGGCAGCATCTTTGGCAGCAATTGTCTCTCCTTTTGGAAAGCCCTGACCTTCACGGTCACAGCTTCCCTCGGAAGCCACTGTCAACAGTCCTTCACCAGATACACAGCCCGGTTCTTCTAGTCATTGGTGATGCCCTCTTCTTCCAACACCATTCCAGTCTCACGGATGGTAGTAGTTTTTTCTTGATGTCAGTTTCCAGGTCACCTCTTTAACATCTATGTGGCTTTTTAGCTCTTCCATCATCTGTGTAACCAGTTTCCTGTATTATATTGCATTCTCTGTGTTTGAAATACTTAGGCTGGTTTCTGCTTTCCTGGATCCTGGCTAAAATACAATACTTAATTCCCGTTCCTGCCTTAGCCAAGTTGCAGATTATATCATACTATGAACTTTTGGGGGTTTTGGTGAATGAGCAAAAATCACCAATGTTTAAAAATGTTCAGGGTCCACTGAAGTGTGAACAAAATGCTGTAGGAGCACAGGAGAAGAAGGGACCTCATGTCTGGAGTGGTCTGCAAAGGCTTCATAACAGAGGCACTAGATGAACTGGGTCTGAAAGATGAGCAGAAGACTCCTTGGAATTTCGAGCCGTGGAAATGTCAGATTCTCAAAGCCAAGGAGTTATAAAAAGATCTGATGGGCATTTAGGGAATGGCAATATCCTGTAAAGTATGGAGTGGGGGTGATGGAACAAGATCAGGTCTGAAAGTCTGTATTTTTGTTTCATGGTAAGAATTCTACACTTACCTAAAGTCAACTTTAGACTGAAGTCTTTGAGTGGTTATGAGAGAAACTGACTTAGGAACTATATAGTTTAGTAGCAATGAGGAATAAAGTCTGATCTGAGGAAACAATAAAACTAGGAGAGGCCTGTTATAGCAGGCTTGGCCAGAGATGGAGAAGACCTCAGCAAAGCTGTGGGAATCAGAAAACGATTTTGAAGACATTTCTAAGATCGAGGCAAAAGGGTTTTATGGCTCCTATTTTTAGACGAATAAATGAGTGTGGTTTGGAGACCTAATAGATTCCTTTCATAGCTTATGTCAGTCATGTTACAGATGTATAATATGGTAGAGCAAGACAGGAAACTAGTTATGCCTTAATGACTTAATATTATCAATGATTATTGTCTCTATGCCATAAGTCAGTTGCATTGAAGGCAATGAACTATGAAATGTCCTTGTGTTATTCCCGTGTAAGTTATAGTTCCCATATGTTTGTCGAATCAAATTTTTGAAAAAATGAAATGTACCTTTAAGTTCTAAATTGGTATGATTCTGTGATGACATCTAATTCTCATGTGATTTAGTGCTCCTTGGTGAGAGTTGCTGCATATGAGACCTGACTTTCTTAGTGTTTATCTCCACCTTTAAGCTCCAGAGTTTTTCTAAAACTCTGACCTCAATGTTATCTTATGATGAGGTTACCCAGATCGTCCCCTCCTGCAGTCTATGAAGGTAACTTCTGTATGAGTAGCAGATTGCACCTGATGATGTTGGGAAGGGTTTGGGCACATCTGGGAAGACCTGGATTCCCTACAGGACCGTGGCATTCCAGCACATGTGTAGCTGGAAAAGGGGGCATAGTTCATGGTCAAAGTCAATATAGCCTTTTCTCACTCCTGACCACATTTGGCTCCCTGTTAATATCGAAGCTCCCTGTACTGCTTCTACCCCCACAACTATATGCGCATCGTTGTCCTGGATACAGATACAAGATTTTCCACGTTCTCTGCCTGTCTAGGTGGGACCTACAATAGAGTCACTATATTCTGCAATTTAGTGAATTGTAAGACATTGTTTCTGCTGCTGTTCATGTGTTTTGTAGGTTTGTTTTGTTTTCAGGGGTTGCATTGACTAATTTAAATAGAAAATTATAATCTTGACCATCTCTATCGTCACCTTGCTTCATAAACCATGCCTCCTGTGGGAGTCCCACACCTCATAACCACAGTCTCCTTCTAGGAGGTACAGAGACGGGACTTGCCAGGCCACACTGAATATATTTCCATCCTATCTTTTGTGTCTATATTTGTCTTTTATGTTTCCCAGAATCCAGAGCCTTGCTGTGCTGCCCTAAGGAGGGAGCAGCAAGGCCCCAGCAGTTGAAGTGTAGTTCAGTGAGACTTAATCTTATTGGGGAACTTGGAGGAGAGGGAAAATTAGAACATCAAGGCAGAACCAATTCAACTGCAAGTCAGTGATCCTGTGGCTGCGCTGACATAAGTCATGTGACTCCCACAAATGCAAAAGCATGTTGCAAAGGAATTTGATCAGTAGCAAAATGTCCAGAGCTCCCGTTATCCTGTACCGGCCCCCTTTTGGCTTTTTCTTTTTTTTTTAATGAATTTTTATTTAGTTAGTTAGTTGTTTTTGGTGCACTGGGTCTTCATTACTGCATGGGGAGCTTTCTCTAGTTGCGGTGCGTGGGCTTCTGTTGGCAGTGGCTTCTTTTGAGGCAGAGCACAGGCTCCAGGACACGTGGGCTTCAGTAGTTGTAGCATACGGGCTTAGTTGTCCTGTGGCAGGTGAGATCTTCCTGGACTGAGGATGGGACCCATGTCCCCTGTACAGATTCTTAACCACTGGATCACCGGGAAATCCCTTTTTTGGCTCTTTCGATGGGCAGTGCTGAGGAGAAAATACTCAAGGTCTGCCGCCCAGTTTGGCTAAGGCTGGCAGAAGCTGCCCTGCTTGGCAGCCTCCTCAGTTTGTGCATCTCATAGGATCTGGAGGATAATGACCAAAGAACACCTCCTGAATCCACAGCTTGTGGCTCAAGGACTTCAGGTGGAAGGTTACGTGGGTAGTTGGCAACATGGATGAAGAGCTCATAAGAGAGATCAGGCTTAAAAATATATAGATCCACAGTGTCCTTGAGAGCCTCCTATGAGAAGGCTATAGGCTATAACTTGGTGTGTTTGTGCTCAGTTGCCCAGTCGAGTCTGACTCTTTGTGACTCCATGGACTGTAGCCTGCCTGACTCCTCTGTCCATGGGATTCTCCAGACAAGAATATTGACATGGGTTTGCTATTTCCTCCTCCAAGGGATCTTCCTGACCCAGGGATTGAACCTGTGTCTCCAGCACTGGCAAGCGGATTTTTTTTTTTTTACCACTGAGCCACCTGGGAAGCCCCAGTATTACTTCACTCACTCTTAAAAAGATGTGGTTTTTATCCTGACACTTTTTTTTTACCATTTGACTGTCCCGATTGGAAGGCAGGCTCTTGGCTGTGTCTGACTCCATCATCAGTTCTAAGCTTGGATAGTACCAGCCACTCGACATCTACTATGCTGGTGGACCAGGGTTATGGAGAAGTTTGTGAAGGATGCATATTTTTACTTAAAAAACATTTATTTATTTATTTATTTTTGCATAAAGATGGCATTCCTATTTTGATCGCCTGGTGGAAGAAAGTCAGTTGGTTCATTTATCTCATCCGCCCACTGGTGGCTGTCCTGATTATAGCCTCCTGGTTGGCACCATTTAAAATTCACTTTGGCTGCCCATGACCTCGGTGCCCAGCAGGTTTCATGAAATCACACAGCAGCGAGCTCTTCTTCTCCGTGTGGCACCATTTTACGTACGTTTGACTTCAAAGTAATTTCAGACAGTCACGCTTTGTGTGGTGTGGTTTTTACCATAATCCTCTTGCAGTCTACTTAGAGCAGATCTGGAAATCTGACTCTGATGAGTTTTTAAGATGGTGGAAAATATTGGAGGAGGGACGTGTTTTCATTTCTCTATACTTTCCCTGTTTAGCTTGTTAAGCTTGTCAGTTGTGGCAGATTGTTTTTGTAGCGTTACTTGCAGCCTGGGATTAGAACAACAACAGTTTTCCCCACGTGGGCTGCTTCAGAATTTTGCATGTGGTCGGATGTCAAAAGAAACTGTTTCTGTAAGGCTGTGAGTAAGATAAAACGTTAGTGCCTTTTCCCCCCTTCTATTAGCAAAGCTTCAAGTGCTGCCTTCTGTTCTTGCGTTTACATTATTCTGTGGTTGCATGGTGTCTTATGAAGCCGGATCTGGGCAGACAGGGTTGCATTCTGCCCCTCAGCAGCTTCATGGCCACGGGCGCGCAGCTGACTCAGCCTGAGTTCTCTGGCCTATTGCTGCTGCTGTTCAGTCGCGAAGTTGTGTCTGACTCTTCGTGACTTCTTCATGGACTGCAGCACACTAGGCTTCCCTCTCCTTCCCTATCTCCTAAAGTTTGCTTGAACTCATGTTCACTGAGTCGGTGATGCCATCCAACCAATTCATCCTCTGTCGCCCCCTTCTCCTCCTGCCCTCAGTCTTTCCCAGCATCAGGGTCTTTTCCAGTGAGTCACTTCCCAGCATCAGGTGGCCAAAGTATTGGAGCTTCAGTGTCAGTCCTTCCAATGAGTATTCAGAGTTGATTTCCTTTAGGATTGAAAGGTTTGATCTCCTTGCTGTTCCAGGGACTCTTAAGAGTCTTTCCCAGCACCACAGTTTAAAAGCATCAATTCTTCGGTGTTCAGCCTTCTTTATGGTCCAACCCTCACATCTGTTCATGACCACTGGAAAAACCATAGCTTTGACTAGGCAGACCTTTGCTGGCAAAGTGATGTCTTTGCTTTTTAGTAATACTAACTCATTGGGTTTCTGTGAGATGTACATGTAAGTCAGGTAATATCAGGCCTGAAAAGGTAGCGTCCCCATAAATGGTGGCCATTACCAATAGTATATTTGACTCGAAGTTTTGCGGTTTAACTTAAACAGTTAATTAGCTTGCTTCATTACACAGATATTTACTGAATCCTGCTCTCTGTTAGGCAGAATTCTAGCTATGAGGATAACATGAATAGAAGCAGACTGAGAAAGAACTAAAAGAAAGAACTTTGATTCCACTTTCGTCCTCTTTTAGTTTGCTATTGCACTCTGCTGTATTTCCCAAAGTGTTTTTTGAACGAATAATATTCTTATTGGCAGGTGATTTTTTACTCGGAACCTAGTAAATACACCTTGTTACTAGCTGTACCTGACCCCCCTAGATCATCATTTGAGGTGCAATCTGAATAGGTATTCTCAGCATCTGTATAGGTGTGTTTGTTTGAGCTCATACTTCCATGTTGTGGATTTTCTCCATCTTGGTGGGTTTTTAAAAAAATATTATCCTTAGGCTCCATGAAGTATTGTCCTTTAAACCTCCATCTTTCCTCTGATACATAGCTTGATTACTGCCTGTCCATGTTTTTATCCTTTTTGAATAACCACAGAAACTAACTGAAAGGAAAATCAGTTCTTTAGAGTTCCAAGTCAACTAATGTTTTAGAGTTCCATTCACCTAATATTAGCTACATATAAAAAAATATTTTTAATTTTTTTAATTGGAGTATAATTGCTTTATAATGTTGTATTAGTTTCTGCTGCACAACAGAGTGAATCACTTATGAAAAGTGAAAGTGTTAGTTGCTCAGTGGTGTCCGACTCTGTGCGATTCCATGGACTGTAGCCCACCAGGCTTCTCTGTCCATGGAATTCTCCAGGCAAGAATACTGGAGTGGGTAGCCATTCCCTTCTCTGGGCGATCTTCCTGACCCAGGATCGAACCTGGGTCTCCCACATTGCAGGCATGTTCTTTACTGTCTGAGCCACCAAGGAAACCCTGAATCAGCTATATGTGTACTTACTTCCCTCCCTTTTGAACCTCTCTCCCCTAACAACAACAAAAAAAAAAACCATAGGATTTTTGTGGGGTTATTTTTGGCCATACTGCATGGCATACAGGATCTTAGTTTCCTGACCAGGCATTGAACCCATGCCCTCTGCAGTGGAAGCTCCAGGTCTTAACTATTGGACTGCCACTGAAGTCCCTAATATTAGCTACTTTGAATATATCATTTTATAGTATACAAAACACTCTGGTACAGATTTTCTCATTTAATCTTAAAATCTTGCTGCAGCCTTATGCTGTGGGTGCAATGGGAAACAAAAGAAGTAAATAGAATATAGGGTTGTGACCTCAGGGAGTTTATAAATTCAGGGCTTTGGTCACTGGACTCTCCCTCAGAAAGATGTCATTGATATTCCAACAACAGCCAGCTTCAGTATTGTGTTCTACAGCTAGATTTTTTTTTTTTTTTTTTTTTTATCTTCACAAAATGAACCTTGCCAGTGATATTTGCGGTTGTATGTTGCAGTGATGTTCTCTAAGATTAAAGCTCAATTCAGGGCTTGTGGGGCTTTTGTTTCTGATCCTGGAGGGGGATTGAGCAAAATAAAAAGAAAATATCTTTGATGCTTGTATATAATTCTTTAAAAACTGTACCAAGTGCGTTCTTAGAGAAAGATAAAATGTGTTTTGAAATTGAGGCTGGAGATGGGGCAGAAGAACATGCTGTAAAACAGTCATCTGTTTTGGTATCAGAGGCTGAATCCTGTAGAAGCCTGAGACATTTTACTGCCTTGAATGTACTATGAGTAAGTCTATATAATATGTCACTGTATTGAGACATGTTACTGAGATAGTCATGATCTCTGAGTGACCATTTAAAACCCATTAATTGTGAAAAAGCCCTTAATTAAAAAGGCATTCAATTACATTTCATTGCAGTGTCATGGTGCCCTGCCACGTTGATTTCAGATGGCTCAGGGGACCCGTACTGAGGGGCCGATGCCTGTCTTTTGCTTGGGCTACTTTCCTGCTCACCTGCCTCCCTCTTGTCCATTCTTGTGGTGCCCAAGAGTCACCTTCTTGTCTGGGATCACGGCCCCTCATGCTTCCCGGGGATAAAAGCTGTTGACAAGATGCCTCACCTGCCCCCGGAGAAGTCGATGGCACCCCACTCCAGTCCTCTTGCTTGGGAAATCCCAGGGACGGAGGAGCCTGGTGGGCTGCAGTCCATGCGGTTGCAAAGAGTCAGACACGACTGAGCAACTTCACTTTCACTTTTCCCTTTCACGCACTGGAGAAGGCAATGGCAGCCCACTCCAGTGTTCCTGCCTGGAGCATCCCAGGGACGGGGGAGCCTGGTGGGCTGCTGTCTCTGGGGTCGCGCAGAGTCGGCCACGACGGACGCGACTCAGCAGCAGCAGCAGCACCTGCCGCATTTATCGTGTCACCATCCACTGGCATCCTCATGTTGCGCGTCGCCCAGCCTGAATGTCATAGTGTCCCCTGTATATTTTCCACCCAGCTCCCATGTCTGTGCCTTGGCTGGCCATGTTCCTCCTCCCCTTGACGCAAGCCCGAAGTCCGCTTGTTTTTGAAGGTGTGTTTTGAATGTTGACTTCCCTATAGAGCCTTCTCTGAGGGCACAGTTGAAGGACTCCCGCCTTTTGTGTGCTTCCCTGGAACTTGACCAATGTTGGTTATTTCTGGGGGAGGCCTGTGGGAGCAACACTGTCTCCCATGTGTGACTGCCAGTCCCTCTGCTGCAGTCTCTCAGCTCACCCCTGTCCTTAGCACAACATTTACATCCACTTGACGGATGATTTCCTCAAAATCATTCAACTATTCACGTGAGCCTGATTCTGATTTGGGGCCCATGACATGCTTGGACTGCATTCTGTGTTACACTGTTAGTTACCACTCCTCTACTTCCCAGTTTTGGCTAGGTCACTTCTTGTGTCCTGTACTGTCATACATGAGAGCAAAATTTCCTTCCTCTGGAGAAGGAAATGGCAACCCACTCCAGTATTCTTGCCTGGAGAATTCCAAGGAAGAGGAACCTGGTAGGCTACAGTCCATAGGGTCACAAAGAGTCAGACATGACTAAAGTGACTATCACTTCACTTCCCGATTTTGGCTAGGTCACTTCTTGTGTCCAGTACTATCATCAGATCAGTTCAGTTGCTGAGTCATGTCCAGTTCTTTGCGACCCCTAGAACCGCAGCACGCCAGGCCTCCCTGTCCATCACCAACTCTCGGAGTTCACTCAAACTCATGTCCATTGTGTCGGTGATGCCATCCAGCCTTCTCATCCTCAGTCGTCCCCTTCTCCTCCTGCCTTCAATCTTTCCCAGCATCAGGGTCTTTTCAAATGAGTCGGCTCTTTGCATCACGTGGCCAAAGTACTGGAGTTTCAGCTTCAACATCAGTCCTTCCAATGAACATTCAAGACTGGTCTTTAGGATGGACTGGTTGGATCTCCTTGCAGTCCAAGGGACTCTCAAGAGTCTTCTCCAACACCACAGTTCAAAAGCATCAATTCTTCAGTGCTCAGCTTTCTTCACAGTCCAGCTTTCACATCCATACATGACCACAGGAAAAACCATAGCCTTGACTAGGCAGACGTTAGTCGGCAAAGTAATGTCTCTGCTTTTGAATATACTATCCAGGTTGGTCATAACTTTTCTTCCAAGGAGTAAGCGTCTTTTAATTTCATGGCGCAGTCACCATATGCAGTGATTTTGGAGCCCAAAAAAATAAAGTCTGACACTGTTTCCACTGTTTCAGATGTGTATAAGAGACAGATTCAGGGCTTGTGGGGCTTTTGTTTCTGATCCTGGAGGGGGATTGAGCAAAATAAAAAGAAAATATCTTTGATGCTTGTATATAATTCTTTAAAAACTGTACCAAGTGCGTTCTTAGAGAAAGATAAAATGTGTTTTGAAATTGAGGCTGGAGATGGGGCAGAAGAACATGCTGTAAAACAGTCATCTGTTTTGGTATCAGAGGCTGAATCCTGTAGAAGCCTGAGACATTTTACTGCCTTGAATGTACTATGAGTAAGTCTATATAATATGTCACTGTATTGAGACATGTTACTGAGATAGTCATGATCTCTGAGTGACCATTTAAAACCCATTAATTGTGAAAAAGCCCTTAATTAAAAAGGCATTCAATTACATTTCATTGCAGTGTCATGGTGCCCTGCCACGTTGATTTCAGATGGCTCAGGGGACCCGTACTGAGGGGCCGATGCCTGTCTTTTGCTTGGGCTACTTTCCTGCTCACCTGCCTCCCTCTTGTCCATTCTTGTGGTGCCCAAGAGTCACCTTCTTGTCTGGGATCACGGCCCCTCATGCTTCCCGGGGATAAAGGCTGTTGACAAGATGCCTCACCTGCCCCCGGAGAAGTCGATGGCACCCCACTCCAGTCCTCTTGCTTGGGAAATCCCAGGGACGGAGGAGCCTGGTGGGCTGCAGTCCATGCGGTTGCAAAGAGTCAGACACGACTGAGCGACTTCACTTTCACTTTTCCCTTTCACGCACTGGAGAAGGCAATGGCAGCCCACTCCAGTGTTCCTGCCTGGAGCATCCCAGGGACGGGGGAGCCTGGTGGGCTGCTGTCTCTGGGGTCGCGCAGAGTCGGCCACGACGGACGCGACTCAGCAGCAGCAGCAGCACCTGCCGCATTTATCGTGTCACCATCCACTGGCATCCTCATGTTGCGCGTCGCCCAGCCTGAATGTCATAGTGTCCCCTGTATATTTTCCACCCAGCTCCCATGTCTGTGCCTTGGCTGGCCATGTTCCTCCTCCCCTTGACGCAAGCCCGAAGTCCGCTTGTTTTTGAAGGTGTGTTTTGAATGTTGACTTCCCTATAGAGCCTTCTCTGAGGGCACAGTTGAAGGACTCCCGCCTTTTGTGTGCTTCCCTGGAACTTGACCAATGTTGGTTATTTCTGGGGGAGGCCTGTGGGAGCAACACTGTCTCCCATGTGTGACTGCCAGTCCCTCTGCTGCAGTCTCTCAGCTCACCCCTGTCCTTAGCACAACATTTACATCCACTTGACGGATGATTTCCTCAAAATCATTCAACTATTCACGTGAGCCTGATTCTGATTTGGGGCCCATGACATGCTTGGACTGCATTCTGTGTTACACTGTTAGTTACCACTCCTCTACTTCCCAGTTTTGGCTAGGTCACTTCTTGTGTCCTGTACTGTCATACATGAGAGCAAAATTTCCTTCCTCTGGAGAAGGAAATGGCAACCCACTCCAGTATTCTTGCCTGGAGAATTCCAAGGAAGAGGAACCTGGTAGGCTACAGTCCATAGGGTCACAAAGAGTCAGACATGACTAAAGTGACTATCACTTCACTTCCCGATTTTGGCTAGGTCACTTCTTGTGTCCAGTACTATCATCAGATCAGTTCAGTTGCTGAGTCATGTCCAGTTCTTTGCGACCCCTAGAACCGCAGCACGCCAGGCCTCCCTGTCCATCACCAACTCTCGGAGTTCACTCAAACTCATGTCCATTGTGTCGGTGATGCCATCCAGCCTTCTCATCCTCAGTCGTCCCCTTCTCCTCCTGCCTTCAATCTTTCCCAGCATCAGGGTCTTTTCAAATGAGTCGGCTCTTTGCATCACGTGGCCAAAGTACTGGAGTTTCAGCTTCAACATCAGTCCTTCCAATGAACATTCAAGACTGGTCTTTAGGATGGACTGGTTGGATCTCCTTGCAGTCCAAGGGACTCTCAAGAGTCTTCTCCAACACCACAGTTCAAAAGCATCAATTCTTCAGTGCTCAGCTTTCTTCACAGTCCAGCTTTCACATCCATACATGACCACAGGAAAAACCATAGCCTTGACTAGGCAGACGTTAGTCGGCAAAGTAATGTCTCTGCTTTTGAATATACTATCCAGGTTGGTCATAACTTTTCTTCCAAGGAGTAAGCGTCTTTTAATTTCATGGCGCAGTCACCATATGCAGTGATTTTGGAGCCCAAAAAAATAAAGTCTGACACTGTTTCCACTGTTTCAGATGTGTATAAGAGACAGATTCAGGGCTTGTGGGGCTTTTGTTTCTGATCCTGGAGGGGGATTGAGCAAAATAAAAAGAAAATATCTTTGATGCTTGTATATAATTCTTTAAAAACTGTACCAAGTGCGTTCTTAGAGAAAGATAAAATGTGTTTTGAAATTGAGGCTGGAGATGGGGCAGAAGAACATGCTGTAAAACAGTCATCTGTTTTGGTATCAGAGGCTGAATCCTGTAGAAGCCTGAGACATTTTACTGCCTTGAATGTACTATGAGTAAGTCTATATAATATGTCACTGTATTGAGACATGTTACTGAGATAGTCATGATCTCTGAGTGACCATTTAAAACCCATTAATTGTGAAAAAGCCCTTAATTAAAAAGGCATTCAATTACATTTCATTGCAGTGTCATGGTGCCCTGCCACGTTGATTTCAGATGGCTCAGGGGACCCGTACTGAGGGGCCGATGCCTGTCTTTTGCTTGGGCTACTTTCCTGCTCACCTGCCTCCCTCTTGTCCATTCTTGTGGTGCCCAAGAGTCACCTTCTTGTCTGGGATCACGGCCCCTCATGCTTCCCGGGGATAAAGGCTGTTGACAAGATGCCTCACCTGCCCCCGGAGAAGTCGATGGCACCCCACTCCAGTCCTCTTGCTTGGGAAATCCCAGGGACGGAGGAGCCTGGTGGGCTGCAGTCCATGCGGTTGCAAAGAGTCAGACACGACTGAGCGACTTCACTTTCACTTTTCCCTTTCACGCACTGGAGAAGGCAATGGCAGCCCACTCCAGTGTTCCTGCCTGGAGCATCCCAGGGACGGGGGAGCCTGGTGGGCTGCTGTCTCTGGGGTCGCGCAGAGTCGGCCACGACGGACGCGACTCAGCAGCAGCAGCAGCACCTGCCGCATTTATCGTGTCACCATCCACTGGCATCCTCATGTTGCGCGTCGCCCAGCCTGAATGTCATAGTGTCCCCTGTATATTTTCCACCCAGCTCCCATGTCTGTGCCTTGGCTGGCCATGTTCCTCCTCCCCTTGACGCAAGCCCGAAGTCCGCTTGTTTTTGAAGGTGTGTTTTGAATGTTGACTTCCCTATAGAGCCTTCTCTGAGGGCACAGTTGAAGGACTCCCGCCTTTTGTGTGCTTCCCTGGAACTTGACCAATGTTGGTTATTTCTGGGGGAGGCCTGTGGGAGCAACACTGTCTCCCATGTGTGACTGCCAGTCCCTCTGCTGCAGTCTCTCAGCTCACCCCTGTCCTTAGCACAACATTTACATCCACTTGACGGATGATTTCCTCAAAATCATTCAACTATTCACGTGAGCCTGATTCTGATTTGGGGCCCATGACATGCTTGGACTGCATTCTGTGTTACACTGTTAGTTACCACTCCTCTACTTCCCAGTTTTGGCTAGGTCACTTCTTGTGTCCTGTACTGTCATACATGAGAGCAAAATTTCCTTCCTCTGGAGAAGGAAATGGCAACCCACTCCAGTATTCTTGCCTGGAGAATTCCAAGGAAGAGGAACCTGGTAGGCTACAGTCCATAGGGTCACAAAGAGTCAGACATGACTAAAGTGACTATCACTTCACTTCCCGATTTTGGCTAGGTCACTTCTTGTGTCCAGTACTATCATCAGATCAGTTCAGTTGCTGAGTCATGTCCAGTTCTTTGCGACCCCTAGAACCGCAGCACGCCAGGCCTCCCTGTCCATCACCAACTCTCGGAGTTCACTCAAACTCATGTCCATTGTGTCGGTGATGCCATCCAGCCTTCTCATCCTCAGTCGTCCCCTTCTCCTCCTGCCTTCAATCTTTCCCAGCATCAGGGTCTTTTCAAATGAGTCGGCTCTTTGCATCACGTGGCCAAAGTACTGGAGTTTCAGCTTCAACATCAGTCCTTCCAATGAACATTCAAGACTGGTCTTTAGGATGGACTGGTTGGATCTCCTTGCAGTCCAAGGGACTCTCAAGAGTCTTCTCCAACACCACAGTTCAAAAGCATCAATTCTTCAGTGCTCAGCTTTCTTCACAGTCCAGCTTTCACATCCATACATGACCACAGGAAAAACCATAGCCTTGACTAGGCAGACGTTAGTCGGCAAAGTAATGTCTCTGCTTTTGAATATACTATCCAGGTTGGTCATAACTTTTCTTCCAAGGAGTAAGCGTCTTTTAATTTCATGGCGCAGTCACCATATGCAGTGATTTTGGAGCCCAAAAAAATAAAGTCTGACACTGTTTCCACTGTTTCAGATGTGTATAAGAGACAGATTCAGGGCTTGTGGGGCTTTTGTTTCTGATCCTGGAGGGGGATTGAGCAAAATAAAAAGAAAATATCTTTGATGCTTGTATATAATTCTTTAAAAACTGTACCAAGTGCGTTCTTAGAGAAAGATAAAATGTGTTTTGAAATTGAGGCTGGAGATGGGGCAGAAGAACATGCTGTAAAACAGTCATCTGTTTTGGTATCAGAGGCTGAATCCTGTAGAAGCCTGAGACATTTTACTGCCTTGAATGTACTATGAGTAAGTCTATATAATATGTCACTGTATTGAGACATGTTACTGAGATAGTCATGATCTCTGAGTGACCATTTAAAACCCATTAATTGTGAAAAAGCCCTTAATTAAAAAGGCATTCAATTACATTTCATTGCAGTGTCATGGTGCCCTGCCACGTTGATTTCAGATGGCTCAGGGGACCCGTACTGAGGGGCCGATGCCTGTCTTTTGCTTGGGCTACTTTCCTGCTCACCTGCCTCCCTCTTGTCCATTCTTGTGGTGCCCAAGAGTCACCTTCTTGTCTGGGATCACGGCCCCTCATGCTTCCCGGGGATAAAGGCTGTTGACAAGATGCCTCACCTGCCCCCGGAGAAGTCGATGGCACCCCACTCCAGTCCTCTTGCTTGGGAAATCCCAGGGACGGAGGAGCCTGGTGGGCTGCAGTCCATGCGGTTGCAAAGAGTCAGACACGACTGAGCGACTTCACTTTCACTTTTCCCTTTCACGCACTGGAGAAGGCAATGGCAGCCCACTCCAGTGTTCCTGCCTGGAGCATCCCAGGGACGGGGGAGCCTGGTGGGCTGCTGTCTCTGGGGTCGCGCAGAGTCGGCCACGACGGACGCGACTCAGCAGCAGCAGCAGCACCTGCCGCATTTATCGTGTCACCATCCACTGGCATCCTCATGTTGCGCGTCGCCCAGCCTGAATGTCATAGTGTCCCCTGTATATTTTCCACCCAGCTCCCATGTCTGTGCCTTGGCTGGCCATGTTCCTCCTCCCCTTGACGCAAGCCCGAAGTCCGCTTGTTTTTGAAGGTGTGTTTTGAATGTTGACTTCCCTATAGAGCCTTCTCTGAGGGCACAGTTGAAGGACTCCCGCCTTTTGTGTGCTTCCCTGGAACTTGACCAATGTTGGTTATTTCTGGGGGAGGCCTGTGGGAGCAACACTGTCTCCCATGTGTGACTGCCAGTCCCTCTGCTGCAGTCTCTCAGCTCACCCCTGTCCTTAGCACAACATTTACATCCACTTGACGGATGATTTCCTCAAAATCATTCAACTATTCACGTGAGCCTGATTCTGATTTGGGGCCCATGACATGCTTGGACTGCATTCTGTGTTACACTGTTAGTTACCACTCCTCTACTTCCCAGTTTTGGCTAGGTCACTTCTTGTGTCCTGTACTGTCATACATGAGAGCAAAATTTCCTTCCTCTGGAGAAGGAAATGGCAACCCACTCCAGTATTCTTGCCTGGAGAATTCCAAGGAAGAGGAACCTGGTAGGCTACAGTCCATAGGGTCACAAAGAGTCAGACATGACTAAAGTGACTATCACTTCACTTCCCGATTTTGGCTAGGTCACTTCTTGTGTCCAGTACTATCATCAGATCAGTTCAGTTGCTGAGTCATGTCCAGTTCTTTGCGACCCCTAGAACCGCAGCACGCCAGGCCTCCCTGTCCATCACCAACTCTCGGAGTTCACTCAAACTCATGTCCATTGTGTCGGTGATGCCATCCAGCCTTCTCATCCTCAGTCGTCCCCTTCTCCTCCTGCCTTCAATCTTTCCCAGCATCAGGGTCTTTTCAAATGAGTCGGCTCTTTGCATCACGTGGCCAAAGTACTGGAGTTTCAGCTTCAACATCAGTCCTTCCAATGAACATTCAAGACTGGTCTTTAGGATGGACTGGTTGGATCTCCTTGCAGTCCAAGGGACTCTCAAGAGTCTTCTCCAACACCACAGTTCAAAAGCATCAATTCTTCAGTGCTCAGCTTTCTTCACAGTCCAGCTTTCACATCCATACATGACCACAGGAAAAACCATAGCCTTGACTAGGCAGACGTTAGTCGGCAAAGTAATGTCTCTGCTTTTGAATATACTATCCAGGTTGGTCATAACTTTTCTTCCAAGGAGTAAGCGTCTTTTAATTTCATGGCGCAGTCACCATATGCAGTGATTTTGGAGCCCAAAAAAATAAAGTCTGACACTGTTTCCACTGTTTCAGATGTGTATAAGAGACAGATTCAGGGCTTGTGGGGCTTTTGTTTCTGATCCTGGAGGGGGATTGAGCAAAATAAAAAGAAAATATCTTTGATGCTTGTATATAATTCTTTAAAAACTGTACCAAGTGCGTTCTTAGAGAAAGATAAAATGTGTTTTGAAATTGAGGCTGGAGATGGGGCAGAAGAACATGCTGTAAAACAGTCATCTGTTTTGGTATCAGAGGCTGAATCCTGTAGAAGCCTGAGACATTTTACTGCCTTGAATGTACTATGAGTAAGTCTATATAATATGTCACTGTATTGAGACATGTTACTGAGATAGTCATGATCTCTGAGTGACCATTTAAAACCCATTAATTGTGAAAAAGCCCTTAATTAAAAAGGCATTCAATTACATTTCATTGCAGTGTCATGGTGCCCTGCCACGTTGATTTCAGATGGCTCAGGGGACCCGTACTGAGGGGCCGATGCCTGTCTTTTGCTTGGGCTACTTTCCTGCTCACCTGCCTCCCTCTTGTCCATTCTTGTGGTGCCCAAGAGTCACCTTCTTGTCTGGGATCACGGCCCCTCATGCTTCCCGGGGATAAAGGCTGTTGACAAGATGCCTCACCTGCCCCCGGAGAAGTCGATGGCACCCCACTCCAGTCCTCTTGCTTGGGAAATCCCAGGGACGGAGGAGCCTGGTGGGCTGCAGTCCATGCGGTTGCAAAGAGTCAGACACGACTGAGCGACTTCACTTTCACTTTTCCCTTTCACGCACTGGAGAAGGCAATGGCAGCCCACTCCAGTGTTCCTGCCTGGAGCATCCCAGGGACGGGGGAGCCTGGTGGGCTGCTGTCTCTGGGGTCGCGCAGAGTCGGCCACGACGGACGCGACTCAGCAGCAGCAGCAGCACCTGCCGCATTTATCGTGTCACCATCCACTGGCATCCTCATGTTGCGCGTCGCCCAGCCTGAATGTCATAGTGTCCCCTGTATATTTTCCACCCAGCTCCCATGTCTGTGCCTTGGCTGGCCATGTTCCTCCTCCCCTTGACGCAAGCCCGAAGTCCGCTTGTTTTTGAAGGTGTGTTTTGAATGTTGACTTCCCTATAGAGCCTTCTCTGAGGGCACAGTTGAAGGACTCCCGCCTTTTGTGTGCTTCCCTGGAACTTGACCAATGTTGGTTATTTCTGGGGGAGGCCTGTGGGAGCAACACTGTCTCCCATGTGTGACTGCCAGTCCCTCTGCTGCAGTCTCTCAGCTCACCCCTGTCCTTAGCACAACATTTACATCCACTTGACGGATGATTTCCTCAAAATCATTCAACTATTCACGTGAGCCTGATTCTGATTTGGGGCCCATGACATGCTTGGACTGCATTCTGTGTTACACTGTTAGTTACCACTCCTCTACTTCCCAGTTTTGGCTAGGTCACTTCTTGTGTCCTGTACTGTCATACATGAGAGCAAAATTTCCTTCCTCTGGAGAAGGAAATGGCAACCCACTCCAGTATTCTTGCCTGGAGAATTCCAAGGAAGAGGAACCTGGTAGGCTACAGTCCATAGGGTCACAAAGAGTCAGACATGACTAAAGTGACTATCACTTCACTTCCCGATTTTGGCTAGGTCACTTCTTGTGTCCAGTACTATCATCAGATCAGTTCAGTTGCTGAGTCATGTCCAGTTCTTTGCGACCCCTAGAACCGCAGCACGCCAGGCCTCCCTGTCCATCACCAACTCTCGGAGTTCACTCAAACTCATGTCCATTGTGTCGGTGATGCCATCCAGCCTTCTCATCCTCAGTCGTCCCCTTCTCCTCCTGCCTTCAATCTTTCCCAGCATCAGGGTCTTTTCAAATGAGTCGGCTCTTTGCATCACGTGGCCAAAGTACTGGAGTTTCAGCTTCAACATCAGTCCTTCCAATGAACATTCAAGACTGGTCTTTAGGATGGACTGGTTGGATCTCCTTGCAGTCCAAGGGACTCTCAAGAGTCTTCTCCAACACCACAGTTCAAAAGCATCAATTCTTCAGTGCTCAGCTTTCTTCACAGTCCAGCTTTCACATCCATACATGACCACAGGAAAAACCATAGCCTTGACTAGGCAGACGTTAGTCGGCAAAGTAATGTCTCTGCTTTTGAATATACTATCCAGGTTGGTCATAACTTTTCTTCCAAGGAGTAAGCGTCTTTTAATTTCATGGCGCAGTCACCATATGCAGTGATTTTGGAGCCCAAAAAAATAAAGTCTGACACTGTTTCCACTGTTTCAGATGTGTATAAGAGACAGATTCAGGGCTTGTGGGGCTTTTGTTTCTGATCCTGGAGGGGGATTGAGCAAAATAAAAAGAAAATATCTTTGATGCTTGTATATAATTCTTTAAAAACTGTACCAAGTGCGTTCTTAGAGAAAGATAAAATGTGTTTTGAAATTGAGGCTGGAGATGGGGCAGAAGAACATGCTGTAAAACAGTCATCTGTTTTGGTATCAGAGGCTGAATCCTGTAGAAGCCTGAGACATTTTACTGCCTTGAATGTACTATGAGTAAGTCTATATAATATGTCACTGTATTGAGACATGTTACTGAGATAGTCATGATCTCTGAGTGACCATTTAAAACCCATTAATTGTGAAAAAGCCCTTAATTAAAAAGGCATTCAATTACATTTCATTGCAGTGTCATGGTGCCCTGCCACGTTGATTTCAGATGGCTCAGGGGACCCGTACTGAGGGGCCGATGCCTGTCTTTTGCTTGGGCTACTTTCCTGCTCACCTGCCTCCCTCTTGTCCATTCTTGTGGTGCCCAAGAGTCACCTTCTTGTCTGGGATCACGGCCCCTCATGCTTCCCGGGGATAAAGGCTGTTGACAAGATGCCTCACCTGCCCCCGGAGAAGTCGATGGCACCCCACTCCAGTCCTCTTGCTTGGGAAATCCCAGGGACGGAGGAGCCTGGTGGGCTGCAGTCCATGCGGTTGCAAAGAGTCAGACACGACTGAGCGACTTCACTTTCACTTTTCCCTTTCACGCACTGGAGAAGGCAATGGCAGCCCACTCCAGTGTTCCTGCCTGGAGCATCCCAGGGACGGGGGAGCCTGGTGGGCTGCTGTCTCTGGGGTCGCGCAGAGTCGGCCACGACGGACGCGACTCAGCAGCAGCAGCAGCACCTGCCGCATTTATCGTGTCACCATCCACTGGCATCCTCATGTTGCGCGTCGCCCAGCCTGAATGTCATAGTGTCCCCTGTATATTTTCCACCCAGCTCCCATGTCTGTGCCTTGGCTGGCCATGTTCCTCCTCCCCTTGACGCAAGCCCGAAGTCCGCTTGTTTTTGAAGGTGTGTTTTGAATGTTGACTTCCCTATAGAGCCTTCTCTGAGGGCACAGTTGAAGGACTCCCGCCTTTTGTGTGCTTCCCTGGAACTTGACCAATGTTGGTTATTTCTGGGGGAGGCCTGTAGGAGCAACACTGTCTCCCATGTGTGACTGCCAGTCCCTCTGCTGCAGTCTCTCAGCTCACCCCTGTCCTTAGCACAACATTTACATCCACTTGACGGATGATTTCCTCAAAATCATTCAACTATTCACGTGAGCCTGATTCTGATTTGGGGCCCATGACATGCTTGGACTGCATTCTGTGTTACACTGTTAGTTACCACTCCTCTACTTCCCAGTTTTGGCTAGGTCACTTCTTGTGTCCTGTACTGTCATACATGAGAGCAAAATTTCCTTCCTCTGGAGAAGGAAATGGCAACCCACTCCAGTATTCTTGCCTGGAGAATTCCAAGGAAGAGGAACCTGGTAGGCTACAGTCCATAGGGTCACAAAGAGTCAGACATGACTAAAGTGACTATCACTTCACTTCCCGATTTTGGCTAGGTCACTTCTTGTGTCCAGTACTATCATCAGATCAGTTCAGTTGCTGAGTCATGTCCAGTTCTTTGCGACCCCTAGAACCGCAGCACGCCAGGCCTCCCTGTCCATCACCAACTCTCGGAGTTCACTCAGACTCATGTCCATTGTGTCGGTGATGCCATCCAGCCTTCTCATCCTCAGTCGTCCCCTTCTCCTCCTGCCTTCAATCTTTCCCAGCATCAGGGTCTTTTCAAATGAGTCGGCTCTTTGCATCACGTGGCCAAAGTACTGGAGTTTCAGCTTCAACATCAGTCCTTCCAATGAACATTCAAGACTGGTCTTTAGGATGGACTGGTTGGATCTCCTTGCAGTCCAAGGGACTCTCAAGAGTCTTCTCCAACACCACAGTTCAAAAGCATCAATTCTTCAGTGCTCAGCTTTCTTCACANCGACCCCATGAATCGCAGCACGCCAGGCCTCCCTGTCCATCACCATCTCCCGGAGTTCACTCAGACTCACGTCCATCGAGTCCATGATGCCATCCAGCCATCTCATCCTTGGTCGTCCCCTTCTCCTCCTGCCCCCAATCCCTCCCAGCATCAGAGTCTTCTCCAATGAGTCAACTCTTCGCATGAGGTGGCCAAAGTACTGGAGTTTCAGCTTCAGCATCGTTCCTTCCAAAGAAATCCCAGGGTTGATCTCCTTCAGAATGGACTGGTTGGATCTCCTTGCAGTCCAAGGGACTCTCAAGAGTCTTCTCCAACACCACAGTTCAAAAGCATCGATTCTTCGGCGCTCAGCTTTCTTCACAGTCCAACTTTCACATCCATACATGACCACAGGAAAAACCATAGCCTTGACTAGACGGACCTCAGTCGGCAAAGTAATGTCTCTGCTTTTGAATATACTATCGAGGTTGGTCATAACTTTTCTTCCAAGGAGTAAGCGTCTTTTAATTTCATGGCGCAGTCACCATCTGCAGTGATTTTGGAGCCCAAAAAAATAAAGTCTGACACTGTTTCCACTGTTTCCACTGTTTCCCCATCTATTTCCCAGGAAGTGATGGGACCGGATGCCATGATCACTAGTTGAGCCAAAGTGATATGCTCTCTATCTGCCTAGTAAGTTTTTGAAAAAGTATTTAATTGTTCACATGCTATTGCTGCTTAATGCCTCTTTGACTTTATGCCAGATGTGACCTGTAAGGCAGCAGACAGAAATGATAGCTCATCAGCATCTAATGAGCCAATGATGTACCCTGTCAGATATTCTCCTACTTCCTCCTTCCAACTACACAATTTGAAAGAAAGACGCCCTGGGGTCCTGACTAAGTCATTGGTATGTCTACTTGAAGGATGATGTGGGCTTCTCATTGGCTGAGCAGTTTGAAGAAAGGCCTTCTTCATTCAGCCTGAGCCTGTTCAAGCAGAACCCTGGCTGGCTCTTGATTCTAGTATGAAAGTAGGAAGATGAACTTGTAGCATGTGAATATATCAGACATGGCATTCACCACACCACTGCCTTTAAAAAAATTTTTTTTGTAATACCACATGTGAGCTCTGTAAGGCCAGGGACTGTCTTTCTTGTCTGTCTTCCAGAGCCTTTGTCTATAGCAGTCAATTAATGTTTGCTGAATAAATAGAATAATTTTCAAACACTGTAACTCTAACCTGTCAAAAGCCAAACCCAGTTTTATCTTTCAGTGGATGGCCAGCTTTCATATGAACCTGAGTGCTCTCTGAACAGCACTTCCCAACTTAATTCTGTGGACATGAATCAACTGGGATCTGGTTAAAAATGCAGATTCTGAATCAATAGGTCTGAGGTAGAGCCTGAGATTCTGCATTTTTAGCAAGCCTCCCAGGTGATGCGGATGCTGTTGGTCTGTATACTGCACTTCAAGTATCAAACGTCTAGACCCGATCTCTGCCTCATCTTCAAAACTTAATCTAGCATCAAGCCTTGTTGAGATTATCTCTTCTGTCCCAATTCTGACCGTTAATCTCTGCTTCTGTTGCCACCAATTTCTCTGAAGCCTGCATATGATGTTGCAGGGATTCATGTAATCTCCCTGGCTTTTTCCCTTCCACAGCATTCTCCACACTGCAACCGAAGTGATATTTCTCAAATACGTTTCTGATCATGCTTCCCTTTGTGACCTTCTGTGCAGGGTAAAACAGCAACCCCTCTGTTGCTACACTGTCTTTGTTTTAGGTGGGAGCAGGGGCAGGAGCAAAAAATGTGAGGTTTGAGGAGCCAAGGGCTTATAGTGATGGTGGACCAGTATTAGGGGCCAATTCATGCATACAAGGCTGCCTGCAGGTACTCTTCTATCCATCCATTTATCCATCCATCCCGTTACGCTGTATGTATGCTTAGTTGCTCAGTTATGTCCGACTCTTTGCGACCCCATGGAATATAGCCCATCCATTCAGCCAATCAGTTATGCAGCCAACCAGTTGACCATCCATTCATCCATCCATCTGTCCATTCAGTCAGTTAGTCAGTTGAGCAGGAACCCAACATGTTAAGACCATTGGCTTTTGGACCAAAACAGTCAAATAAGTGTTTTCATGTAATTTATGGTAAAACAACAATAACTTGATACCCATTGTTTCAGATTCTTTAGCAGATGAAAGTTTTTTGAGATGAAAGGCACCTCAAAGTTTTCCAGTCTACGTATCTGTTATTCTGGGCCCTTCAATCCAAAATCCCTTGCTCCCATTGTTTTTTCAGTTGAATTACTGATAATTTTAGTGTCCACTGAATAGCAATTTGTTACAAATCCCATACCATAAAGATTATTTGCCATTTCCTTTTTCTTCCCAATTTCTGTTGCTGTGCTTTGATCCAGGGTTTGGTAGATGGGAAGTGTGTGCAGATTCTCCGTGAAGTGTGGGCTTTGTTGACACTGAACCGTCTCAGCTGTGGGATGTAACTGGTCCTGCCACAGTGCCAGGGTGGCTGTGGCTATAGTAGAATGTCACATTTCCAGGATTAGGGCTTTTTGTTTTGGCCTTAACAAAGGAGCCCACCTGTGTTTGCTGATTTTAGAAGATGGGGAGAGGAGGAAGGAATCCTCTTTCTTTGGTGGGTGGATGGGCAGGAGGAATATATCACAGGAATTCTTAAGCCACGGCTGCTTTTCCAGTCATCAGCCAGCACCCTCTCTGTCCCCACTCTGGCTCCCATCTCAGAGAGAATGCTGAGCTCTGTTGACATTGAGTAGCATTTGTTTTTTTCCCACTTTAATTTAGCAACTCATCACAGGGGTTGTTCTTTGTTCATCTTTCCTGGGTTTTTTTGGTACACTGACTAATGCTTACAGCTTGCCTATTCGAGAGAGAGAAGTGCAGGGAAGATCAATCAAATGAGATCTTAAAGGGTAAATCAGTTTTTCAAATGTGTTCAGGCAGCTTCTGTTCACTTCAGTGAGAAGAAGTGCTTCCAAGGACAGAAATTTACCCAGTGAAGTGCCTCCCAAATGCAGCAGAGCAATCATGCTTCAGATGGCTATTTTGCAGCCTGAGTGGCCCGTTCTGCTTAGATTTCAAATGACCATTTAAAACTCAAGCGTGAGGGGGAAAATGAAGTGCATTTGACTTGAAGGAATTTGCTAATGGAAGATCAAAGTTTTAAAAAGTGTACCTTTGCATGCATTATTGGAGGGTTGTGAGGGGAGGGTGGCAAAGGGAAACCTTACAGAATACCTTTTTCAATCATTTCACATTTTCTGTAGTTTTTCAAGAAGACTCAGGAAATATCTCATATAAAATCTACACTGTATTTCAGAAAAAAAAGAAAAGGAGAACTTGTTGCTTGGGCTTTAGAACTCAGTGCTGTAGTCCCATTTGTTCATAGAGGTCCCAAGTGAAAATTTGTATCATCAATATTGACTGATTCCGAACAGAGTGTTTGTGACTACCTGGTAGCAAATTTGAAAACCACATCTCATCTTTTATCCTTTAAATGGCATCAAAGTATGGTTGTGCCTACAGAATAAAATAAACATTCTGGCCACTTGTGTTAAGAGATCAGCCTGTTTTTACATAGTGACCTTTGGTGATAGGTCCTTGCAGAGGTCTAATCTGCTAGCTGTTAACTATGGGACTTGATCTGAGGATTTACCCACTCCACACCCATTACACACATCTTAAGGAATCCCTGCCACTGCCAAACAAGGAAAAGCAAGCTATTCCCATGAGCCCTTACATGCTAAGTTACTTCAGTTGTATCTGACTCTTTGTGACCATATGGACTGTAGCCTACCAGGCTCCTCTGTCCTTGGGATTCTCCAGGCGAGAGTACTGGAGTGGGTTGCCATTCCCTTCTCCGGGGGATCTTCCTGACCCAGGGATCAAACCCGCGTCTACTCGCATCTCTTGCATTAACAGGCAGGTTCTTTACCACTAGCGCCACCTGGGAAGCCCATATAAGCCCTTAAAGAAAACATAATTAGGCAGATGACTTTGCGAAACATCAACTGACTTAGCCCACAAGCCAATAGGAATTATTCCTTCATCCTATGCCTTTCTAGACAGGTCTTGTTCCCCTCAGTTAGCAGGAAAATTCAGGACTGACTCCCTAAAGAAGCAGCATAGGTTTACGATCAGCCCAAAGGTGTGATCAGAACAGTTAACAAGGCTTTCTTGCCTTCCGCAGGTCATTTGTTCTGAGCTGTGGTCATCATTTGCTTCCAGCACAGGAATGTTAAGCTGAGGGGGACTGTTTGGCTGGCTGCCAACAGGAGGTAGGGCTTTATTTTTTTTTCAGAGTAAACAGAGCAGCGCAGGGCTTCACTGAAGACCACCCAGTAAAGGAGACCATGCCTTTACCTGAGCACATTCCCAGGAAGCAGCAGATGTGCTTCGGTGTAAATTTACTTCTGAAGGCTTTCTTGAGGGGAAGAGGTGAGAGAAATGCCTCCTGTCTTGAAAATGTTGGCTGTCCGTGTGTTTTATGTGTTGGGTCACACCTACAGTTTCATGGGACAGAAGATTTCTGCTCCTACGAAGCTGGAAAATTGACCTAATCCAGCCTGTTTCTTCTGCCAGGGTCCAGAGAGAAGGTCATGCAGTTAGTTGTCAGGGGCTTGGGACTAGCACCTGGGCTTCTCCACTACCTATCAGGTGCTCTTCACCATACTATAATGTTTCTTCTCTATGGTTGTATTTCATCTCCAGTGATTTTCCTCTCCCCTTACTTACTTTGCACACAGGTGTTGTAAACTCTTATTAGAAGTTAGCAGCAAGAGTGACATTCCTTGTTATTATAGCCATTTGCATTTTACTGAGCTATTTTATGGGTTTCTGTCTTTACCATGGCATGTGGGTGTGGCAAGGGGGATATCATTGATTGTCTTTATCATTATTGTCATTATTATTAATACTGTCATCTTCATTCCATCGGAGAAGGCAATGGTAACCCACTCCAGTACTCTTGCTTGGAAAACCCCATGGATGGAAGAGCCTGGTAGGCTGCAGTCCATGGGGTCACTAAGAGTCGGGCATGACTGAGTGACTTCACTTTCACTTTTCACTTTCATGCATTGAAGAGGGAAATGGCAACTCCAGTATTCTTGCCTGGAGAATCCCAGGGACAGAGGAGCCTAGTGGGCTGCCATCTAAGGGGTTGCACCGAGTCGGACACGACTGACGTGACTTAGCAGCAGCAGCAGCAGCAGCTTCATTCCATGGGCTTCCTTTGTGGCTCAGCTGGTAAAGAATCCTCCTGTAATGCAGGACACCTGGGTTCAGTCTCTGGGTTGGGAAGATCCCCTGGAGAAGGGAAAGGCTACCCACTCTAGTATTCTGGCCTGGAGAATTCCATGGACTATATAGTCCATGGAGTCGCAAAGAGTCAGACATGACTGAGTGACTTTCACTTCATTCCATGGATGAGGAAACTGGGGCTCGGGAAGGATAAGCAGATGGGTCAAGGTCATACAGGTGGTGACAGAGCTGAGATGACTGTCCCTGACTTCTGACTTCCTCAATGTCATGTTATTACACATCAGTGTGTGTGCGTGCTCAGTCATGTCCCATTCTTTTCATGACCCTATGGACTGTAGCTTGCCAGGCTCCTCTGTCCATGGGATTCTCCCAGCAAAAATACTGGAAGGGGTTGCCATTTCTTCCTCCAGAGGATCTTCCTGACCCAGGCATCCAACCCTCATCTCCTGCAGCTCCTGCATTGGCAATGGATTCTTTACTACTCAGCCACATGGGAAGCCCTGTTACACATCAAAGCAAAATGTGAATCTAAAGGTAAATCTTGAGAAAAACGACATTGATTAGATGCTTGCAGGAACATCATTTCACTGCTGAATGCCATTCGCTACATAAGGGAGATGGAGTATCCTAGAAACCCCAAGTCACTGGGTAATTTTACCTACAAGTCTTTGCTGTAGCCCTAGCCCTGAGGACTTCATTGTACTGAGCCTTGGTTATAGTAACAGAGGTAGCTAAGGTTCAACAATGGGCTGATGGCCAATAGCAATGCTTTCTGCATGACCAGTGAGAGGACCCAACCAAGGAGGCGCTGAGACTGGCCCCAAAGTGTAAGTCTGACAATGGTCCAGTAGCTAATGTGGGGATTAGCTGTTGTTCTGCTAGTGTGTGTCCAGTTCAGGCTGGTTACAGGGGAGCGTCAGAGACTCATTTACTTGTCTCCCCTGTGGTCTGCTGCAATTTTCTCCTTTTTCAGCACATCTCTCCTTTTAAAGATTTAATGAGAAATTGTCATTTTTGGAAAGCTGATGATTTTTACCCTGGCATAGAATTGTTTCTAAATATTAATAAATACTTTAAAAAATGTAATGGAAAAGAAGAAATCCCTTGCTACGTGTGTGGTCCCTTTCATGCGTCTGTGCCAACTCTGTGTGTAGGGGTGTGAGCTCAACTCAGCAGGCCTTTTGGATGTCCACTGAGGTTCAGAAGACAAAGATTTGGTGACACCAAGAAATTGAATCTTCTTGGCATTAACTGTGGGCCCTTCAGGTCAGGGCTAGTGTTTTTGGTGTGTTGGTTGCCTGGAAAATGGTCCTGCCATTCCTTTGAGTTTCCCTTTGTGGAAGAATAGAAAGTTTCCATCTATAAAGCTTCATGATGTTAATTTCACATAGTTCATGTGGAAAAAAAGCCTAACAGGTAAACCACCCTGCAAGCAAACATTAACCACCCTCAATAAAATTTGGCAGTTAGGCTGAAATTTTGCCGACTGTGGTTTTCCTCAGTTTTGAACATGGAGTCTTCAGATCTAGACATGAGTTAACATGACTTGGTGCTTGTCAGACGAGGGCCCTTATTCACCTTGCTTGGATGGTTGATGAGAGTAGTAACTGTCAGTGGATTCCACAATTCCCTGGTCAATTTCAGCATCTCTGTGTGGGTTGTTAAGCTGACAATAGCACACAGAAAGTACATTCTCAGGGATGTAATTGTTAGCAACATGATGGCATCTTATAATGTTTCCTCCCTGTGGGAGAGCAGAATAAGGTAAACGTAAGAGTCTGTTTTTATTATTATTCTTTAATTTTGTAATTAAAAAATTTAAATTGGAATATAATTGCTTTATAGTGTTGTGTTAGTTTCTGCCATACAAAAATGCGAATCAACCATAACTATGTACCTATCCCCTAACTCTAGATTCTCCCTCCCACTCCCCCATCCCATCCCTCTAGGTCGTCAGAGAGCACCAAGCTGAGCTCCCAGTGCTCCCCAGCAACTTCCCACTGGCTACCTATTTTACACATGATAGTGTATATATCGATGCTACTTTCTCCATTTGTCCCACCCTCTCCTTACCCCCGTGTCCGAAAGTCTGTTCTCTGCATCTGTATCTCTATTCCTTCCCTGAAAACAGGTTTATCAGTACCATATTTCTAGATTCCAAATATATGCATTAATATGTGATGTTTGTTTTTCTCTTTCTGACTTACTTCACTTTGTATAATAAGCTCTGGTTTCATCCACCTTAGTTCAACTGCCTCAAATTCATTCCTTTTTATGACTGAGTAATATTCCATTGTATATATATGCACCACAACTTGTTTATCCACTTATCTGTCAGTAGACATCTAAGTTGCTTCTGTGTCCTCACTATTGTAAGTAGTGCTGCAGTGAACACTGGGGTACATGTGTCTTTTCCAATTATGGTTTTCTCAGGGTACATGCCAAGTAGTGGGGTAGTGGGATTGTTGGGTCATATGGAGTTTTATTTTTGGTTTTGAATTTGAAGCAAAGTGTTCATATTCTAAGGTGAGATGTTTGGTCAACGAGTTTTATTTAGTTCAACTGAAATAATCCCACAATGACTTAATAAGCCTTCATGGGTGGGTAAAAGGACAGTATTTCAGAGCAGGCAATAAGAAGCCTGAGAGAGGGGGAGAGGCAGCAGATAGTGAAAGGTTGCTGCTAGGAGCCATGAATGACCTGGGATTCTTTGCTTTCAGAGGAGAGGAATTTGATCCGGGGCCAGTGATGAGGCTTGATTGCTCAGAGTTTTTTGTAATAAAGTTTTATTAAACTATAAAAGAGATAGAGAAAGCTTCTGACATAGATATCAGAAGGGGACAGAAAGAGTGCCCCCTTGCTAGTTTTTAGCAAGAAGTTATATACCTATTCAGTTCAGTTTAGTTGCTGAGTCATGTCCAACTCTTTGCGACCCCATGGACTGCAGCATGCCAGACCTCCCTGTCCATCACGAACACCTGGAGCTTGGTCAGACTCTTGTCCTTCAAGTTGGTGATGCCATCCAACCATCTCATCCTCTGTTGTTCCCTTCTCCTTCCGCCTTCAATCTTTCCCAGCATCAAGGTCTTTTCCAATGAGTCAGTTCTTTGCATCAGGTGGCCAAAGTATTGGAGTTTCAGCTTCAGCATTAGTACTTCCAATGAAAACCCAGGACTGAGCTCCTTTATGATGGACTGGTTTGATCACCTTGCAGTCCAAGAGACTCTCAAGAGTCTTCTCCAACACCACAGTTCAAAAGCAGCAATTCTTCTGTGCTCAGCTTTCTTTACAGTGCAACTCTCACATCCATACGTGACTACTGGAAAAACCATAACTTTGACTAGATGAACCTTTGTTGGCAAAGTAATATCTCTGCTTTTTAATATGCTATATAGGTTTAATATACCTATTAGCAGGCTGCTAATTAGAGAAAGGAAATGTCTCAAAACTCAGAGAGTGGCACTAGGCCCCTCACCCACAACATTCATTCTGAGATAGCGTTGGCACAAGGTGAGTCATTCCAGGCCATAAAACAATTGACATGAATCTTGAAGAAAGGCAGATTTCCAGGCAAATACATAGTTTCATTAACACAGCTTAAGAGAACATTTCCATGGGTAAAACATAATGGTTTGTTGAGCGATTATTGGTTCTGAGTCTTAGGCAGAACTGACTTGAAAGACAGATTCTAAGGTAAATGCATAGTTCATTAACATAGCTTAAGAAAAACATTTCCATAAGAAAAACATGTTGGTTAGCTCATGGTTTGAGAAAAGTAAAGTTTAGGTGGAACCAGGTGTGGCAACACAGAATTTTAAAAGAAACCTCCTTTTGATTTTGTATAGAGAAGGGAAAAAACCATCTGACATTTGTAGTTTGTTTCCTCCTGCTGCTTAAGAGAGGGAAAAAATGGTTTGACACTTGCAGTCTATTTCTTCTGCTTGGGGACCCCTAGCCTTCCTGCCTATTACCCTCTCAACTGTATACAATCATATTTGACTTGGTGGAACAGACTTTTTATGGATAATATTTTTCTCAATCCCAAGTCAAGGAATGCTAGGTCATTTCAATTGCTATATCCTCATACAGGATGTCGCATTGGGTTAGGGCTCATAATTGACTAAGTGTGGAGGACTGAGTTTTGGAGGATTCCACCTAAGGGTCGTAGGGTCTGGTGATTCACCAAGATGGGCAGGACACAGAAGCAAGAGGAGAAGCCATGGGTTGAGTGTTTCCGTAATGGGTCAGTGGAAGGGACAAAGTTTATCAACTGGAAGGGCACAAAGATGAACATTTGGATTTGACAAGAAGATTCCAAGAGAAATAATGGTGCAGGTTAAGAGAGTTAAATTCTGAGCCACAAACCACAGATGATCCTGACTTCTTTGTTGGTTGTAAACACCTTTCCAGCCCCATACAGAGTGGAGTGCAGTGTCCTGCATAGATTAGCTATGTATTATATATTGAGTTGACTTGAATAGCATCTGGGAGAGGGAGGGGATGGCTCAAGTGCCTCTAGAAATCCTAACATGGGCCTAACATCTGGGAAGCTGGGATGGGTGTGTGAACATATAGGCTGTCTAGATGTAGAACAGGTGACTCCCAGAGTGGGAAGGTCCTGTAGATCTCATTGGGACTAATCCCTTCAAGGAACAGATGAGGAAACAGAGGCCCCAAAGGGGGAAATGACTGACCAAGGCCATCTCTCAGCTTAGTTGCACAGTCAGCACTAAAAGGGAAGCCCTCTAATTTTCAATCTAGAATTTGTTTCCCCTTTACACTTCATCGTGACTCCAATGGTGATCGCCCAGTCGAGGGTCAGGAGACTCAAAGATTTAAAGCGACTTGCCCATGGTGATACTAGTGACTGGCAGAAGCCAGAGTCTGCCTGATTGTAGTCTGTGGGCATCACTACAGGAGCATGTGATAGAAGGGGTTAGACCTCCTTCAGAGAGATGCTTAGCAAAGGCTGCTCTAAGGAGGTTGCATGTGAGCCAAAAGCATAGAGAATATAGGGAGGAGCTAGCCAGGGAAAAGCTGGAGGAAGTCTAGGCTGAAGGAATGGCAGTTGCAAAGACTCTGTGATTGATTCGCTCTAAGAACCATGAATGAGATCTTGGCTGAAGCCCTTTATGGAGGTTATTCTTTGAGACCCACTGCTACTGCTGCTGCTAAGTCACTTTAGTCATGTCTGACTCCATGCGACCCCATGGATGGCAGCCCACTAGGTTCCTCCGTCCCTGGAATTCTCCAGGCAAGAATACTGGAGTGGGTTGCCATTTCCTTCTCCAATGCATGCATGCATGCTAAGTCGCCTGAGTCATGTCCAACTCTGTGCGGCCCTATGGACAGCAGCACACCAGGCTCCTCCATCCACAGGAGTCTCTAGGCAAGAATACTGGAGTGGGCTGCTGCCATTTCTTTTTCCATTGAGACCCACTAGGCAAGTCTTACTTTGCTGGTATATATAACTCAAGAATTGGCCTCAGAAGTTCAATATCACAAAAAATCCTTTAAAACTTGTCTGTTATCTGCTGAGTTTTTGGTAAGAGCAGGATGAATCAATGGAATATAATAGGGGGCCAGGAGCAGTGGGAATGAAACTAGGACCAGGTTATTGGTAAAATACTGACAAATGTTTCACCTCTTAAGATTTTCAGTATATGTCATGGTGACTTAGCAGCAGCAGCAGCAGGGTTCCTAGAAGTATTTTTTCCCGCTGTTCATCAGAGGCTCATATTTACAGAGGCAAATTGATCAAAGACAAGGCATTCCGGCTGCTAGAAACATGAAACCATCCCTGTGTGGGCTGGGCCCTGGAATGAAGCAATACAAGACCAGGATGTTACTTCCTGCTCTGGAACTGACTTGCCTTTGACTTTGCAAGTTTTAATTTTCTGTTTTCTGTGTGATACACAGAAAGTGTCCACTCTTTTCTTTTTCTTTTTTTAACACAATTGTGTAACTTCATTGATGGGATTCATGAAAGTATTAACAAAATCCAAATTCTCCATAGTGTGGATTATCAGTATTCTTTGGTAGTGATTTAAGGAAAAGTGTGTTCTTTAAAAGAGTGTGTATAAGTTGCCTTGCACTTTGCCTAGGGATAAAAGATAATGGAACCCAAATCTTGGCTCCTTATTCCCCCTTCCTTTCTTTTTCTCCCATGGTGATAATGCTTTTCAAGGTGACATTCTTTGATATTCAGTGTGTGCCACATACAACTGGTGAATGAGGATTAGTTCTCAGATTATTTGCCCCAGCTCCAAAACATAAAATATTTTATTAAAATAGGATCCTTAGGAACTTACCTGGTGGTCCTGTGGTTAAGACTTCCCTTTCAATGCAGGGGGTGTGGGTTTGATTCCTGCTCAAGTAGCTATGATCCCACATACCAGGTGGTCAAAAAAACCCAAAACATAAAACAGAAGCAATATCGTAACAAATTCAATAAAGACTTTAAACATGGTTCACATCAGAAAGATATGAAAAATTAAAAAACAAAGAAATTAAAATAGAATCCTTAGATTTATTTGGATCTGCTATTTGTTCCTAACTGAAATTCCAAGGACTTTTAGTGACAGTCAAGCTTCATAGCAACCAGTTTTCCCAAGAGTCAGGAAAAAGAATAAAATTCTTATAAGGCTTAGGTCCAAACTTGAAGGCTTTTTGGGTCTTGGGATGGCAAATAGTAGAGTGACTGTGAATATATTAGGAACTCCGGTTCAGATCATCATTGTCTAGCCCCTGAACAGTGGAGTTTAGGTGACATGTTTCTCATGTCCTCATCTACTAACACCTCTGTAGCTATTTAAGTGGTGGTGAAATTATGTTGTGTGAAATACAGCTGCACAGAGGATCTCACTACAGGCCAGAGGTGGTCACAAGAAATCATTGCTGCTGCTGTCATGCTCCATATACCAAGACTAAACCACAAAATGAAGTCATGTCCATTTTTGCCTTTGAAAGGTGGTTGGAGGGAAACCAGAACATGAACTATCGCCAAGTGAAATATAATGCCACCGGGGAGGAAAGAGAAGATACTATAAACACAAAATGGCGCCAAAACTGACCATCTGGTTTACATATTAAACCACCGCTCTCCATTTGTTATGGTTTGAGGAATGACTTCACATTGTGTGCCCCTTCCCCTTCCTCAGCCTCAGGAAAGAGGTTTTGTTTTCATAAATGTGAGTGAAAATTTTGCCTTTAACTTCAGAAGTTGTTTNATTAGAGAAAGGAAATGTCTCAAAACTCAGAGAGTGGCACTAGGCCCCTCACCCACAACATTCATTCTGAGATAGCGTTGGCACAAGGTGAGTCATTCCAGGCCATAAAACAATTGACATGAATCTTGAAGAAAGGCAGATTTCCAGGCAAATACATAGTTTCATTAACACAGCTTAAGAGAACATTTCCATGGGTAAAACATAATGGTTTGTTGAGCGATTATTGGTTCTGAGTCTTAGGCAGAACTGACTTGAAAGACAGATTCTAAGGTAAATGCATAGTTCATTAACATAGCTTAAGAAAAACATTTCCATAAGAAAAACATGTTGGTTAGCTCATGGTTTGAGAAAAGTAAAGTTTAGGTGGAACCAGGTGTGGCAACACAGAATTTTAAAAGAAACCTCCTTTTGATTTTGTATAGAGAAGGGAAAAAACCATCTGACATTTGTAGTTTGTTTCCTCCTGCTGCTTAAGAGAGGGAAAAAATGGTTTGACACTTGCAGTCTATTTCTTCTGCTTGGGGACCCCTAGCCTTCCTGCCTATTACCCTCTCAACTGTATACAATCATATTTGACTTGGTGGAACAGACTTTTTATGGATAATATTTTTCTCAATCCCAAGTCAAGGAATGCTAGGTCATTTCAATTGCTATATCCTCATACAGGATGTCGCATTGGGTTAGGGCTCATAATTGACTAAGTGTGGAGGACTGAGTTTTGGAGGATTCCACCTAAGGGTCGTAGGGTCTGGTGATTCACCAAGATGGGCAGGACACAGAAGCAAGAGGAGAAGCCATGGGTTGAGTGTTTCCGTAATGGGTCAGTGGAAGGGACAAAGTTTATCAACTGGAAGGGCACAAAGATGAACATTTGGATTTGACAAGAAGATTCCAAGAGAAATAATGGTGCAGGTTAAGAGAGTTAAATTCTGAGCCACAAACCACAGATGATCCTGACTTCTTTGTTGGTTGTAAACACCTTTCCAGCCCCATACAGAGTGGAGTGCAGTGTCCTGCATAGATTAGCTATGTATTATATATTGAGTTGACTTGAATAGCATCTGGGAGAGGGAGGGGATGGCTCAAGTGCCTCTAGAAATCCTAACATGGGCCTAACATCTGGGAAGCTGGGATGGGTGTGTGAACATATAGGCTGTCTAGATGTAGAACAGGTGACTCCCAGAGTGGGAAGGTCCTGTAGATCTCATTGGGACTAATCCCTTCAAGGAACAGATGAGGAAACAGAGGCCCCAAAGGGGGAAATGACTGACCAAGGCCATCTCTCAGCTTAGTTGCACAGTCAGCACTAAAAGGGAAGCCCTCTAATTTTCAATCTAGAATTTGTTTCCCCTTTACACTTCATCGTGACTCCAATGGTGATCGCCCAGTCGAGGGTCAGGAGACTCAAAGATTTAAAGCGACTTGCCCATGGTGATACTAGTGACTGGCAGAAGCCAGAGTCTGCCTGATTGTAGTCTGTGGGCATCACTACAGGAGCATGTGATAGAAGGGGTTAGACCTCCTTCAGAGAGATGCTTAGCAAAGGCTGCTCTAAGGAGGTTGCATGTGAGCCAAAAGCATAGAGAATATAGGGAGGAGCTAGCCAGGGAAAAGCTGGAGGAAGTCTAGGCTGAAGGAATGGCAGTTGCAAAGACTCTGTGATTGATTCGCTCTAAGAACCATGAATGAGATCTTGGCTGAAGCCCTTTATGGAGGTTATTCTTTGAGACCCACTGCTACTGCTGCTGCTAAGTCACTTTAGTCATGTCTGACTCCATGCGACCCCATGGATGGCAGCCCACTAGGTTCCTCCGTCCCTGGAATTCTCCAGGCAAGAATACTGGAGTGGGTTGCCATTTCCTTCTCCAATGCATGCATGCATGCTAAGTCGCCTGAGTCATGTCCAACTCTGTGCGGCCCTATGGACAGCAGCACACCAGGCTCCTCCATCCACAGGAGTCTCTAGGCAAGAATACTGGAGTGGGCTGCTGCCATTTCTTTTTCCATTGAGACCCACTAGGCAAGTCTTACTTTGCTGGTATATATAACTCAAGAATTGGCCTCAGAAGTTCAATATCACAAAAAATCCTTTAAAACTTGTCTGTTATCTGCTGAGTTTTTGGTAAGAGCAGGATGAATCAATGGAATATAATAGGGGGCCAGGAGCAGTGGGAATGAAACTAGGACCAGGTTATTGGTAAAATACTGACAAATGTTTCACCTCTTAAGATTTTCAGTATATGTCATGGTGACTTAGCAGCAGCAGCAGCAGGGTTCCTAGAAGTATTTTTTCCCGCTGTTCATCAGAGGCTCATATTTACAGAGGCAAATTGATCAAAGACAAGGCATTCCGGCTGCTAGAAACATGAAACCATCCCTGTGTGGGCTGGGCCCTGGAATGAAGCAATACAAGACCAGGATGTTAGTTCCTGCTCTGGAACTGACTTGCCTTTGACTTTGCAAGTTTTAATTTTCTGATTTCTGTGTGATACACAGAAAGTGTCCACTCTTTTCTTTTTCTTTTTTTAACACAATTGTGTAACTTCATTGATGGGATTCATGAAAGTATTAACAAAATCCAAATTCTCCATAGTGTGGATTATCAGTATTCTTTGGTAGTGATTTAAGGAAAAGTGTGTTCTTTAAAAGAGTGTGTATAAGTTGCCTTGCACTTTGCCTAGGGATAAAAGATAATGGAACCCAAATCTTGGCTCCTTATTCCCCCTTCCTTTCTTTTTCTCCCATGGTGATAATGCTTTTCAAGGTGACATTCTTTGATATTCAGTGTGTGCCACATACAACTGGTGAATGAGGATTAGTTCTCAGATTATTTGCCCCAGCTCCAAAACATAAAATATTTTACTAAAATAGGATCCTTAGGAACTTACCTGGTGGTCCTGTGGTTAAGACTTCCCTTTCAATGCAGGGGGTGTGGGTTTGATTCCTGCTCAAGTAGCTATGATCCCACATACCAGGTGGTCAAAAAAACCCAAAACATAAAACAGAAGCAATATCGTAACAAATTCAATAAAGACTTTAAACATGGTTCACATCAGAAAGATATGAAAAATTAAAAAACAAAGAAATTAAAATAGAATCCTTAGATTTATTTGGATCTGCTATTTGTTCCTAACTGAAATTCCAAGGACTTTTAGTGACAGTCAAGCTTCATAGCAACCAGTTTTCCCAAGAGTCAGGAAAAAGAATAAAATTCTTATAAGGCTTAGGTCCAAACTTGAAGGCTTTTTGGGTCTTGGGATGGCAAATAGTAGAGTGACTGTGAATATATTAGGAACTCCGGTTCAGATCATCATTGTCTAGCCCCTGAACAGTGGAGTTTAGGTGACATGTTTCTCATGTCCTCATCTACTAACACCTCTGTAGCTATTTAAGTGGTGGTGAAATTATGTTGTGTGAAATACAACTGCACAGAGGATCTCACTACAGGCCAGAGGTGGTCACAAGAAATCATTGCTGCTGCTGTCATGCTCCATATACCAAGACTAAACCATAAAATGAAGTCATGTCCATTTTTGCCTTTGAAAGGTGGTTGGAGGGAAACCAGAACATGAACTATCGCCAAGTGAAATATAATGCCACCGGGGAGAAAAGAGAAGATACTATAAACACAAAATGGCGCCAAAACTGACCATCTGGTTTACATATTAAACCACCGCTCTCCATTTGTTATGGTTTGAGGAATGACTTCACATTGTGTGCCCCTTCCCCTTCCTCAGCCTCAGGAAAGAGGTTTTGTTTTCATAAATGTGAGTGAAAATTTTGCCTTTAACTTCAGAAGTTGTTTGTTTTTTTTTTTTTTAGTTCAAATCAGTAGTTTTTAGTAAAAGACCCCATGTTTACTTACCCTTTACATTTAGCCTTACTGTATGGTCTTGCATTGCTAATTCCATCTTTAGCCGTGGGAAATACACCACTGTGTAGCCACTGGGCCATGAGAGAAATCAAATCAATGCCGAGTTGACAGCTGAAAAACCTCTCTGCCTGGGTTCAGGAAACAAAAGCCTGTTCAACTCACTTTGGAAAACCCCCAGGCATCAAAGTCCTGGCATTTTCCTATTTTGAGACCACTGAGTAGTAGCCCTGTTTTGATAATCATTTAAAAGTGTTTTACTTAATTAGAGCAGGTTTGCTCAGGCAGAAAATCATATTTATATGTTAACCTGGCTTTAATACCTCATAGCTACCCATTGTCTCTAATCAGAAAAGACAGGCTGGTGATTGGCTTCATTCTGGTTGGGGTCCAGCACACTGCAGGCTTTGGAAGTACCTAATCCCAAACCGGGGGTTCCAGTGGAGTTCTTCTGTGGGCCTGGCTTTGAAACATTTCCACTCTTTCCAGTTTAGGAAAGCAATAACACAAACAACCCATGGACAACTCAGCTCCTTTGATGAGAGATATTCGCAAGCCCTCTCCTAGTTTTTTTTCCCTTCTCTCTTCTCTCTCTCTCTTTTTTTTTTTTTTTAACTTTTTGGGATATGTAATTTACATACTGGGCTTCCCACGTGGCACAGTGGTAAAGAATATACCCGCCAATGCAGGGAAATGTGGGTTCAGTCCCTGGGTCGGGAAGATCCCTTGGAGAAGGAAATGGCAACCTACTCCAGTATTCTTGCCTGGAGAATCCCATGAACAGAGGAGCCTGGTGGGCTACAGTCCACGGGGTTTCAAAGAGTCAGACACAGCTGAGCTTACATGCAATGAGAAAGAAGGCATTCACATACTATGCAATTCACCCATTTAAAGGGTACAATTCAATAGTTTTACGTTCACAAAGTTGTACATCTAGAAACACAGTAAATTTTAGAATGTTTTTATTACCCTCCAAACAAACCCCTTACTTCTTAGTCTTTACCCCAAGTCTTCCCNGAGCTTACATGCAATGAGAAAGAAGGCATTCACATACTATGCAATTCACCCATTTAAAGGGTACAATTCAATAGTTTTACGTTCACAAAGTTGTACATCTAGAAACACAGTAAATTTTAGAATGTTTTTATTACCCTCCAAACAAACCCCTTACTTCTTAGTCTTTACCCCAAGTCTTCCCTTTTCTTACAGCCCTGACATCCACTAATCAACCTACTTTCTGGCTCTGTAGGTTTTATATGAATGTAATAATAAAATATCTGGGTTTTTTGTGACTAGTTTCTTGGTTCATCTGTGTTGTAGCATCAGTCACTATTTCATTTCATTTTATTCCTGAATACTATTCCATTTTGGAGAAGGCAGTGGCAACCCACTCCAGTACTCTTGCCTGGAAAATCCCATGGATGGAGGAGCCTGGTGGGCTGCAGTCCATCGGGTCATGAAGGGTCGGACACAACTGAGCGTCTTCACTTTCACTTTTCACTTTCCTGCATTGGAGAAGGAAATGGCAACCCACTCCAGTGTTCTTGCCTGGAGAATCCCAGGGACTTGTGAGCCTGGTGGGCTGCCGTCTATGGGGTCACACAGTGTTAGACACGACTGAAGTGACTTAGCAGATTACATTTTATGGATGTACCACATATTATTTATCCATTCATCAGTTGATGGACATTTGGATTGTTTCTGCTTTTTTACTTTTGTGAATAGTGCTGCCACGAACATTTGTGTGCAACTATTTTTTTGTGGGCCTATGCCTTCATTTCTCTTGGATATATTCCTTGGAGTGGATTTGATGGGTGAAATAGAGGAAAACAACATAATGGGAAAGACTAGAGATCTCTTCAAGAAAATTAGAGATACCAAGGGAACATTTCATGCAAAGATGGGCTTGATAAAGGACAGAAGTGGTATGGACCTAACAGAAGCAGAAGATATTAAGGAGAGATGGCAAGAATACACAGAAGAACTGTACAAAAAGAATCTTCACGACCCAGATAATCACGATGGTGTGATCACACATCTAGAACCAGACATCTTGGAATGTGAAGTCAAGTGAGCCTTAGAAAGCATCACTATGAACAAAGCTAGTGGAGGTGATGGAATTCCAGTAGAGCTATTTCAAATCCTGAAAGATGATGCTGTGAAAGTGCTGCACTCAATATGTCAGCAAATTTGGAAAACTCAGCAGTGGCCGCAGGACTGGAAAAGGTCAGTTTTCATTCCAATCCTAAAGAAAGGCAATGCAAAAGAATGCTCAAGCTACCGCACAATTGCACTCATCTCACATGCTAGTAAAGTAATGCTCAAAATTCTCCAAGCCAGGCTTCAGCAATACGTGAACCGTGAACTCCCTGATGTTCAAGCTGGTTTTAGAAAAGGCAGAGGAACCAGAGATCAAATTGCCAACATCCGCTGGATCATGGAAAAAGCAAGAGAGTTCCAGAAAAACATCTATTTCTGCTTTATTGACTATGCCAAAGCCTTTGACTGTGTGGATCACAATAAACTGTGGAAAATTCTGAAAGAGATGGGAATACCAGACCACCTAACCTGCCTCTTGAGAAATCTGTATGCAGGTCAGGAAGCAACAGTTAGAACTGGACATGGAACAACAGACTGGTTCCAAATAGGAAAAGGAGTACGTCAAGGCTGTATATTGTCACCCTGCTTATTTAACTTATATGCAGAGTACATCATGAGAAACGCTGGACTGGAAGAAACACAAGCTGGAATCAAGATTGCCGGGAGAAATATCAATAACCTCAGATATGCAGATGACACCACCCTTATGGCAGAAAGTGAAGAGGAGCTAAAAAGCCTCTTGATGAAAGTGAAAGAGGAGAGTGAAAAAGTTGGCTTAAAGCTCAACATTCAGAAAACGAAGATCATGGCATCCGGTCCCATCACTTCATGGGAAATAGATGGGGAAACAGTGGAAACAGTGTCAGACTTTATTTTTTTGGGCTCCAAAATCACTGCAGATGGTGACTGCAGCCATGAAATTAAAAGACGCTTACTCCTTGGAAGAAAAGTTATGACCAACCTGGATAGTATATTCAAAAGCAGAGACATTACTTTGCCGACTAAGGTCCGCCTAGTCAAGGCTATGGTTTTTCCTGTGGTCATGTATGGATGTGAAAGTTGGACTGTGAAGAAAGCTGAGCGCCGAAGAATCGATGCTTTTGAACTGTGGTGTTGGAGAAGACTCTTGAGAGTCCCTTGGACTGCAAGGAGATCCAACCAGTCCATTCTGAAGGAGATCAACCCTGGGATTTCTTTGGAAGGAATGATGCTAAAGCTGAAACTCCAGTACTTTGGCCACCTCATGCGAAGAGTTGACTCATTGGAAAAGACTCTGATGCTGGGAGGGATTGGGGGCAGGAGGAGAAGGGGACGACCGAGGATGAGATGGCTGGATGGCATCACTGACTCGATGGACGTGAGTCTGAGTGAACTCCCGGAGTTGATGATGGACAGGGACGCCTGATGTGCTGCAATTCATGGGGTCGCAGAGTCGGACACGACTGAGCAACTGAACTGAACTGATGATACACAACTGAGCGACTGAACTGACTAACTGATGATAACTGTGTTTATTCCTTTGTGGCAAGTCTAGGCCATTTTCCCAAGTGGCTGCACCATTTTGTATTCCCACCAGCAGTGTATGGGGGCTCCAATTTCTTATCATCCTTGCCAACATTTGTTATTACTGATCTTTTTCATAACCATTCTAGTGGATGTGTAATAGTACTTCATAGTAATTTTGACTTGCATTTCCTAATAACTAATTCTGTTGATCATCTTTTCTTCTGCTTATTGGCCATTTGTATATTTTTCTCAGATAGTCTATTCAGAATCTTTGCTCATTTAAAACTTGGATTATACAACTTTTTAGTAATGAATTGTAAAACTTTTTTCTGTATTCTAGATATATATCTCTTCTCAGTAATGGGATTTGCAGAACTTTTCTCCCATTCTGTTAGTTGTCTTTTCACTTTTTTATGGTATTCATGGCAGCACAAAAGTTTTTAACTTTAATGATGTTTAGTTTATTTTTTCTTTTGTTGTTTGTGTGTTTGGTGTCATATCTAAGAATTCATTGCCTATCCAAGGTCCAAAAATTTACAACTACCTTGTCTTCTGAGTTTTATACTTTTAGCACTTAGATTTCTGACTTTGATCCATTTTGAGTTAATTTTTGTATATGATGTGAGGTAGGAACCCAGATTCATTCTTTCACATGTGGATATTGACTTGACCCAAAACCATTTGCTGAAAAGGCTGTTGGCAGTTCCTTATCCCATCCCACAGTGGCCTCCGTCTGGTGACTTCTAGCAGAACAGACATGAGGTGAGCTGTCTTTAGTGGCATCAGCACCATAACCACTCTCCAAGTTTTTACCTGTGATGACCTATTCAGTTTCAATGACATTAACTTGGATCCACTTATAGAAACTTATGGGATTCCTTAGCCAGAGTAGCACTTGGTTGTTGCAGGTAGAGTGTTAACGGGTCACAGTATGGGTAAAGCAGAAGACTCAGTATCTAGTGAGAAATGGTATGGGTATGTCACAGCTCTGCCTATAGCCCCTGAATTTTGATCCCTTGTTTTGGTTGCTAAACTTATGGGATTATTACAGTAGATTTCAGAAAGGGACAAGATAAGAATGTCTACATTCTTTTTCAGTATTTCACTGGAAATCCTAGACAGCACAGTAAAGCAAGAAAAATGATATGAGAATTGAGGAAAAACAAAATCACTATTTTGCACACATGTGATTGTACAAATAAGTAATCCACAAGAATCTTCAACTGAATGCTTAGAATTAATAAAAGTTAAGCAAAGTTGCTGAATATAAAGTTAGTATAAAAATCAGTTGCATTTCTACATGTAAGCAATACAATTTAGAAAAATAAGCCATTTGGCATGGTATCAAAAACACTAAATGCTTAGGAAAAGTAACAAAAGCTGTGTAAGACTTCTGTGAAGATTATAGAAATTTATTGACAAATATTGGTAGCTCAATGGGTAAAGAATCCGCCTGCAATGCAGGAGACACCAGAGACGCAGGTTCAATCCTTGGATCAGGAAGATCCGTTGGAGGAGGGCTTGGGAACCTGTTCCAGTATTCTTGCCTAGAGAATCCCATGGACAGAGGGAGCCTAGCAGGCTACAGGCCATAAGGTCACAAAGAGTCAGACGTGTCTGAGCACACACAATATTGAAAAATATGAAAGATGACCTGTTCAAGTGGAGAGATAAACTGCACATGTGAATTAGAGAACTAGATATTGTAAAAGTTAATTCTCCCCAAATTGATCCACAGATCCAATGTAATTGCAATCAAAATCCCAATTATTCTTGTGGTACTTAAGTTGATTTTTAAACACAAGGAAATGCCAAGAGCCAAAAAGAGACAAGACATTGAGCAACCACAAAATGGCCTAACTTGCCCTCCAGATGTCAAGCTCTAATAAATCAGACTGTGTATTAATATTAGAGTAGTTATGTACATCAGTGGAACAGAATTTGAGAAACAGATCCAGAAATGCATGGACTTTGACATACCTTAGAGGAGGCATGGCAGATCAGTGGTAAATGGATAGACTTTTCACAAAAGGAGTGGGACAGTTGGATATCCATAGGAAAAATGTTTCCCAGATTACTATCTAATCATACAAACAAAAAAATCAATTCTAGATTTATTAAAATCTTAGATGTGAAAAGCAAAGTTAAAAAAAAAACACTTTGAAGATAATATAAGAGAGTGTCTCTATGACCTCAGGGTAGAAAAGAACTTATTAAACAAGTCATTAAAAAGTGATAACTGTAAAGGAAAGGTTTTATATTCAGCTTCATTGAAGTAACTTTCTTCATCAAAAGATATCATAAAGATAATAATAAGACAAGTCACAAATTGGAAAAAGCTATTTGCAAAAAACATTACACATAGTTGACTATCTAGAAATACACAAAGAACTACAGCTGGAAAAAAATTTAAAAAATAAGTGAAAGACCCATAAGTACTGTACAAAAGGAGAAACTAAATAGCCAATAAATATTTATTTGGCTTTGTTAGTAATCAGAAATACAGATTAAAATCATATTAAGACATCATTACACCATAAAATTAGCAAAAATTTAAGTGTCTGATATACTATGGTACTATGTATATACTTGATATGTACTTGTATATACTTGTACAGCAGTGGAGTCCGACCCACTTCTGTTGGGTGTAAGGTCATATAAGTAGATTTGACAGCATCTACTAAAATTCAGAATACTATATGCATGCCCCTGTGACTCAGCAATGACACTCCTAACTATAGACCTTAGATATTGCATCATGAGACACACAACAAAAATATTCATAGCAGTATAGTTTGTAAATGTTTATTAATAGGGTCAGAAATGTTGGTCAGTAGTACCATGGACAACTAGTGGTATATTCATACAAGGGAATAGGAAACAACAGTGACAACGAATAAGCTCAGCTACACGAGGCTGACCCACACAATACTGACTGAAAGAGGCAAATGACAAGAGACCATGTGAAGTATGATTCCACTTATACATAGTTCATAAATAGGAGAAATCAAAGGAGAATAGATGATAAATCTGTAGCAAGAAGCAGAGAGATAATGACCATGAGGGTCAGGATGTGGAGACCTCTGGGTGTGCAAGGGATGTTACTTTCTGGAAAGATCCCAGGACTTCTGGGCTGTGATCAGTGTCCTGTAGCTAAACTTTATGACCACATGAAGCCTTTCCTTCATCATCTTTAATTTTTACTATGGATTAAAATATTGTATGCTGTGATTAATTTGTAAAATGGACATATCAATTACTATGACATAAAATATTAATACACAGTAATGTTTTTAAGCCAAGAAGCAGAATGGTGGTAAAAATGCTTTTTATAAGTTTATTTTTAAGAAAATATATAGATTTTGAAATATTAACATGTAAACAGTTTTATCTTTTTGTACTGAGAAATAATTGTCATAAATCCCATGTAATAAAAATTGATATTTTGGTGTAAGAAAAGCAGTTGTTTTCCCACTGAATTGTTTCTCCACTGGCTTAGCACCCTTGTTGAAAATCAATTGACCATAAATGTGAGAGTTTATTTCTGGCTTCTCAATTCTGTTCCATTGATCTATAGGTCTATTCTTATGCCAGTTTCACACTGTCTTGTTTAATGTTCTGAAATAGGGAAATAGAAGTCCTTCAACTTTGTTCTTTTTCATGATTGTTTTGGCAATTGTGGTTCTCTCCTATTTACATGTGAATTTTATGATCAGCTTGTCTATTTATGTAGAGAAAGCTAGGATTTTAATAGATATTGCATTGAATCTGTAGGTTAGTTTGGAGAGTATTGTTATGCTAACTGTATCAAGTCTTCTGATTCATGAATATAGGATGCCTTCTTATTTATTTTGATCCTTTTAATTTCTTTCTACAATGTATATTAGTTTTCAGAGTATATATTTTATATTTTGTAAATTTATTCCTATGTACTTTGTTATAAGGATGTTATTATAAATGGAATGTTTTCTTAATTTCATTTTCAGTTTGTTCATTGCTAGTGTGGTGGTGGTGGTTTAGTCGCTAAATTGTGTCCAACTCTTGCAAACCCATGGACTATAGCCTGCCAGTCTCCTCTGTCCATGGGACTCTCCAGGCAAGAAAGCTGGAGTGGGCTGCCACTTCCTTCTCCAGGGGATCTTTCCGACCCAATTACTAAACCCGGGTCTCCTGCATTGCAGGCAGATTCTTTATCGACTGAGCTATGAGGGACACCCTCTTTGCTACTGTATAGAAATATAATTGATTTTTAAATGTTGATTCTGTATCCTGCAATTTTCCTGAACTTGTTAGTTTTACTAGATTTTTAGTGCATTCCATAGAATTTTCTATATATGAGATCATGATATCTGCAAATAGAGATAGTTTTACTTCTTCCTTTCCAGTCAGGGTGCCTTTTATTTCATTGTCTTGCTTAATTGCCCTGCTTGAAAATTCCAGTACAGTGTTGGAAAAATGTGGCTAAAACAGACATCCTTGCTTTGTTTCTGATCTCAGGGAGAAAGCATTCAATCTTTCATCATTTAGTATGACTTTGTGGATTTTTCCTGGGTGCTCTTTGTTAGGTGGAGGAAATTAATTTTCCCACCTCGCCCTTTTAACCCATAGATTACCACCAGGGTGGATTGAGGATGTCCTGAAATTGAGAAATTATTTGAGAAATTGCAGCCTTATTCTTAAAGCTTGCTCCATTCTATCCCTCTAAGGGATGCATGATTTTGAAAAGACCACAAACTTCCTAGTTCGAAGAGGACCCTCCTTGCTCTTCACTCTACATATAATTCACCTCCATGTTGGATGGCAAAATAAACTCTTTGGATCCTTCATTCCCTACAGACCAGACTGCTTAAATTATTACTCTACAGGTGACAAGCACATTTCATTTCCTGGATCATTCTGATGTTTTACTAGTAGCTTCCTGAAGCAAAGGGATCTGAGGCTGTGTATAGTCTCAGTGCTGTCATTAATTAATGATGTCTCGTAGCATGGAAATGTGCAAATAGATACAGTCCCTGGAGTAGGCTCTGCCAGTGCCTCAGTCCATTCCAGTATCTCTTTTTCAATCTTTGTCCTCCTTGCTCCTTCTTCATAATTTGATCTTGTAGCCCCATGCTCCTTTATGCAGCCTTCTTTTGCTTGGTCCTCTGTAACACAGCAGTATTCCAGGTCTCCTATAAACTCTCTGCCCTTCCCTCCTCTGACTCTGCTGTCAACATATCCCTCTAGCTTTCTAAATTGAGCCTTGGTTCCTTTTCAGTATCTTCCATGTTTATACTTAGCATGTCCCATCTTTCCTCTAGTTTTCTCATCAAATGGAGTATGTTTGTAATGGCTATTTTAATGTTCTTTTATGCAAATTTTGGGCTTCCCTGGTGGCTCAGTTTATAAACAATCTGCCTGCAGTGCGGGAGACCCGGGTTCTATCTCTGGATCAAGAAGATCTCTTGGAGAAGGGAATGGCAACCCACTCCAGTAATCTTGCCTGGAGAATCCCATGGACAGAGGACCCTGTCCATGTGATGGCAGAGAGTTGGACATGACTGAGTGACTAACATTTATGCTAATTTTATGATTTCTGTCATGTCTGAGTCTCTTACTGTTGTTTTTTCCTCCTTTCTTGAGTTCTGTCTTACTGCTTCTTTCCATGTCTGATCACTTTTATTATATGTTTCATATTACCCATTTTATATTGCTGGGTGCTGGATTTCATTGTATTCCTTTAAATATTATGAACTTTGAACTGGGATGAAGTCACTTGAAATAAGTTTGATCCTTTTGAAGCTTGCTTTACGCTTTATTAGGAGAGTATCAATGCAGCTTTTAGCCTAGGGCGACTTGTATCCCGTTACTGAGGCAATACACTAATGAGGGTACTAATTAAGGCCCCGTGTATTACAAGATCTTCCCTCTCTGCTGCTGTCTGTTTGTGTGCTTCTGGCGATAGTTATTCCTACTTAAATTTTCAGTGACTCTTTCCTTGGTCTTGGGCAGTTTCTTCCCCATATATGAGCAGATCAATACCCAGATGAGGACATGACGGGACACTTCTGAAGACTTCTGGAGCTCTCTCCTGTGCAATGGTAGTAGTATTCTGTTCTCAATAAGTTTTAACTACTTCAGTCCCCCTGCACTACTGGGCTCTGTTTGTATTCTCCTTCCTCACACTGTAGCAGAGGAATTCTCTCCAGGCAGTAAGCTCAGGTAGTTGTCATGTTTGCCTTATTTGTTCTGCTTCTCTCAGGGACCACAGTCCTGTACTGCCTGCTGTCCAATGTCTGCAAACTATTTTTTAAATATATTTTGTCCAGTTTTCTAGTGGTTTCATTTTCATTCCTTTTACTCACTCACGGTTGGAAGCAGAAGCTGTTAATACATAGTTGAGTTGTCAGATTGCATTTACAGTGGCCCCTCAAGTGTTGATGTTTCAACTAATTAAAATGCAGAGTAGCTTATATATATTTTCCTGAAGTCAGTAAAGAGAGGTGTGTATAAAAGGATACCTTTTTGAATCTAGAAGTATCTAGAAGATAAAACATTTTGTTTTCTAAACTCCTGGAAGATGTAAAGCCATTTAGAGAGAGCACTGACTCACTCAAAGAACATCCTGGTTAAGGTGATATTTAGCAGCAGAAGTGACTCATCAGAGACTATGCAAGACATCCAATTACTCCAGGTCCCAAATGGTAGGAATTGAAACGCATCTGTCACTAGCATTGCAAATGGAAGAGGTAGAATGTAGGTTGAGGGTCCTCACATCCCTGATTTCTTGTATGTCCCCCATCCCTGGATCTATCTTCCCTTTCTCTTTCTGCATGTTTAGAGACTTGGATGGTCTCAGTGATCTCTGGATAATAAGAGCTGCTGTTTATCCAGTACTTATTATGTACCTTGCATTGTAATAAGTACTTTATATATTCTTCTTCACTGATTTGTCACATTATGGTATCACTATTACCATTTTAGAGGTGAAGCAACTCAGATACAGAGAGGTTTAATTATGTACTTAAAGACCATAGAGCTAGTAGTTGGCTGAGTAGGACTAGAACCATACCTTTTGGATGCTATAATCTGTACTTTTGCCTTCATGTCTCTATCTGAATAGTTAAGAAAGCTGGGGCTTTCCTGCTTTTCCATATTAATTTCTGCATCATCTGGCACTCTTTCTACCAGCACCGCCCCCCATATCTCTTTTAGGCTACGCCTGGCCCAGGAAGAGCAAGGATGTTACTCAGTAACAGGTATTGCTCAATCTCTAAAACATTCCACATTTTGATTGAGTTCCATCTTGCAGTTCAAGGTGATGGACTTCCTTATTGTCTTCTGCTCAGACCCTGCTCATTTCTGCTTATAAATCTCATGTTCTTTCAAAACTCAAGACTTGGCTTTTTCATGTCATCTTTCTTAATGGATATGCTACAGTTAGCAGCACTTGGTTTGGATTTGGTTACATTGGTCTTTCTGACTTTCTCATGTGGTACACTGACTTGGCTGTTTAGGACATGTTACCCCTATGTTTATATTATAACCTGCTCCAAATTCCCAGTCATGTTCATTGATTCTTAATATGAGCAAACAATGAATTTAACATTACTCTTAATAAGCTAGGCATTCTTTCCACTCTTAATGTTTGTTATTCCTCCAATTACTTAGTATGAGGATCTGCCAGGTGACAAAATAAGAATGATGCTCCTAGAGAAGCAAAAGAGGCACCTGAGTTGGGTAAATAGTTTTTATCAAACTCATGCACTGCACATTGTAGGCATGCAGAATCACTCAGTCCATTGCTAAGCCCTAAGGCAACCACAGGCCTATGTCCCTAGGCAGAACGGACAGTTGATAGCAGCAAGAGGAAACAGGTTAATCTAACAAGTACAACCAGCTGCTAGATAGTTGCTTCCATGTCAATATCATCCTTGAGAATCATGTTACAACTTGGTATGGTAATAGATATTCCTAAAGTCCCCAGTGGCTTCCCTGGTGGCTCAGATGGTAAAAAATCTGCCTGCAATGCAGGAGACCTTGGTTTGATCCCTAGGTTGGGAAGATCTCCTGGAGGAGGGCATGATAACACATTTCAGTATTCTTGCGTGGAGAATCCCCATGGAGAGGAACCTGGCAGGCTACAGTCCATGGGGTCTCAAAGAGTCAGACATGACTGAGTGACCAAGCACAAAGTCCCCAAGACAGGTGTATATAAAGTCTTCATCAAATGCCTGACACACATAAAACCCTGAATAAAGTGCACATACACATATTTAAATGAAGAAAACTATTATAATTATATATATATCATCACATACATCATGCTTTAAATATAAAAAAGACATTTTATCATAATTTCCATGCAGGTCATTAGAATTTAAAAATTATTTTAGTTCATTGAGAAATACCTTCAGTTATTACAATGAATACTACTTTCTCCAATGAGGTTAGAAAAATTAGGAGCCATTGTATTTAACAAAAAAAGAATTTCTTCACTCTGCATGGTCAGATTAATGAACATACCTAAAATAAAATAATGCAATTGCTACCTTCTTCTTGATGGCATGCTCTCAGCACTAAATTTAGGTGACAGTAAAAGGTAATGGGTTAAGGAGGAAATTTTTAATTTCTTAGTTTATTGGAGATCAGGGTTGGAATTTGAACTGAGTGACAAGAAGGAAGAGGTTTTGGTTTCATAGGTAAAATAAAGTTGGCTGCACTTGAAGTGAAACTTGAGAAGATATTTTCACTTAGTTTTCTTGGCAGTATTCTGCTTCTCACATTAAACTGGACTTCCAGCTCTTCAGCCCATGTTATCCCTTTGAAAATTGTATCATCTTTTATAATGTGGTATGACTTTCCTAATCATATTTTTCATTATAAAAATAGGTCTATTTTTTCTGGGTAATTTGAAAGCTGCTGTGATCATGTTGTGATGGATTTCACAAGTGTCACCTGTCATTCCCTTGGAAGCACCCCAGCACTGACCTGCTGGATGCTAAAGTGACTTGGAATGTCCCCACGTTAGGCAAAGCCCCAAGCACATCAACAAGAGGAGCTAGGTAACTGGTGAGTTGTGGATGAAGCTCCTGCAGTGAGCTGGAAGGAGGACTGGATGTGCAGTCTAAAGGCTTAGTTTCTGGACCTGGCTCTGTCTCTGACCATTGAGAAATTAGTCTCAAGGTGTTTATTTAGGAAACACAGAAACTCATATACCTCTAGTAAATGGACATCCTCTGGTGGCATCTGTTAGACACCAACACCATCTGCATTCTTCTCCCCTCTTGTCCTTCTCGACTTCAGTCAGACCCTCTTGGGACAGTGCCCCATCCACCTTCCCCACTGCCACTCATGACTGGGAAGAACTCTGTTGGATTTCATGGACAATGCTATCTGTCTGGCATTGGAACTTATACTGAGCCTTTGCTTCAGTCCTCCCTATTAGTGTGACTTCCTGGGAGTCTCTCATCTGAAAAATGATCAGGAGCATCTCAGACCCCTAATTTTGCATGCATAAGCCCCGGGAGCCATCTGGTCTACTCATCCCACTTGGAGCAATTGCACAATGCTCCCTCGCATTTCCTTTCATTTACATCTACACAGAAGTTTTTTAGTTTACTAAGCACTGATGTATGACAGTTGTTACGATGTTATAAAAATCTTAAGAGTAACACCATTAAGTACCATTTGTCAAGTGATTCGGAGAAGGCAATGGCACCCCACTCCAGTACTTTTGCCTGGAAAATCCCATGGACGGAGGAGCTTGGAAGGCTGCAGTCCATGGGGTCACTGAGGGTTGGACATGACTGAGCGACTTCATTCACTTTCATGCACTGGAGAAGGAAATGGCAACCCACTCCAGTGTTCTTGCCTGGAGAATCCCAGGGATGGGGGAGCCTGATGGGCTGCCGTCTATGGGGTCGCACAGAGTTGGACATGACTGAAGTGACTTAGCAGCAGCAGCAGTCGAATGATTACTATGAGTCAGGCACAAAACCCTTTGACACATAGATAGACTTGAAGCATCCTCAGAGAAGTTGAGAAATTTGCCCACGGTCACAGGCTAACAAACAGTGGAGCTTGGTTTCAGAGCCTTGGTCCTCATTGTACCACATCTCACTGCTTCTTCAAGCATTGATGTCTCTAACTGTGCCCATCAATGCTTCTCCAATGGCATGTGAATATGCATCACCTGATAATCTTTTTATAACATTTATGTATTTGGCTGCACCAGATCTTGGTTGCAGCACATGGGATCTTCAATCTTCATTGTGGCATGCAGAATATTTAGTTACAGTGTGTGGGATCTAGTACCCTGACTAGGGATTGAACCTGGGCCCCCTGCACTGGGAGCATGGAGTCCTTGCCACTGGACCACCAGGGAAGTCCCTCATCCGGGAATATGGTAAGATGCAGATCCTGATCCAGTGTCTCTGGGATGAGACCTGAGGTTCTGTGTTTCCACCAAGTTTCCAGGTGATGCCAATGCTGCTGATTCAGGGGCCACATTTTGATTAGCAAGTGACCACTATCAGAAATCTAAGAGGATTCCGGAATATTATAACATGATTGGGCATTTTAAACAAAAATATTATTGAAGTGATATTACAGGATAAAATGTGCTTTTTGCTTCTAAAGATTGTATCGAATGTGGTGTTCAGTTCTATTGACAAGACTTCTGTTCCTTCAATTAACAGATGTTTGTTCCTTCAAGTAACAAAATCTTTGCAACAATTTCATTGAGGGAATACACCATGTTATAACCCTTTCTTTGTACTTATGACTTCAGCAGGACGTGGTGACATTCTAAGCAGGGATCTTTGAATGTGCTTCAGGAAGTTTCTATACTTTCTCTGCCAAAGATTATATACAAAATCATCCAGGTATGTGTATATGTGCATCTTCTGACAGTGACTCTGAAACTGCTCACCACACTCTCCTTGGACCTGTGATGTCAAAGTAAATGAAGAACCCCTACTCCAGCAGAGATGTGCACTCCTTTAAATGGTTCTGGAACTTCCCTGTTACCAAAGCCTAGGCCAAGAAGGGTACATTAGTAATATATGCAATTTATTTGTATCAGATGCCATGAGGCTGCTGACTACATAATTGAAGCCCTTTGAAAATGCCAGTTGATAGCTGTAATTAGGTAAAAATAAAGGCACTAGACCCTTTAGATAACTTTCCTAATGACTGTCGGCCAAAGCCCAGGCAGAAGTACTCCCTGAGTTCCCCAGAGTTGAAAGCCAGTGACTTTTAGCATCCACCGCCTTTGTGATTGTCATTATAGCTGGACATGTGACAGCTTCAACCAGCAGTGTGGTAGGACTGAGGTTGGTCTGTACTTACCCAGCTTTCTGCACTTTCCACACCTGTAACTACAAAATGAGCATGATCAATATTGGATTGTTAGTCACCAAGATGTAGAGAATTAAAAATAAAAAACAATATATGCACATGGGCTTGTGGCACTCTAAGCGCACAAAGCCATTCTGATAGTGAAAGCTGGAAACAGATCTGATCCTGATAATGGCCATCAAAGCCTATTCTTTAAACCAATCATGTATGTGTACATGCATACTCAGTCACATCAGTCGTGTCTGACTCTGCGACCCCATGGACTGTAGCCCGCCAGGCTCCTCTGTCCATGGGGATTCTCCAGGCAAGAATACTGCAGTGGGTTGCCACTTCCTCCTCCAGGGGATCTTACCCACCCAGGGATCAAACCCGCATCTCTTGCATCTCCTGCATTGGCAGGCAGGTTCTTTACCACTGAGCCATCTGGGAAGCCACTAGTCATGTATACATTTCCATAATTTTCATAGAGGTTGAGTGCTTGGGAGCTATGGCCCTGGAGTCAGACTGCATGGATTCAGGTCTGAAATCTATCACTTAATAACTGTGTGACCTTGGAAATGGTACTTGCCCTCTCTACGTCTGTTTCTTCTTGCATCATGAGCATAATGGTAGTAATAACAATATACTGACCTCATAGTGTTGTTTTGATGATAGTTTTTTTTTTTTTAAGAATGTGCTCTTTAAAAATTTTTTCTTGACGTTTGGCTACACTGGATGTTTGTTGCTGCACCTGGGCTTTCTCTAGGTTAACCAGGACTACTCTCTCGTTGCAGGGTGGGGGCTTCTCATTGTAGTGGCTTTTCTTGTTATGGCTCGTGGGCTCTAGAGCATGAGCTCAGTAGTTGTGGTGCACGGGCTTTCGTTGCCCAGCAGCATGTGGAATCTTCCAGGACCAAGGATCGAACCCGTGTCCCCTGCATTGGCAGCCAGATTCTTAACCACTGGACTACCAGGGAGTCCCTGTTTTGAAGATTAAATGAAATAATTTTTATAAGGCACACAGCCCAATGCCTGACACACAGTAAATTATTATTCTCTAAGCCAAAACTCATGGATCCTTTTTCACAGGAGCATTGGGTATGAGGAGTTAGTATTACTTATAAAACCTGAAGTCTTGAAGTTAGCAGGGGAGAAATTAGAAACCCTTGTGTTGGGAGTTCTCTGGTGGCCCAGCAGTTAAGACTGTATTTCCAATGCAGGAGGCACGAGTTAGATCCGTGGTTGAGGTACTAAGACCCTACATGCTGCAGCAGTGCAGCCAAATAAACCCACAACAAAATAAATAAATAAATAGAATCTAACCATTACAAAAAGAAATCTTTGTGCCCATCTTTCCGCCCAGCACCTACTTACCTCTTCACTGATGACTGTCCTAATGCATCACTGTTTCTCTACTCTTCTGGCTTTCATGATACATGTTTCTGCTTCACTGGCTCTACTCATGTAGCATGGCCACACATTTGATCTTTTGATTTTTATTTTTCCAGCTGTATTGAGATATCATTGGCATAATTGACACTGTGTAAGTTTTAGGTATACAATGTGATACTTTTATATTCATATATATTGCACAGTGATGGTGATCTTAATAAGGTTAGTTGACACATCCATCACCTCATAGAGTTTTCTTTTTTGTGTGTGGTGAGGACATTTAAGATCTATCTAAGCAACTTTCAAAGACATTTGACCCTTGAACAACACAGGTTTGAACTGCAAGTGTCCACTTATAGGAATTATTTTTCATTAAATATTATTAGATCATTTTCACTAAATTATACACAACCTATAATTGCTTGAATCCATGGATTCAGAGCATGCATATTGAGGAACCATGGATACATAGGGCTGACTATAAAAATACATGTGGATTTTCAACTTCATGGAAGGTCAGGGCTCGAGTTGTTCAAGGGTCAACTGTGTTGTTACAGTATTGTTAACTATAGTCACCATGCTGTACACACCTTTGATGGTGTACTTCTTGTGTCTCTCTCCACTCAGAAGACTTCAACCTTTGACACATTCATTTCTGACCATATCCATATCTTCTGTTCTCCCCTCCTGAATCTGCTTTTGGTACCCTCAAGACTTGGAGGTCTTCATGCCCTTCCTTTTTGACTCAGTATAGAAGTTTCTCCCTGCTTTTAGTTGCCCCCTCATTATGGGTTAAGCACTCAAAAAATTGATGAAATAAACCCTACCTAAGTGCAACACATCTTCACAGATGAGAGATTCTTCTAAGCTTCTTTGGTGGTTTAGTTGCTAAGTCATGTCTGACTCTTGCGACCCCATGGATTGTAGCCCACCACGCTCCTCTGTCCATGGGATTTCCCAGGCAAGAATACTGGAGTGGGTTGCCATTTCCTTCTCCAGGGGATCTTCCTGACCCAGGGATCAAACCCAGGTCTCCTGCATTTCAGGGGGATTCTTTACCAACTGAGCCACCAGGGAAGCCTCTAAACTTCTTTACAGCCTTTATTTTAATTTTGAGGTAGAGGGAGGTGGTGCTACAGCACAGAAAGCGAGTCTTTCTTTAAATCTTTTGTTTTGAAATTGAGATATAATTAATATTTAACATTTATTAGTTTAAAGTATATAGTATAATGATTTAATATTTGTCTGTATTGCAAAATGATCATCACAGTAAGTGTGGGTTTTCTATTTGTATTTCTAGTACCCACAACAGAGGCTTGCACCAATGACGTGTTTGATTGATATGTAATGGATAAAACTAAATTGAACTGATGATTGAACTGGACTCAAAACTAAGGTTCCCTCTAGCCTGAAAGCTAGATGGGATTCCTCTGGTTTCAACCATGACAGGTCTGGCTAAGTCTCTGGGAGGGAAAATCCTTTTGTGGTTGAGTAGCATAGGTTTTCAGTCAAGTCCTGGGAGGGTGTCAATTTTCTGTTGTACTTACCAGGATGTTATAGGATTTCAAATAAGCTCCAAACAATATGTCTCCAAGAGTTAAGGTATAGTCACACTTCCTATACATACTGTGGTCTAAACACCTGTTACTTTTTAGAATAAGGATTCTTCTTTTTGATGCACAGGATTTCTTCACGGGGTGGCTCTTAGGCATTGAGAGGGGAGCATGTCAAACCTCAGTTTGCCTTAGAAAGACTCGAGTTACAAGGTGGAATTCCTCAAGAGGTTAGCCCTTGCACGGTCAGAACACACTCTACCTGTGGTTGAAGACAAGACCATAGAACTCACTGTTCTCCTGATTAGCGAGAAGAGATTGAAAGCCCCAGAAACTGGGTTTTGCATTCCAGTTTGCTAATTAAATGTAGACGTTAATTCCTTAAATGCTTGCAAATTAGTAATTCTGGTGATTTGTATTGATTTTTGTCAAGCAATCTGTTTGGGGAGCTTGAAGCAACTGGGGCATTGCTGGCTCTGGTGAAGTTTATTTAATTTCTTTTTATGAGATTCTTTATCTTGGAAATGGGATTTTCAAATATTACTTTCCCAGGCATCATTACTGATTTTCTGGGTTTTATTTCAGGAATGGGACTGGTTCAGGGTGCTAGGGAAGCATTTTGTAGTGTTCTGTATTAAAGTTGTAATATCCAAAAAAAATTGGCTGATTGTATGTGGTGTCTGAGATGTGGTACCTTATTGAAAATGTTCCAGATTTTGACAACATGAAGGGTTTATGATCCTTGATTTATATTTCAAATGATCTTATTTTCTTTAAATTAATATTTCATGCAATCTTTGAGATTCTATTTTGCTTTCTAGTGTCATTTCGATGCATTTCATTGGCATTTGCTATCATTCACCATCTTTGCGAGCATTAAAAAAAAGCAAATACATTCTTTGTAGCCTGGAATCTCTCCCTTCATTTTAAAATTCACACTGAACATGAGCCTTGGTAGCAGCAGTTATTTTACAGCTGCTTATTACTTGGAGGAATATATCTTGCTAGTGGGTTTTTGAAAAAAATCCTATCCTCCCAAATGACTCTTTCCCGCCATCTTTTAAAAAATATTTTTACTCCTGTGGTTTCACTCTCTTGGAATGTTATTCAATTCCATCTTCTACTTGATCTTCAATTCCACACCCTCTAAGAAGCCTCTCTGACCTTTCCTCGCTCCATATTTGAAATGGATGGCTTTGTCACTGCATATGGGGACCATGGGGCTTCCTCATGGCCTCTCTTACCATCCTTGCCAAGGTGCCAGTGAGCTCTCTGGACATCATTGCCATTAGACTGGCAGGAACTTGAGAAAAGCCAGTATGTGGATTAGATCTGATCCCAGCAGTGACTTGTACAGTGCCCGGCACATGCATGTTTATTGCACGAACAACCTTTATTATATCGAGCTGATCCTTTTGGAAAGCGCTGCTTAAAGCAAATGTACTGTGTGAAATAAGATCTGACCATCAGTAGACAGAGCTGAAGGGTTAGAGTTGAAGGACTTAATTTTAGCCTAAGAATTGCTACTGATTAGTACTGTGACCATCAGTTATTTCACTTTCCTGAGTCAGTTTCGTCATTTTGTGCATTATCAGTTCAGTTCAGTTCAGTTCAGTTGCTCAGTCGTGTCTGACTCTTTGCGACCCCATGAATTGCAGCACGCCAGGCCTTCCTGTCCATCACCAACTCCCGGAGTTCACTCAGACTCACGTCCATCGAGTCAGTGATGCCATCCAGCTATCTCATCCTCGGTCATCCCCTTCTCCTCCTGCCCCCAATCCCTCCCAGCATCAAAGTCTTTTCCAATGAGTCAACTCTTGTGCATTATACGTGTTAATAATACTTAATGTAGATAATTGGAAAGGTTGTTGTGAGGATTAAAAGTTCAGTTCAGTTCAATTGCTCAGTCGTGACCGACCCTTTGTGACCTCATGAACCACAGCATGCCACGCCTCCCTGTCCATCACCAACTCCCTGAGTTTACCCAAACTCATGTCCATTGAGTCAGTGATGCCATCTTAACCATCTCATCCTCTGTCGTCCCCTTCTGCTTATGCCTGCAATTTTTCCCAACATCAGGGTCTTTTCAAGTGAGTCAGCTCTTTGCATCAGGTGGCCAAAATATTGGCAATTCAGCTTCAACATCAGTCCTTCCAATGAACATTCAGGACTGATCTCCTTTAGGATGGACTGGTTGGATCTCCTTGCAGTCCAAGGGACTCTCAAGAGTCTTCTCCAACACCACAGTTCAAAAGCGTCAGTTCTTCAACAGTCAGCTTTCTTTATGGTCTGCATATTTCATGACTGCAATCACCATCTGCAGTGATTTTGGAGCCCCCCAAAAATAAATTAAAAGAGGATTAAAAGAGTGAATGTGTAAAAACCTTTTAGAAACTGGAAGTGTACATACATGTGGTAAATCTCCATTTTGAGAGCCTCATTTTTCTTCATCTGTAAAAGATATTAATATCTACCATCCTTATTGGGTTATTGTGAGGATTAAGTAAGATAACATGAGATAACATGTATGGAAGTGCTTACCCAATAGTAGGTGTTTAATCAGTGTTGCCTGGATGTGAATTCTCTTCTGTGGACAGTCCTGATGTGGGGCTTTCTCAGGTCTTGTAGAATGTGTGTGGAAGTCAGGCTGCTTGTGTCTTGAATTAGACAACTTTTTTTTTTAGCCCTGCTAGCTCCAACTTCCTACTTGAAATGGATGCATTTTATAAAACACAGAATAGTTAAATTTACTAGCAAATGTTTCCAGGTCTTTGAATGGCAGCCAATAAGAAAGGCTAAATGTTATTTTTTTTCAGAATTCATGTCTTTGATGTGGAGGAAATATCATATTTACTTGCACATATTCCCACCTCAGATTTTGAGTAGAAAACAAAGAAAACTGTTTTCCCCTCTGAATTTCCCCCGTGGAAGGTGTTATTTTCTATTGAAACAATGAGGGCAGCTGCCAACAAAGGAGAGTTATTTTCTTTTCCGAGGTAAACCAAGGGTTAAAATGACAGCGTGGAATAGTCAGGCCCCTGCCTTGGGCTGGGACTTGAGCAGATTCCTTGCAATCACTCACTGCTCTGCCCCCTCCAGCTGTCTCTCACCTTTCCCCCACCATAAAAGTGTAGGTGTTCCTTCAGGACGATTCACTGCTTCTCTCCTTCTGTCCCTGTGTTTTCCATCCACATTTACTTCCAAGAACCTCTCCACCTTATGGTTGTTGTTTCTTTCTGGAGACCAAAGGGCAATCAAATCTTAAAAATGCAATTCAGTGGATAAACAACAAGGTCCTACTGTATAGCACAGGAAACTAAACTCCATATCCTATGATATGCCATGATGGAAAAGAATATGAAAAAGAATGTATGTGTATGTGTGTATTACTAAATCACTTTTCTGTAGAGCAGAAATTAACACAGCATTGTAAATCAACTACTGCAATTTAAAAAAATTCACAAGGAAAGGCAACCCTAAATGTAACCCCCTCCATGCTGATTACTTGAAGGATCACAAATAACCTCATTTAATGGTTTGCCACTAAAAGAACTATTAAAAGAGAAAGGACGGTCTGGAGATCCAGATTCCAGTGGACATAACACCTGATGCCTGGGGCACTCTGGATAGGTCTCAGTTCTTCAGTAAATGGGGACTGGTATCTCAAAGGTTAATGAAGTTTGCCTAAGGTGGCAGTGGATTAGGTCTTCCATTCTCACATAAATTACCCATCCTCCAGTCCCCTTTGTCCCTTGACATTTTCACCACAAAGGAGCTAGGGGTGCTTAGAGGATTACCTAAGCAAGCCCATATTTATCACAGGATGGGATTATTTGCCTGCATTTTGTGAAGGAGGTATTTCAGGATTTTCTCATTACTGAAGCCCCTTATTGTGGGGACTGTGGTGCTTTTTAAATCTCCTGTATTGAAATGATCAACTAGTAAAACTTTCAGTTATAGCATGTTTTCCAAAGAAGTTGAGAGTTTTCTTTTAATGACTCCTCTTTTGAATTTTTAACTTCACATCCTTTTGGAGACCCCGAGGCACTATTGTGGGCCAACAGAAAACAATGTTGGTGTAAAACCAAGTGCCCCTTGCTTGTGCTCTGCCCACTCCCCACCCCACTGACTTTTGTGATCTTAAAAGTGTCTTGAATGTTGAAATAAAACATCCACTTCTCATCTAAGCCTTGGACTGTAGACTTTGGCCTTAAGGGTGTTTTTGTACAGATATATTACAGCCCCATTTCTATTAGCCAAAGAAAATGAATCCATTCAAGGTCTCCTCTGCCATCCATCAGTTCAGTTCAGTTCAGTCGCTCAGTCGTGTCCGACTCTTTGCAACCCCATGAATCGCAGCACGCCAGGCCTCCCTATCCATCACCATCTCCTGGAGTTCACTCAGACTCACGTCCATCGAGTCCGTGATGCCATCCAGCCATCTCATCCTTGGTCGTCCCCTTCTCCTCCTGCCCCCAANGGTGGGCGGGGGGTGGCGGGAGGGCAGCCCAAAACTGCAGAAAATTTTAAGACCAGCAGAACCAAACTGTATCATTGGAGACCACAGTGAGTCTGGGAGTAACCCAGGCTTCTATGCAGAAGGGCATGTTTGTGAAACAAGATTATTTACATTCTTTTTTATTTACTTATTTTTAACCATGTTTTAAAAATTCAAGTATAGTTAGTTTACAACGTTGTGTTAATTTTAGGTGTACATCAGAGTGATTCAGGTGTGTGTGTGTGTATATATATATTCTTTTTCAGACTTTGTTTTAGAGATTATTGTAAGATATTGAGTATAGTTCCCTGTTACATTCTTTTTTATTTACTTATTTTTAACCATGTTTTAAAAATTCAAGTATAGTTAGTTTACAACGTTGTGTTAATTTTAGGTGTACATCAGAGTGATTCAGGTGTGTGTGTGTGTATATATATATTCTTTTTCAGACTTTGTTTTAGAGATTATTGTAAGATATTGAGTATAGTTCCCTGTGCTGTACAGTAGGCCCTTGTTTATTTATATTCTTGTAAAATGAGTGCTGGGGAAACGTGGATGGGATCCTGGAGTAAATTCAGTAGCTAAGTCTCTTTTAAAGATTTGAAGAATTCTAGAGATGTTCTATGGAATGGTGCTGGTTATCTCAATAAAGAAGCAATGTGTGTTTTCCTTTGAAACAACTAGGAAAAAAATATTTATGTTTATCTCAAAACTGGAGCCCAAAGTTTGATTCTGAAAATAATGAACATCCAAAACATAAATAGTTTTTCGTTTTTTATTTTTTTTAAAGGATGTGATAGTAGGTAATGCCATTACCTACTGTAAACTTAGTAGGTAATGGCACTTCTTATACAATGCTCGCTGTTAGCAGAACTAACCTTATTTTTGGCTACACTGGGCCTTTGCGGCACATGGGCTTTCTCTAGTCGTCGAGAGCGGGGCTGCTCTCTGGTTGGGGTGTGAGGGCTGCACATTGTGGTGCCTTCTCTTGTTGCAGGTCAGTAGTTGACGGCACATGAAGTTAGTTGTCCCGCGGCATGTGGAATCTTCCTGGATCAGGAATGGAACCCGTGTCCCCGCATTGGCGTGTGAATTATGAACCAGCAGGGAGGTCCTAGCAGAACTTTCCATCCAGATTTTAGTGTGTAAGTCAATGACAAAAGACGTTCATTTATATACACTGATCTGAAAAAGGGACTTTTCCGGAGCTTGAATGGCCCCAAAATATGGCATTTAGTAAAAAAAAAAAAAGGGGGGGGGAGGGGGAATGGGTTTCTGATTTCTAAAAAGTCAAAGATCAAATATCCTTGACACAGTAACTTGCGATGTTTTAATCAGAAAGCAAATGACCTCTAAAGCATCTGCCAGCCAGACACCTAGTGTCAGATTGTTTTTCTGATGCACTGATGTCCGTCTCAGGTATAACTACTCAGCAGCACTCAGCATGGCAAGGGAAATGCAATGTAAGCCTAGCGTGATAGCAGAAAGTCTGAGTTCTTCCAGCAAGGGTATCTCATGCTCGACATGAAGAAAATAAGTTTTCAGAGACCTGAGAATAGAAAAGAAGGTAGCTATATGTGTGTATATGGGCATCCCTGGTGGCTCAGCAGGAAAGAATCTATCTGCCTGCAATGCAAGAAATGTGAGTTTGATCCATGGGTGGGGAAGATCCCCTGGAAGAGGAAGTGGCAACCCACTTCCGTATTCTTGCCTGAAAAATCTCATGGACAGAGAAGTCTGGCAGGCTACAGTCCATGGGGCGCCAGAAGTCAGACATGACTGAGCGGCTGAGCACAGACATAGGTGTGTATGTGGCTAAGAAGAGTTAGGAAAACAAAATGTATGGCCCACCAGCTAAAAGCTGAAAACGCTGGGACTTCCCTGGTGGTCCAGTGGTTAGGAATCTGCCTTCCAGTGCCGGGGACCTGGGTTTGATCCCTGGGCAGGTAACTAAGATGTCACGTGCTAGAGCCGCTGCTCTGCAACTAGAGAAGGCCTGCACGCTGCAGTGAAGACCTGGCACAGCCAAAACACACACACAAGCAAAACAAACTAAAAATCTTGTGTGAAGGTTGTCCTAAGGCTTCTGGGATGGATCCCTGGAGAGCTAAGCAGGGGAGACTTGCCCTCTCCAAAGGCTAAAGGGACACTTTGCAACCCCCACCCAGGATCCACAGGAGGCCCCGGGGATCTGTGAGCAGCTCCTCAGCCGGTCTGCCTGCCCGCTCAGCTCACACTTCTGGAAAGGCCCTGTAGCATCAATTATCTCCACTTGGAAAGTCAGGTTCAGAAGACCAATTGACTAGTACTCTACAATTTCATGACCTTATTATTTATTTTAAAGGAGAAGCCTCTGGTTTCTTTCCAGTGGGGATGAATATAGTCAGCGATTTGATGTCCAGGAGAAGAAGTTACCAAAATAAAATTTTCCACCAAGATCATATCTCAAGGTGAAATTTGCCTCCTTGTCACCATCACTGTCAGCATGCTTTCAGACGCTTGTTTTCATTTCGTGATTGGCTCAGCAGGAATCATCTCTCTTTTGAGTGTGTTTAATCAAACTGAATGTAATCAACCACACGTGTTCATAGTTTTCTTTACGCAACTTGCATTTTGACTCTCCCGGGTGCCAGCAGTCGATGGATGAGAACTCTGCTTGTTCAGCTGCTTGCATTCCCACACCACGTATTTCATCACAGCACTTCATATTTGAAATTGGGTACTCATGGATTCAATTCCCCACATTTAAAAATTCCCTCTGAATATTACAGCTTTACCAAAACATGGAGAATTCAAGGTGGCTTTGGATAATACTCTGTAAAGACACTTATGATCTTAATATTTGTCTAAGAGTCAATAATTCCTCATGCCGTGTCAAGGGCAGGGAATAAGAAATTAACCTGTAAGAAGAGGGGAACAAGATTATGGAGGTATTCATTCACATGATTAATAGTTCAACAGCTTATTTTTTGTCTCACGATTCCATGGGTTGCCTGGGTGATTCCACTCATCTCTCCCAGCATCATTCATAGGACTGCATCAATGTGACAGATTGGCTGGGGCCTGGGCTCAGCGGGGGCTATCGGCCAAGGCACATTGATCTTAACCGCAGGTAGCCTCTCCATGTTGCTGCCATCGTGAGGGGCCCTAGGCAACATTCTCAGAAGAAAGTTGCTAAGAGTGGAAAAAGAGCTGTAAAATCTTTTTTTGTTTGTTTGTTTGCTTATGCATTTTTTTAAAGAATTTTTTTTTTTAATGTGGACCATTTTTAGTCTTTTTGGAGTTCGTTCCAATATCGCTTCTCTTCTATGTTTTGTTTTTTTTGGAGAGGCATGCAGGATTTTAGCTCCCTGACCAGCAATCGAACCTGTGCCCCCTGCACTGGAAGGCAAAGTCTTCAGCACTGGACGGCCTGGGAAGTCCCTATTACATCTTTTAAATGAAGCTGTAAGACCACTGTCACTGCTGTCACATTTTACTGGTCATAGCAAGTCATGAAGCCAGCTCAGCTTCAAGAGGAGAGAAAAGAGGCTCTGCCTCTTGGGCAGAGAAGTAGCAGAGTCACCTGGAAGAAAGCTTGTGTGATGGGAGACACTGATGCTGGCATTTTGGGAAGCTGTCTACTCTACCTCCTAACACAGTTCACATTCTGGCCACACACCAAATACACTCATCACCACCTTTCTCCATGGCTCATCCCTCAGCCATAAAAAAGACTGAATGCCTTTTGCAGCAAGACAGACGGACCTAGCGATGATCATACAAGTGAAGTAAGAGAAAAACAAATATCATATGATGACACTTAAATGTGAAAAAAGATACAAATGAACCTATTTAGAAAACAGAGAGAGGCTCACGGGCATAAATAAAACAAACTTCTGGTTACCAAAGGGTGGGGAGGGATAACTAAGAAGGAGAAGCGGAGGGAAGCTTCAGAGGGGGTCTAGGAGACCCCGGCCTGGGTCTCCTGGGGCTGCGTGCCCCGTGGCCTCAGCCTGGCTTGGACTTGGGTGAGCAGGACCTGGGTGGCTCTGCAGCAGCCCAGGGACACTACCACACTGACTTTTTAGGAAATCACAGCGAATTAGAAAGAGAAAAATGTCTCCCACAGTCTACTCCACGAGCAATAACTGCTTTACATTTGGCATATATCCTTTCAGAGTTCCTGTATGCATCAGTTCAGTTCAGTTCAGTTCATTTCAGTCGCTCAGTCGTGTCCGACTCTTTGCGACCCCATGAATCGCAGCACGCCAGGCCTCCCTGTCCATCACCATCTCCCGGAGTTCACTCAGACTCATGTCCATCGAGTCCGTGATGCCATCAAACCATCTCATGCTCTGTCGTCCCCTTCTCCTCCTGCCCCCAATCCCTCCCAGCATCAGAGTCTTTTCCAATGAGTCAACTCTTCGCATGAGGTGGCCAAAGTACTGGAGTTTCAGCTTTAGCATCAGTCCTTCCAAAGAAATCCCAGGGTTGATCTCCTTCAGAATGGACTGGTTGGATCTCCTTGCAGTCCAAGGGACTCTCAAGAGTCTTCTCCAACACCACAGTTCAAAAGCATCGATTCTTCGGCGCTCAGCTTTCTTCACAGTCCAACTTTCACATCCATACATGACCACAGGAAAAACCATAGCCTTGACTAGGCGGACCTTAGTCGGCAAAGTAATGTCTCTGCTTTTGAATATACTATCCAGGTTGGTCATAACTTTTCTTCCAAGGAGTAAGCGTCTTCTAATTTCATGGCTGCGGTCACCATCTGCAGTGATTTTGGAGCCCCAAAAAATAAAGTCTGACACTGTTTCCACTGTTTCCCCATCTATTTCCCATGAAGTGATGGGACCGGATGCCATGATCTTCGTTTTCTGAATGTTGAGCTTTAAGCCAACTTTTTCGCTCTCCTCCTTCACTTTCATCAAGAGGCTTTTTAGCTCCTCCTCACTTTCTGCCATAAGGGTGGTGCCATCCATCAGGGACCTCCAAGAGGAGCTTTCCAGAAAGATCTGTGTTAATTGCAAGCTAACCAGTTACCTAGTCCTTTATAAAATGCTCAGACATCTTGGATGCTGCTGACATAAATGGAGAGAGAGAGGAAGCAGGTGGCTGGGTTCCTTACTTTTTTCACGTACCAGCCTATGCAGATGGGAGACTTTGGGACTGCTCATGACCTCTCAAATAGGGCTGGGCACGTAGACACCAGGGCTCCATGCCAGAGAGCTAATCTCTAACTCAGGATCCTCAGACTCTTTAAATCATGAACTTGAACTTTGAACTGAAGAGAGCTTGAAATACAAACTCCATGCTTAAAATCAGTTGAACTTTTCCTCCACTCTCTACTTCTCCTAGGGACACATTAGCAACCTGTAGTCCTGATATTACTGACAAAATGACAACACATGCCACCCACTGGGACCATATTCTACAACCTGGACTTCCCACACCCAACACCTGTCCTCTACCCCAGGCTTTGGCACTCTGTGAAATTTCATGGCTTTGCTGTGAATCATGCTTCTTTTTAGAGAGTAGCCAACAGCTTTCTTGTTGCTAGGAAGTGGATTTCATTTCCTCTCCTCCTGCACTTCCACTTTATGAATCATGGCCCTCTCAGAGGTGGCAGAGGTGCAAACAATGTTCCTGACTCTCTGCTGCCCACCTTCTGCCATGGGCGTTTGTTTCCCTTCTGTAAGAGGCGGGGGTGGGAGAGCCTCTCCCACTTGATGAACAGCCAGCCAAGTCCAAGGAGGCCTTTCGCGGTCACCGTGGCCCAGATGTTGTGCTGGACGGAGACTGAGTAGGAATTTGGGTTTTCCATTCTCACACAGTCAGTTTGAGGGGGTAAAAGCACAAGGGGTTGCAAAGAGTTGGACACAGCTGGGTGACTTTCACTCACTCCCACTATGAGCATGGGTGGGGCTCCGAGGACTCCTGAGTGGGGCAGTTGTCCTCTGTTCAGTAGCACTGGGGAGAGGGTTTGCTCTGAACCTTGAGAGAGAGAGTTCCCATCAGCACATCCAGGAGGATATGGCATCCCTGGCAGTGTGTGTGGAGTTTTTTTTTTACCATGACCTGTCTCTTTGTCTTCTCTTGCACCTTAAGGAAGGTGTTTCACAATTGAAATAAAGTTGTATTGATGGTTCTGCTCATCGATGCAGATTTTTCATTTTTTGCAGGGGCAGCTCTAGGATAAATTCTTCCTGCCAGTTTTTATGGATCACTTGTTTGTCTAAAAGTTCACATGGAGAATTCCCAAGATCTGAGCAAGAATTCTGGGCAAGTGCCTTCTTGGATTTAGGGCAGTTCTGCAGCTTCAGGGTTATTGATAAACCAGGCAGAGGGCAGTGTGCAAAGCCTATGGCTGCTTGAAACCTGGTGTGCAGGAGCTACCCTTAGGGAGTAGGAGGGAGCTGTAGAAAGCTGTCGAGTGCATAAAGATGATATCTCATCACTCGGGTGGACAATTTGCTGTTAGGTCAGTGAAGCTGTGGATTCATGTTGTGGGAGCCTGAATTGAGGGCTACTCACAATTTTATCCTCGATCCAAGTCAGTTTTTTCCTCTCTGAGTTCCATAACCAAATTCTTATTCTTGATTATTAAGCAGATTGACACTTCTGTTCTTAACCAGTTCATATGTTTGCTTAACTGATGGCTGCTCACTGTCATTAAAGCTATTCTTTCATTCTGTCACTCTTGTTCAATCAACAAGTGTGCTTCGAAATCATGTCTGTGCTGGGCCTATAGTTTCCATAAGTATGAATGGATGCTCCAGGCAAATGCAGTTTAATGAAGTTTGCCACTAAGGTTTCTGTTTCTCTAGTATTTTAATATCTTTTCATAACCAGAGGTCTGATGGCAAGGAGAAATTAATGGGAATGAGAGCTTTGGAATAACACAATATTTAAATGCATAAGCGAGGACCCAGCATCTCTTATTATTGTTACCCATGGAATAACTTAGTTTCTTGTCTTCCCCAGGGGAAATTTAAGAGGATAAGCAGGGATAGAAAGGGCAGCAAGCTTATGTCATCAATACTGTAGAAAGAGTGATCTGGAGCATCCTGCTCTGGTCATGTGGTTTTGTGGTAACAGCAAGACAGCAAAATAGAGGCATTGGTACCTTATATAGGCTGGTCCCTGAATACCCGATCACAAAATAGCCATGTTACACGTTTCACTGCTTACCAGCTTCTGCTTCCTTTCTAATTTTTTTTTAACCCCCGAGATGTTTGCTTGGCCTTTATGCAGTTTGGGGAGATTGCAGGAGGTGATGCGCTAGGTTCAAAAGTGGCTTGCTGTTCACATGACTCAGCTGTGAACTCAGCTGTGCATGGCCTTTACTCCTGAGGACTCACTGAAGGAGATGCTGGGCCTCTGCAGAACTTTGATCAGCTTGTCCAGAAAGAGAGCATTTTATTGTTTCATGGCTATTTTTTAATTTATTGTTCAAAGTATCTGTGTTGTAAAGTGTCTTTATATAATGTAATTCTGGAATGATCTCACAATGATTAATTTGTTTCCTTACTTTCAAAAACACAGCCATCTTGGTACCTTCTGTCTTGGTCCATTCGGGCTGCTATAGCAAAACACTAGAGACATTCATTTATCACAGTTCTGGAGGCTAGGGAGTGATAACTTGTGTGTGTGTGTGTGTGTGTGTGTGTGTGTGTGTGTGTGTGCATGTGCACACATGGGCACATGCTCAGTCATGTCTGACTATTTGTGATCACATCGACCCATCAGGTTTCCTCTGTCCATGGGATTCTCCAGGCAAGAATACTGGAGTGGATTACCATGCCCTCCTCCAGGGGATCTTCCCAACCCAGGGATTGAAACCGCCTATCCTGCATCGGGTACTGGTAAATTAGGTGTTTGATGAGACTTGCTTTTTGGTTCATAGATTGCCATATTCTCTTTGTGTTCTTGCATGCCAAAGGGGTTTCTCTGAGGTCTATAAAAGGGCACTAATCCCATTTTTGAGGGCTCCATCCTCATGAGCTAATCACCTCCCAAGGGTGTCACCTCCAAATACCATCATGTTGGGAGTTAGAATGTCACATATGAATTTGTTGGGGGAGAAGACATAGACATTCAGTTTTTAGCAGCTTCTTGTGAACTTTTTGTGGTTGTGAACATTCAACTATTTTAAATAATAAAATCTACAGAGTTCATATGATCATATTAAGGGATTCTGTTCAATTACAAGATTTGTTATGTTTTCAAAATATTAATACCACTGAGGCACTTGATTTCTTTTGGTACTACCAAAGCCAATGGGTTTTCTAATTCTGCCACTAATTAGCTGAGATCTTGGGTAAGTTGCTTCCTCTCTCTTCCCACTAGTGTCCTGATCTGTAAAAATGAGGGGTTTCTTAGTCTCCTCTAAGTCCCTCATGAGCTTTAACATTTTAAGTTTAAAAAAGCCCATAGAAGACAGCCTAGTCTTTGGAATCTTTTCCACACTGGCAGTTAAAAGAAATGGAGAGGTAGCTGAAAGACTGACTTTAAAATCTAGTACAAGGACTTGACCTTTATGCAATTTTAAGCTGATTTCCTGATTAAGACTATGATCTATTCCTCGTTCTCTATGCCAGTAAAGGACAACTAACTGATATGGGTCATTTGAAGGTCTTTCCCACCTCTACTCCCACCTCGAGTAGTTGTAGGCTTTGTGACTCAGAGTGATATTGGAATGTATTCATGTCTTTGCATAAAAAACTAATCATGGTGAGCGGTGCCCCCTAGAAAGGTGAGGGGAGGCAAGGGAGGAGAGTGGCCAGGGTGGAAGGGGCATCTTCACGCTTTTGGCAACTTAAGTAATATTAAGTTCTTCAAGAGTTTATCACACTTTGGAGGAATGATTTTAAAATTTATAAGACACTGCTCTACAACTATAAAGTGACTTTTCATTCATTTGCTAATTATGTTGTCAACAATTGATTTCTGAGACCCTTAAGATGGCATCCTTTAGTGGGGATTCCACTCAGGACTGCAAGTTCTAGACTAGTGAATGCTCCATAGATAATATTGCCATGAATATGATCTCTTTTCTAGTAGAGATTGTTCTCCTGAGATGCCAGATCTCAATCCTGAAGAATCAGAGCACCGTTTGGAGTTATATTGCAGGGCTGAAGACATGCTTGTCCACGTTGATTAAACTGATGTATTTCTTCTGCTTCCTAAGTGACTGGTTTATAAATGGCACATGGGATCTTAGTTCCCTGACTGAGGATTGAACCCACATCCTCTGCATTGGAAGATGGATTCTTAACCACTGGACCACTAGGGAAGTCCCCTCCATTTTCCCAGTAGGAACTTTAATATTTTCTTGAAAACACTTGTAGATCACACTTTTATTACTACAACTACAGTTACCAGAAGTGCTTGTTGAGTGCATGGTAAACTGGACATCATAAAAGAATAAGGGAGGGAAAGGCTACTTAACTGATGGTTTGGGGAAAACTGGTTATCAAATAAATAAACACAGGCTCCTAACCTGATATATTATATGAAAATAGATTCCAAATGGCATGTGATTCAATTATTAAAGAATAACTTATTTAAAAAAATCAAACCACAGGGGTAAAAAACAGCTGAAAATTCATGTACCAGATTGTGTGCTAACACAAAGTAGCTTCTTTAGTCACCACATCAAACCTATGCAAATCTGTCCAAGAGGAATTTTTGCAATGATGGAGATGTTCTACAATAACTCCAGGAGCCACTCGCACGTGTGAACTTGAAAAAAAAATTTTCTAGTGCAACCAAAAAGCTAATGTTTTAATTCTGTTTGTGATTCATTAAAATGTCAGTAGCCAGGTATGAGTACTTTTATTAGTCTCATTTTACATATAAAGAAGCTATGGATCGCAGAGGCTAAATAATTTTCTCAAGATCATAGAGCTGGCAGATGACAGAGCAGAAATTTGCTTCTGAGGCCGGTGGCCTTATCTCTTTGCTATTCTATGGCTATCACTTAGAGGGTGCCCCTCCTGTTGTGTCCCAATTTGTGAAGAAACACCTCCAATACACTTGCAGTTAACCAGGCAAAGAAAGAAATTGATAAGTGCGTAATAAAGGACAATAGTCATTAAAACATCACGAACCTGGTCCCCAAATAGTATTATGGTCATGGAATAGAAGAAAATGTATATAGATATGAAAACAGATAAAACTGAATCATGTAATTGAAATTTGCTAAGTGAGCAGAACTGGTGTTCTCACCAAAAAGGAAAAAGAAAAAATATGTGAAGTGGTAGATGTGCTAATTAACTCGGAGAGATGATTCTTTTTATAATATATACATATACCAGATCCTCATGATATAAACATTAAATATCTTACAGAATTGTCAATTAACTCTCAATAAATCTCAAAGGAATTTAAAAAGGGTAAAAGAAAACAGATGTTTTTGTTTTATATTTATATTCATCCGTTTAGTTCAGTCACTCAGTTGTGTCTGACTCTTTGCCACCCCATGAATCGCAGCACGCCAGGCCTCCCTGTCTATCACCATCTCCCGGAGTTCACTCAGACTCACGTCCATCGAGTCAGTGATGCCATCCAGCCATCTCATCCTCGGTCGTCCCCTTCTCCTCCTGCCCCCAATCCCTCCCTAAAAAAAAAGCAGATATACACTATATAAAATAAGTTCCTACTGTTTTTTTTGTACAGGGAATGATATTCAATATCTTGTTATAAACTCTAATAGGAAAGAATCTGAAAAAGAATATATGGATATAAATATCTGAATCAATATGCTGTATACCAGAAACTAATACAACATTGTAAATCCACTATACTCCAAAAAAATTAATTAAAAATAGAAGACAAGTGTTCTCCTCTCCATATACTCAACACACAGTGATGACACAAAGACAGGAAAGTTGCAAATAGGTAAATGATTATATACTCGGCCTCTCCTGGCCCCTGAAGACAGCAGAGAGTAAATGTGGAAAAAGTGGGGAAGTTCTGTCTTCAGGATGATGGCTTAGAATCGTGAGCAGTCATCGGGCAGTAGTTGTGCAACCACCACAATCTCCTGAGCACTAGCTAGGGCCAGGCACTGGCCTGAGCAGTCTCCACACACTTTCTCATTCAACCTTCTTTGCTAGCTTGAGAAAAATGGTAGCTTTGTGGAAATCGAGGCTCAGTCGTGACAGGTGAGATAACTTACCTAAGCTCTGCGGCTAAAGTATTTGAAGGTGGGAAAGTTGAAGGTAGCTTTGAACTTTCTGGTTTGGATATTAACCAAGTGATTGGAGATGGAAAAGTTGAATTAATCCTTGGATGTACGAATGTTGAGATCCCTGCAAGATACCAGTGGGGAAGAGCCGAAGGTTAGAAGCACAGACTTAGGAATGATTGGCCTTCACAGGACCCTAACACGAGTCTTCCCAGAAAAGCAGCGTGGGGATGAAGTGCGCAAAATTCAACAGCTGCCCAGTTCTTGCTCCTCATGGTTGCCAGTTGCTCATCCGTGGCTGGTGTTTCTAATACATCATGTTATGGGCTATGCGTAAGGGGGTGGGTGGGTCAGGGCTCAGTTTTCTGCCCGTTGTGATACAACAATTTGGATCTCAGTTCCTGTAAACGTGCACAAGAAAGCTGTTTCTAGTCAGAGATAGGAATTTAGAATATTCTCCTCTCTGTGTCTGGGAGAGTGTATTCTTTGCACGCTCCCACATTTGAGGAAAATTGGATTTGGGGTCCATGGAGAGCCTCATTTCCTTGTGGAGAACAGTTCTTGTGTTTTAGTGTACCACTGGTTTATTTGTGAATCAACTGCAATTGAAAACATGTAAATATATCAACTGCTGGGACATCGCCTAATTATAAATTAAATAAGCACAGTAGCCTCTCAAAGACTGGAAAATTGGGAGCACTGCAATACTTCAGAGATCCGTGATACCTTCAGGGGAATTGTGCTTGCCCCCTGGAGTGTTTCATGTGGAAGTAGACCTAAAAAACAGTTGTGCCATGTTTCATTTTGATTTAGAACCACCCTTTTAAAAAAATAACAGAAAGAACGGGTTTTCACTGTGAAGTCCATTTTCATATTTATCTCGTTACAAGGTTATATAACCCTTTGGTGTGGGGTAGGCAGGAACACAGATGGTACGGTAACCATAGCAACACCACTTAGGCTTCTTTTATGCCTGTCAGCTTTTTTCAGCATCATGTTCCGTCTGAAGCAGAGGCTCGCTCTCTCACACACACTTCCCTCCTTTTCTCCTCTCCTCTGCACTCTCCGCCTCTGACCCCGCTCTCTCCGCAGCCTAAAAAGGGGTGAAGACATTTTATCCCGCTTCCTCTTAGTTTTTCCATCTCTAAATTATTCAAACCTTAAATATGAATCTGAATTATAATGTTTCCATCCTAAGACTGTGTTTCTTACTTATCTCTCTTTCACTTAAATAGGAGATAAGGCAAGAAAAGCAATTATAAGAAAAGAAGCTACTGAAATGAAACCATTTTTCTTAACCTTTTGAGTTCAGGCAAAAATCACCCAAGTCCAAATAGGCAAACATGTCCCCTCAGGACTCTCAGCAGATTCCATGTCTTCTTTAGGTAAATCTGACTTCCAGCCACCCTTACATTAAAAGTCTCCCTGAGCTCTTGATCCCATTTTTGGGTCTATTCATTAAAAATTAGATATACTAATTAAAATATATCTAGGTGTATTTTTTCATAATTCAAGACATTTTTATTCAACACTGTATATTCTAGAGCACATTTAACCGATGATTATTTTATGTATTCAGTCATATCTAGATAGTTTAACAACTATTCACAACTTTCATTATTTATTATAATGATTACTAAACATTTGCTTTATTGGCTCCTTTAGAAAACACTGGCAATAACTTCACTCATCTCTATCAACATAATTGAGAACTACCTGGTTTAGGTATATTGATTAAAATATATTTTGGTATATTAATGAAAAATCTGGAGCCTTTCAGCTTGCCCCTCTGTAACATCACTAAGCAGGATTAGTCGACAAGCACACATTTGAGTTTCTTCCTCTCAAAAATTAGATCCTCTGTGAGATTATTTTAGGGTCTTTTCTCCCTTGAGCCTTATCTCTGTGCAGAGACTACATTTTACCTCTTACTTGTTTTTTAACTGCCACCCCTCAGGGAGGCTTTCCTGACAGATCTTGGCTATTCTTACTTCCCTGCACACATCTTTAGTGGTGATTGTTTTGACTTGCTTGATTATACTTGCTTATTGTCTGTCTCTCCCCATAGGCTCTATGGTTCTTGAGAGAAGAGGCCATCTTTGAAATGTTCAATAATGTTTTCCTATTATCTCATGTAGGAGTTGGCTCATTTTAAGTGTTAAATAAGTACTTTCCAAATAAATGAATGAATGTTTCCTTTTGGTGAACTCCTTTTAGATTTGGTTGTAAAATGAAACCAAACCCGTTTTTCTAATTTGACATATTGGTGTGACTTCCATTTCCCTTTTCCATTGGCTGCTAGGAAGCTCAAGGTAGAGCTCAATTGGTGTAGCTGTATTTACTTCCTTCTGTATATATTTATTTCCTTTCTTTTTCATGGCTTTTATGTATTTATTATAATTATAGTTGCATAGTAAAAATATATTATTTTTATATTTTCTATTTTAAGCCACCTCAAAAATCTTGAAGGCAAGTACCGTATAATCATAAATAAATAAATACAGATAGGGGTCTGCAGAGCAGAATGACTTTTCAGGAATCTCACAGAGAGAATATTGCATAGTGTGAATGGTTAGCCCTTAAATGTTGACATGAGCAGTGGCCAAAGAAACTGAATATATTGGTAGAAAATTGAAAAGGCCTTTTTACTCTTAAGCTATGCCAAAGAGTATTGAATGAGAATAAGTAAACATTTCATTAAAAAATAAAAAGATTACTTTTATCTGTGAAAGAGTTGAGTTTTTAAGAGTAAAATCCACTTGAATTGCTGAGGCATTACTTTATTACAACTCATTTATATATGTATATATATATATATTTTTTTTTTTTTTTTCTCTCTTGCAGACCCATTTAAAATTCCTTCTCTCTATTGCCCATTGGGTTCCCTGCCACCGTTTCTTTAGGGAAGAGAAACTTGCCTTAAAGTCATGATTCATGGGTTTTCCCACCTTAGGTAAACAGGGTTACCAGATGACCGAAGTTTGCAGATTCAGGGCGTAAAAACCTTCAGCTGACACTGAGACTTGTTTATAGCTGGTGGAGGGGAAGAGCAGGCGCTTTAGGAGTCTCCTGAGATGCTTTTAAGCGTCTATGGCTAGAGAGGAAGCTGTGATGACAGAGCAAATCAATGACATCAGTGTCACCTGGGAAGGTGGTGTGACAAGTAAGGATCTATTAATAGAAAGGACAACTGGGAAAATGTCACACTTAGAAAACTAATAATTTGTGGCAAGAGAAGCTGGGAACCCACTTCAGGTGAAAGGAATAATAACTTCTCTTAGCAACAAGAAGACAGATAGCATCTGCTTCTGTGCCTGCGGGAATAGGAACGGGTCAGTGAGGTTTTCCTCTGGCCTGGGGAAGTGGGTGGTCAGTATGGGTACAGCAGGTTCTGGACATGAGCTTGGGTAAGCTCTGGGAGTTGGTGATGGACAGGGAAGTCTGGTGTGCTACAGTCCATGGGATCGCACAGAGTCGGACACGCCTGGGTGACTGAACTGAACTGAACGGAACCAGCTCAAGAATGGAAGGAAGGGCCAGTGGCTTCCTCTGATCCTGATTCTCTGGGGCAGGGGAGTGTAGCCAGGGGACAGAGAGAGAGTGCTGCCTCGTACCTACTGTTACTGTTCCTCTATTCATAGCAAGATAGAGGGTGGCCATCACCTGCATAGAGTCCTATCTTGACTCTGAAAATGCTCCCTGGACAAAGCGCCCATTTTCTCTACCTTCATTATTTCTATGACTCTGGGCTCATGCTGCTGCTGCTGCTAAGTCACTTCAGTCGTGCCCGACTCTGTGTGACCCCATAGACGGCAGCCCATTTTTTTTTTTTTTCTCTCTTGCAGACCCATTTAAAATTCCTTCTCTCTATTGCCCATTGGGTTCCCTGCCACCGTTTCTTTAGGGAAGAGAAACTTGCCTTAAAGTCATGATTCATGGGTTTTCCCACCTTAGGTAAACAGGGTTACCAGATGACCGAAGTTTGCAGATTCAGGGCGTAAAAACCTTCAGCTGACACTGAGACTTGTTTATAGCTGGTGGAGGGGAAGAGCAGGCGCTTTAGGAGTCTCCTGAGATGCTTTTAAGCGTCTATGGCTAGAGAGGAAGCTGTGATGACAGAGCAAATCAATGACATCAGTGTCACCTGGGAAGGTGGTGTGACAAGTAAGGATCTATTAATAGAAAGGACAACTGGGAAAATGTCACACTTAGAAAACTAATAATTTGTGGCAAGAGAAGCTGGGAACCCACTTCAGGTGAAAGGAATAATAACTTCTCTTAGCAACAAGAAGACAGATAGCATCTGCTTCTGTGCCTGCGGGAATAGGAACGGGTCAGTGAGGTTTTCCTCTGGCCTGGGGAAGTGGGTGGTCAGTATGGGTACAGCAGGTTCTGGACATGAGCTTGGGTAAGCTCTGGGAGTTGGTGATGGACAGGGAAGTCTGGTGTGCTACAGTCCATGGGATCGCACAGAGTCGGACACGCCTGGGTGACTGAACTGAACTGAACGGAACCAGCTCAAGAATGGAAGGAAGGGCCAGTGGCTTCCTCTGATCCTGATTCTCTGGGGCAGGGGAGTGTAGCCAGGGGACAGAGAGAGAGTGCTGCCTCGTACCTACTGTTACTGTTCCTCTATTCATAGCAAGATAGAGGGTGGCCATCACCTGCATAGAGTCCTATCTTGACTCTGAAAATGCTCCCTGGACAAAGCGCCCATTTTCTCTACCTTCATTATTTCTATGACTCTGGGCTCATGCTGCTGCTGCTGCTAAGTCACTTCAGTCGTGCCCGACTCTGTGTGACCCCATAGACGGCAGCCCACCAGGCTCCCCCATCCCTGGGATTCTCCAGGCAAGAATACTGGAGTGGGTTGCCATTTCCTTCTCCAGTGCATGAAAGAGGAAAGTGAAAGTGAAGTCGCTCAGTCTGTCCGACTGTTAGCGACCCCATGGACTGCAGCCCACCAGGCTCCTCCGTCCATTGGATTTTCCAGGCAAGAGTACTGGGGTGGGGTGCCATTGCCTTCCCCGCTCTGGCTCATGCTGGCCTAATAATAGGATGTATTACTTTTTAGGAGTTTAATAGAGTTACATTTGATAGATTAAAAGACATGTGCTTCTTGGAAGGAAGCTATGACAAACCTAGACAGCATATTAAAAGGCAGAGACATCACTCTGCTGACAAAGGTCTGTAAGTTAAAGCTATGGTTTTTCCAGTAGTCGTGTATGGATGTAAGAGCTGGGCCATAAAGAAGGCTGAGTGCCAAGGAATTGATGATTTCAAATTGTGATGCTGGAGAAGACTCTTGAGAGTCCCTCGGACTACAAGGAGATCAAACCAGTCAATCCTAAAGGAAATCAACCTGAATATTCATTGGAAGGACTGATGCTGAAGCTCCAATACTTTGGCCACCTGATACGAAGAGATGGTTCTTTGGAAAAGACCGTGATGCTGGGAAAGATTGAAGGCAGGAGGAGAAGGGGGTGACAGAGGATGAGATGGTTGGATGGCATCATTACTCAATAGACGTGAGTTTCTGCAAACTCCAGGAGATAGTGAAGGTGGGGAATCCTGGCGTGCTACAATCCATGGGGTTGCAAACTGCTGGACACAACTTAGGGACTGAACAACAAATACGGCTGGGCTCCAAATTTATTATTTTGCTGTGGATACCCAGTTATCCCAGCACTGTTTCTTAAGAAGACCACTCTTTTCCCATTGAATTTTCTTGGTGCCCTACTAAAAATCAATTGACTCTGACTATATTCGAATACCACCTCTCTTGATTACTGCAGGACTGTAATAAATTTGTAATTGGGAAGTGTGAGCCCTCCAACTCTGATCTTTTTAAACATTTATTTGGCTATTCTACGTTTCTTGTATTTCCATATGAATTTCAGATTCAGCTTGTCAATTTCTGCAAAGAGCCAACTGTGATTTTAACAGGGATTGCATTGAATCTGTAGATCAATTAGGAGAGTATTTCCATCTATACAGTATTAAGTCTTCCAGTCTTCCTCGTAGCTCAGTTGGTAAAGAATCTGCCTGCAATGCAGGAGACCNATGAATTTCAGATTCAGCTTGTCAATTTCTGCAAAGAGCCAACTGTGATTTTAACAGGGATTGCATTGAATCTGTAGATCAATTAGGAGAGTATTTCCATCTATACAGTATTAAGTCTTCCAGTCTTCCTCGTAGCTCAGTTGGTAAAGAATCTGCCTGCAATGCAGGAGACCCGGGTTTGATCTCTAGGTCGGGAAGATCCCCTGGAGGAGGAAATGGGAACACACTCCAGTATTCTTGCCTGGAGAAGAATTCCTTGCCTGGAGAAGTATTGTTCCATGGACAGAGGAGCCTGGCGGGCTACCACCCATGCAGTTACAAGAGGTAAACATGGCTTAGTGACTAAACCACCAGCACCCATGAGTACATGAGATGTCTTTCCATTTATTTTAGGTCCTCTTTAATTTCTTTCAACCATGATTTTTAATTTTCAGAGTATAATTTTTATACTTCTATTAAATTTGTTCTTTAATATTTTATTCTTTTTGATGTTATTGTAAATTGAATTATTTCCTTAATTTCATTTATGGTTTGTTCATTGCTACCAATGTACAATTGGTACAGTTGACTTCTGTAGTATATAAATCTGTGTCCTACAACCCAGCTGAATTCATTTATTAGTTCTAATAGTTTTTTAGTAGAATTCTTAGGATTTTCTGTATATAGGAATGATCATATCATCTGCAAATACAGCTAATTTTTTTTTCTTTACCAATCTAGTCCTTTTATTTATTTTCTTGCCTAGTTGCCCTGGCTTAAAACAGCCAATAGAATGTTGAATAAAAGTGATAGGAGCAGACATCCTTTTCTTGTTCTTGCTCTTTAGGAGAAAGTATATAGTCTTTTATCATCATCTGGTGGAAGCTTTTCATAGATACCGTTAATCAAATTGAAGAATTTTCCTTCTATTTCTAGTTTATTGAGAGTTTTTATCATGAAGGTTATAATTTTGTCAAATGCTTTTTCTGCATCTATTGCAGTGTTCGTGTGCTTTTTTCCTTTATTCTTTTGCTTGATGCATTACACTGATTGACTTCTGATGTTAACTTTGAGCATTTAAAATACGCTTACAGGCATCTGTGTGCTTTGACTGTGTCGATCACAATAAACTCTGGAAAATTCTGAAACAGATGGAAATACCAGACCACCTGACCTGCCTCTTGAGAAACCTATACATGCAGGTCAGGAAGCAACAGTTAGAACTAGACATGAAACAACAGACTGGTTCCAAATAGGAAAAGGAGTACATCAAGGCTGTATATTGTCACCCTGCTTATTTAACTTGTATGCAGAGTACATCATGAGAAACACTGGGCTGGAAGAAGCACAAGCTGGAATCAAGGTTGCCGGGAGAAATATCAATAACCTCAGATATGCTGATGACACCACCCTTATAGCAGAAAGTGAGGAGGAGCTAAAAAGCCTCTTGATGAAAGTGAAGGAGGAGAGTGAAAAAGTTGGCTTAAAGCTCAACATTCAGAAAACGAAGATCATGGCATCCAGTCCCATCACTGCATGGGAAATAGATGGGGAATCAGTGGAAACAGTGTCAGACTTTATTTTTTGGGGCTCCAAAATCACTGCAGATGGTGACTGCAGCCATGAAATTAGGAGACGCTTACTCCTTGGAAGAAAAGTTATGACCAACCTAGATAGCATATTCAAAAGCAGAGACATTACTTTGCCAACTAAGGTCCGTCTAGTCAAGGCTATGGCTTTTCCTGTGGTCATGTATGAATGTGAGAGTTGGACTGTGAAGAAGGCTGAGCGCTGAAGAATTGATGCTTTTGAACTGTGGTGTTGGAGAAGACTCTTGAGAGTCCCTTGGACTGCAAGGAGATCCAACCAGTCCATTCTGAAGGAGATCAGCCCTGGGATTTCTTTGGAGGGAATGATGCTAAAGCTGAAACTCCAGTACTTTGGCCACCTCATGTGAAGAGTTGACTCATTGGAGAAGACTCTGATGCTGGGATGGATTGGGGGCAGGAGGAGAAGGGGATGACCGAGGATGAGATGGCTGGATGGCATCACTGACTCGATGGACATGAGTCTGAGTGAACTCCGGGAGATGGTGATGAATAGGGAGGCCTGGTGTGCTGCGATTTATGGGGTCGCAAAGAGTCGGACACGACTGAGTGACTGAGCTGAACTGAACTATTAAGTCTTTTGGTGAACAGTAGATTCTTAACCATGTTCTAAAATTTAAAAACCTTTATAGTTTGTGTCAGTTGTATTGGAGATCTGTTTTAAAATTCCTTCTCTTCAGGAAATAACGTGTATTCTCCTGAAATGTCTTGCCAGTCACAGTTAGATCTCGACTCCCAACTAGAGCTTTTTTTTTTTAATGTGTGAAGTAGGAACAGATGTATTTTCCCATGTGGATGTCCAGTTGTTGTGGGCACAGTTAATGCAGCTCCTCAGATTCGCTCAGCCTCACCTTGCTCAGGGCCCTCTGCTGATTACACTTGATGAGCTCCTGATGGCTCTGTGGCTGCTGTTGCTGATCTCATCTACAGCACTGCCACTGCCTTCACTTGCCCATGGAGAGCAGCAGCTCCAGCACTGCCCCCATCATGACTGTTGCTATGGGAACCTCAGTGGGTCTGGAACCCAGGCTGTATGGTCAGGTCAGTCAAAATGGCTGTTCTCTTGTTCTCTGTACAGCCCCTCATGGACTGGTCCTTGTTCCACCTATATCCTACTCACATGACTGACCTTCCCTCCTAGTACATACTTGCCTCATCCCAGCTAGTGATTGTTCTAATCTTTGACTAGAGCATCTTCACCACGATAGCTGATCAAAGGGATGGTGAAGGGCATGCACCTCTGCTGGTTTCCTTGGTAATAGATGAGCAAAGAAGAGGTCAGTTCCCTCTATACACACCCCTGTCTCCACCCCCATGGCAAAGCCCATCACCATGTCCTGCCTGCCATCCGCTGCGCATGGTGGGGTGTTGCTCCAGGATCTTGTTTTAGACATGTAAGATCCCCAGTCCATTAAACCATTAATGTCTCTGTTTGTTCCTGACTCTGAGCTCTTCCTTCAGTGTGAGGCTGGACAGGCACAGTGCTTGCAGGCCTGCTTGGGTGCAGCCCGGCGTGGGCTCAAACTGAATGGACCCATGGAGTCTCTGGCACCTCCTGCCTCTGCCCATTCTGGACAAAATCCAATACTACCTAGAGGTGGCCCAAAGAGAGACTGCCTGAAACTGTGCTGGGGGTCATGCTTTCGGAGACAGACTTTGACCCAAAGAGGAACAGAAGACAGGAGTGAACCAGCAGAGCAAGTCTTTGCCCATCCCCCGCCTGAAACATGACGCATCCGAACACCCTGTCTTAAAACGTCCAGCATGACTGAGCAGTGAGCAGCCAACTGTGTCCTTATGTGAAACTGTGGCTAGCTCAAAAATATGTTTCCCTTCCTTCACAGTCTCAATGCCCCTTCCCTTTTTAACCACCTTTTGCCCCCCAGAAATTAGATCTCCCAGTAAAATAAAAGACCTTAAGCTTTTCCCTAGGCTCTGGTTTCTAGAAAACCGGGCTAAGATAATTATCCTAGACTTTCCTTTCCTCACTTACCTACAATGCCTGTTATATCATAAATCAGGGTTCTCTGAATGTATCTGTTTCAAAAGTATATATTTTGTTCCATTGATCTATTGTGTAGCCCTACTGGTACCACTCCTTTTGTGTGTGTGTGTGGTTTGTGGTCATCAGCTTTATTTATTTACTTAAAAATTTTTTTACAGTGCTGTGTAGGCTTCTGCTGCACAACGACATGAATCAGCTGCAACTGCACACTTGCCCCCTCCCTCTTGAGCTCCCCC